>VZRX01018059.1:221251-262892 GCA_013398075.1 Notiomystis cincta | reverse complement strand
TATATATATCTATCTCCTTGAGCTAAAGGACTGTTGAGGATGTATGTGTACCATAAATGCTTTCTTTTGAAATGTTTACCCTCTGTAGTCTGAATTGGATTGCTACCCTGCAAAAATTTTCCTCCAAGAGAAGTAAGTATGCTTGTTTTATAAACCACACATTCTGTCATGCCAAGTTGCAACCCAAACCACACATACCAAATAAATTTGAACCACTTTATGGATCCTTCAGGGTGCTTGGTTTTTGTAAGCTGTCGTTCTGCAGCTAAATAATAGCTGATATTAATGATGCAACATAACGCTCATTGTCTTCATGAAACCAAAACATGCAAAATGCAGCAAAAGCAATTTTAAGATGTTGCATACTCAATAAGGAAAAAAAGGGAGGCAGATGGAAGTGGTAGAGTCTATGGACCCATTGCATTTTTGCCTTGAGCAGTCGTTGCTAGTTTGTTTTTCTGGGCTTCAGTTCTTGAAAAGGTGTGAAAGGTTTCCAGATGGGGAGTGCTCTCCTCAGGGAGCCCAGTGATCCTGTCTGTTGCAGCTGGTCCTTCCTGATCCTGCTCTGTGAGCTCCGTGGCCTTGGTGTTGCTGAGCCCCTACCCCTTCACAGCCTCTTCTAAACAGAGGATTAAACAGTTGAGTGGGGGGATATGCAGAGGGGTCATTACAGTTTTTCCCCAAGAGGCTGCTAGCAAGGGCTTCTAAAAAAGAAAATTTTGAGCTGGTTTGACCTTGATTTCTAATAGCCTTTTTTTCCCTGTGAGATGTATTGTCTTGCATGTAATTTATTTTTCTGAGTTGGTATGAGATGTCAATTCTGCTTGGCTGCACTTCTTGTAGAAAACCACTTCTTTGCTACAGGTTCTCTGTTGGAAATCATGTGGCGGGGAAGAGGAAGACCTTGCATGTCACTACTATATGCATATAAAGGAGCCATTTACATTAATAGCTGGTGAAGAAATTACATTCTTTCTTTTTTTTTCTTTTTGTTCTATTTTTTCTTCTTTTATGTTTTTGTTTTAAAAGGCAAGAAATAACAGCTTGTCTCTTTGAGAGCAAATAACACTCTTTAAAAGCAGTTGCCAAGCAACCTACATTTACAGTTTTGCACTAAACTCTAAATGGCAAAGAACCCTCCCCTTCCAGCCCCAAAATAAAATAAAATTGAAATAACAGACATACAGAAGACCCACTATTCTAGTGCTCAGCATGTTTTTGGTGCCACAAAGTGTCTTTTTTACAGTGATATTCAGAATGGAGCAACCTGCTAGTGCTGTGGAACAACACATTCAGGTTGATGAAGGAGGATTATTTTTTCTTTCGAAACACACTTGTTTACCACAAGTTCGAGAGGGAATGCAGAAAAATTGTTGATAATTTTCCAATCAAACACTCAGAAGAAAATTTCACCCCAATCCCCAAGGAATGCTGTGAGTCACAACTGTTTCTATAAGGTATAGGTGCACCCATTTTTCCTGAAGAGCGAATCTAAGCACCTTGCATGTTCTAGGCTGCTACTGGGGAGATGGCTGGGAGAAACCTGTGCTAGGGAACTGCTTCTCCCACTGTTTCACATGTTTTTTGGCATGTGAAAATTTTTAGTGAAGTTTTAGATGGAAATACAAACAGATATGTGAATAATGTGAGAAGAGTGTCAGACTGTGGAATGTACACACAAACTTCCTGTATCCAGTCTTGTAATTCTAGTGAGCCAAATCTGCACATTGCTGAGACACCACAGTATGAGCAAAAAAATTTAGTATGTGGGATTTTTGCTTTTCCGAGAGGCAGATCAGAAGGACTAAGGAGAGTTGTTAAGGTCAATTCTAGGCATTGTCCCCACTGTAGAGTAAGCCACAAGGAGAACTTTCACCTGAGCCCTGGAATTTGAAGATATTTCAAGATCCTGGAGTTCAGGTAGAGCTTTAAGTCTCATAGATTTATGACCTATCTACCATTTCTCTGCTACTCCATGCAGACTGGAATAAGCCTGTACAGAGCCCAGTAACTCTCCTTGGAACCTCTGTGTGAATCACAACATTTTGTGTAGCTCTATCATATGCCTTTGGAATTTTTTCATTAGTTGTAATTTTCCTTCTTAGTTTTCTCTTTTAAGCTGCTGTATAGTGCTTCTCTGTACAAAACTGTCGGTTGCATTCTGGAGGTACATTTCAGTTGGGAGGGAGTTTATCACAGATCCTGACAAGTTCTTAGCCATTCTGGGCTGACTGAGAAGTAAGCTCTCCAAAGATAATGGTGTGGAATATCTTGAGTCTTCATACTACCAAGAAAAAGGTAATTAAATAAAAAGATTGTAGAGAACTTTGGATGCTGAGTGCCAATCTCCTAATTTAATTTTATTATCAATTCTCTTTGTTCCCTTTCCCACAAGAGAAAAGCACACAGAACTGCACAGATTTTAGTGCTCTGTTGGATAACTTTTGCCATGTGGCTCAGCATTGAAGCTGAGAAGCTCAGGGCCTCCATTTGGCGTATTTTAAGATTACAGTACCTTAGGCCAGAAAGACCAGATGGACATAGTTCATCAAACTCTTTCTTTTGAGACAGGCTTTTGTCTGTAAAACACAAGAAGCAAAAGCACATTGCTATATTGGTTTCTCCTTGTGTTTCCATCAGGGACCAATGAAGATTGTTGTTTTCACGGTCACTTCAAATTTAACTGCATTTTGCACAAAACTTTCAAGCCTGTCATTGATGCCTTCTCCAAACGACTTCTTCTAAGCACAGCAAATAACAATGGAATGGATCAAGACATGGGCATGATAAAATATTTGAGCCTACCTGGCAATCTGTCAGGGAGTTCCCTTCGAGCACTCAGAGGCACTGTGCTCTCTTGCCTCCCGCTGTCAGCAGCACAAAACCCATTTAAGAGTTTCTTCGTAGCATCTGTAGGCTTAGGTTGCCTTCTGCTCAGGCCAAGAAGGAGGACATAAAATAGTAACCAAAGAGTGAATTTGCATTGCATGACTAGGGTTGTGTCTGAGAACTTTTCAGAAAAGCTTAGTGGAATATTCATAGTTAAGGAAGAGAATAGGAAAGACAATAAATTCAGAGTTAGCACAGAATCGCAGAGTGCCTGAGGTTGGAAGTGACCTCTGGAGGTCATTTGATCCAAATCCCTTACTCAGTCAGAGCCACCTAAGGTTGATTGCTCAGGACCATCCAGATGGCTTTTAAGTATCTGCAATGATGGAAACTCCAGGACATCCCCAGGCAACCTGTGTTAGTGCTGGTTGAACCTTATGTAGCCCAACTCAGTGGTGAAGAGGACAAGTTAGTGATTAAAAACTGTTCAATGACACCTTTAACAACTATACAGCCTTGCTAATGCACAGGTTTGGAGTTAAGGACAACCTCTCAGAATTTCCTCTATCAAATGTTTAGTTTCTTCCTATATACCATAACAATATTTACAAAAGAGAAAAAAGGGTCTTCTGGGAAGCTACTTGACATAGTTAAGACAAATAAATTAGTATTAATTTTATAAAAATGTATTTCTTCTGTGCTTATGACATTAACTTTTCTATAATGATGTATTTACAGAAAGGTCAGAATAAATTTAAATAGTTTGTTTTTTTTTTTTTTAAATGCTTTCACTGTTTCTAGTTCTACATTAAAAATAATTTGAAGATAGGGAATCTTTTGAAGATAGGGACTGTCTTTTTAAGCATTAAACCCAATGTTATTATCAAATTATTCAGCCACTGAGACCGTTTTTAATTGTTATTAAGTTTTCTACAATTCTGGTAAGGCTGCCTTAAGCACTGGAGTATTCCTGTACCCTCAGTGGTGTTCAGAAACACCTGGCTGCTGCTTTGGAGAACAGAGCCTGAACTTCAAACTGCTTTCACTATTAACATTAGTTAAGGTAAACTAAGGTTTTCCCCTCTGCTGTGAGTACAATATTGGCTAGAATAGCAGATCTTTTCATAACTTTTCAATTCTACCTGCAGACTGCAAAGCTGATTATTAGCTCCATTCAAGCTTGCAGGGGTAAGAGGCTAATCATAGGGATTGTATCCTTTGCAGTCTGCATAGTACTTCTTGTTTTGAAAACACTGTGCAAAGTCTACTGCCCGTGTGTATAAATACAATTTAGTAACCTGAAAAAATCCAGGAAATGTTTTTGTCAACATCACAATATTCTGTAAATATTTCACCCCAAATTATCCTTTTGTTCTGTGGAATGTGAAACAGCAATTGCAGTTACCCACAGAGCAACATACAACGAGTTGCTGGTAGGGTTTTCTTCCAGCTGCTGGTAAGTGCCTTCAGTCTGGACCCTGTGTGTCTCACTCAGATGCAACTGTCCCATCAGTTTGTTACACCACAAGCAGTAAAAATAAGAATATGAGAACTCCAACCCATTTCAAGCAGTTATGGGCCTTAGTTATTTAAAAAATGGGGTTTTTTCCTAGCTATTTTAACTGTTCCAGATATTGTATTAGGATGTTGTAAGGTTATCAGGCAACTTGTAGCTCTGTGTTTAATTTACTACTGCAAATAAGACTGCAGCTGTCAGACTATCAAAACACAATCCAAACACTAAAAATTCTAAATGTACAGAATTAAAAAGAGACATTGAAATGCTGAATTGGATTTTAAGAATGACAACTCTTTCACTTGAAAGATTTTAGAGCAAAGAGAGATAAAACTGGCCTTTGGTTTGAGCTGTGACTGACACAACTAATTTTTCTAGAGACTTCAGCTGTCTGATTGCATACAAGAGGATAACTACTTTTGACATTTATTATGCACAAAGGACAATTATTTTACTTTGTTCAACAGTTGGTTTTAATTTATAACAGAATTATATTATCTTTCATTTTTAGTGATTTTTGGATTATTTGTCTTGAAAATTTTGCAGTATATTATGTATCTTTCACTTCCCATACAAATAGAAATAATACTGTCTTCTTTCAACCTCTAGGTTTGGAGGCACAAAGCTTATTTTAAAGACAATCTGTGGGTAAATTTTTATCTAGCAATATGGTCAAAAGTGGTCATGTGAAAAATTAAAATTAAATATTTCACCTTTTTTTTAATTCAGTAACTATCAAGACATAGGAAACACTTTCAGGCTAACAATCCTAACTGTACTCTATTTACAGGCCAAGGTATTCTGCAGTTTTCAGAACAATTAGTCTAGTTTAAAGCAAGTGTAAGTTACCATTAAATCAGCTTAAAACATCTTGGGATTTATTACATTTTAATTTTTTGCACATATATTTGTCTCAAAAATTTTTGAGAGCTGGTGTTCATGTTGAAGGGGGCAGCAAAAATAGGTGGGTCATCTTTCCACCTGTTTCTATCGAATTTGTCCAACACAGCAATGTAATAATAAACTTTATCACACTTGACTCCCCTGAAAAATATCACAGAAATGCTGTATAAGATTTATGTTTCCAACAAACTTTTTTAAAGATAAAAATATGTGTTAGATCAAATGCAATTTGACAATTTTTTAACCACATCCAACAATTTAATAGTAGAGTGAGTCACAATAAATATTCCCTATTCCTTGCTAGAGAAGAGAAATGAGGTGCATATGTGCTGGCATACCCAGCCAGTGTCCCAGTTGAAATATCTACTCACAGTCAGTAAAATATTTAAGTCATATTGATTCTGGAGGGGTTTGAGTACGTGCTTATAGTTGAGTGCTCTGATGAGTAAGTATGGATTTAAGTGTGCTGTTAAATATTCTGCTGAGCACAGACCTGAACTTGTAATGTAATAGTGATCTATTGAATAGGTGGCAGAGAAACCACTGAAATCAGCGAGTCTCTGAAGGGCCATAAATGTCTGGTTTTGTGGAGATTGTTTGAGGGATTAGACCAATACCAGGAGTAACAAATATTCAGCCTCAAATTGAATTAAAAAATGTTTTAATACTCATAGTTTGAAATGTGTTTAAAATTTCCTGTAATAATAAATAACTATACTTGGAGAAAATTCTGCAACTGGACTCCTTAGAAATATACACATATTCTAATTTTTTTTAACTCTTAAATTTGTTGATGTAGGGTGGGATTCCAGTTGCAGCTGTGGCACATGATCATTCAGCAAGTCCCTTTTTGGTTTTAGTATTCAGCTTTTATTTTTGCATTCAACAATGGTTAAAAGATGGAACGTGACATAATTACATCTATTTTTTAAGCTACAGTTTTTGGTAGATTAAGATATTTTTACCCTAATTTCCAGTTTACTTTGGGTTTGTTTTCTGTTACTTCATTCCATGCACTTTACCAGTAGCTATGTAATCTGAATATCTCTTTCTGTTTATTAGTTCTAGTTTGCTTCTCAGGCTGATCCAAACCTCTCTCAAGTGAACAGAAAAAGTCATGTGGAATTTGAATCCAATCCAATATAGTCATGCTCTTTTAACCTTTGCTCCTGATTAGATGCTACTGTTCAGTTCAGATTTCCTCTACTGCGAGTTATTGCTAATCAATTTTAGAAAAACATGACTTGTATAAAGTAGGGGGGAGCATCTGTCCAAAAGACATATCTAATTTTCTCTCCATGAGAGTTGTCTAGAAAATGGCTATTTAAGCCAAATATTTCATAAATTCTAGCATTTCTATGATAAATGTTTTAAAATTGATAATAGATGAAATTCTTTGAGCTGCATGAAGGTTGGGCATAATTATTCTCTATAATATAATATAATTATATTGCAGGACTTCACCCAAATGAAAAATTTATTTCTTGGCATAAGGCATTTTCAAACCTTGTGTAAGGTGTATTTTGTACCTGCTCTAGAGCTTCATTATTGTTCACATTTGTTGATTCCTTGTGCCTTATAGTGTTTGCCAGCACATCCAGGGAGAGTATTCCACAGGAGGAGCAATCTCCCTACAACTGTAGGACCGTATCTGTTTTCAACGTCCAAATTCAAGTGGGAGCAGATGCTTCAGGCTTTTGTCTCCTGCACAAAAAGAAGTGATCTCCAGTTTTTCATGTAACAATAGATCACAAGGCTGAGTCCTCCCTGGAAATCACTCTGTAAGTGTTCCTGGGACTTTAGTTTATTGTTTTCCCAGATAAAGAAAAGAATAGCTAGCTATAAATTTCTTTGTACTGTTATTATCCAGAAATCATTTTCATCTGCTAGACAATTCTGTACATTTATCCCATTTGATAAATTGATTCTGGCTCACAAAGACCACTGCAGAGACTATAACAGCATTACATGATTTAGTCATTTGATTGCTGAGTGGTAAGGGCAGTTCATGGAGGAAAGAGTTCATATTCTAGGGGCCATCCCGAGAACTAATTTTGTGGGATGGCTATTGCACTGGCTTAGCTCTAATTTTGCCCATTCTAATTTAGTGTTGTGAGAACTTGTGCTGTCTAAATAACTTTGAAATCCAGATCCTTTGCCAGATTCCAATGCTGCCCAGTCAACTGATGGTCATCCCAACATTTTTAAAGCTATGCCCAAGGTATTAGCTCCTTGACTCCTGCTGATTTTGATTGAAGTACAATTGCTTAATTTCTCTTCACTTTTTATTTTTTTTTTTTATGTAAATCCATCCCTGTAGACTGAATGGTAAATATAGGATGAACCCTGTTTGCTAGACAATAGGCTATTCAAATTTCTGGATATTGTTACTCTTGTTAGCAAGAGTGGGTTTGTGGTCATTGCCATCTGAAAAAGAAAATGTCAGTGTGAAGGAAAAAAACATGACCTCTGTTCTGAGTGGAACATAAGCATTTTAGCCTGATAATCATATCCTTCCCTGACTTTTATGCACTTCAAGTGTTTCCTAACCATATATAAAAATATATGAATATTGTCAGTGTTAGGTATTGAATGTACTGTTAGATAGTGGCAATATTTTTGCTTAGGAAAAAAGTTCTGAAGCTGAATATCATGCCTGGAAATTGACATAGTCACCATTTAATTTGCAGAAAGATCTTGAATATTGTTTTTTAACTGAAAACAAACAGAAAAAAGAGTAATCCTTTCTCTAGGTTTTTAATTATTTTACTCACACATCTCACCTGAGAATCTGTTTCTTTATCATAGCCATAAGCAAGTCTGAGGTGTATTTTATCAGTTGTAATTTCCTGTTAGATCCCCTCCCTAAATATCCCCCTGCTGAGGAAAGCATATGTGGAATTTGATATTCTTTTCACAAATGACTGAGTCAAGCCTAGCAGCTTTAAATTTGTGCTGAGGAGGTGGAAGTACATAGGAACAATGTCATACAAACAGTGTGTAGCAGTCAACACAAGAAACAGAATATTATTTCTGGACATTGCTAATTATTATTTGGTATGAGTTTTCCAAATTATCATACAAATCTATCAGTCTAGGCATGATATCAATTTAGCAGTCATTTACTAAAGCAAATATATTACTCATTCATAGATAAAAATTACTCATTAAGGACAAAAAACCCATCAGAAAATAGGAGTAGGGTATCAGCAGATGCTGTACAGAAAAGTCTGAAAGCAAACTTCCTAATCTCATGGACTATTCCAATAGACATGTCCTATTAAAAAAACCAATCTGCTCATTAGCATCTGCAGTAATCAGATTTGATCTGAATGAGATAGGCCCCAATTGCACTGCCAGCTCTAAGATGGTTAAAAAAATCCTGTAAGCTACATAAAGGATTGAAATAGTGTTTCCTTTTTTCTCCCTTACTTCACTTTGAACAAAACCTTTGCTTATCTTTTAAAATGATAATCAAGTTTCAACAATGAAAAGAAATTCAAAAGAAGAAAACAAATAAAACTCAACTGAATTCTTTCTGTAATTGCTCTACCCTAAGCAATACTTGCTTTACAATGCATTTCTCACTTGGATAATAAGGACCAACATTTTCCTAAACTGGGTAGATTTTCAGGAAATAAAAAAGCTTCCTTGAGAATTTTGATGCCTAGCTCAGAACATGAAACTAAATCTCCCGAGCTTAAGACCTTCATTTTGGTTTTGCACAGCACTGTTTTCCCATTTCATTTCACTTATATCTTGCAAGCTTGTTCTTTCTTGTCAGCTGTGGCAGTCAGCACTGAAATTTTCTTCCACACTGTAGTGTTGAAATCTTGGAGTGTCTCAAATATCAGCAAAGAATTAAAAAAGATGAGTAGAACCGAAAATAATAGATGCCCTTCTATGAGGTGAAACACTGAAGAGGGCACTAAGAGAACCTGCATTTTGGTAGAACCTCTCTTCCTGTAGGGACCTGTAGGCAGCCTGTGTATTCAAGGCTGGAAAGAACCCTTATGAGGCAATACATGACAACAAGTTACACAAGAGTAAATTAATGCACTTATATGTAAGAATACTTAGTTAATAATGCTAGCATGGAGAAATCTGTGTGCCCAATAAATGCCAAAATAGTGAAATCAAACCCAAGACCACTTGCTGGCCAGTGGACTGATGCTATCTGTCGAGGGTAGGGATTAGCTACCCCCTACACCTTTCCCCAAGCATATTACACCTGTTGGCACTTCTGGAGGCATTTTATTAATGCAAAACCTTGAGCAAAGAACAGATATCATAATTATTTTATCCGGATAGACATTTTAATTGCACACGGGCTTTCAATTTTAATTTTTTGAACTCTCAAAACTCATGTTGTTCACCAAATTATTATATGTACAGATCAAATGCACTCCCCATGAAATATGGGACAAAATCTACATATTCAATGTTGCATACTTATTCATGCTGGCCTGCATATACTTGGCCTAATTTCTTGTTATGAGGACCCTTACTTATTGGTGTAAAAATAATAATAGTATGAAAAGGTTCTGGAACGTAATTGTGTAAGAAAAGAAAGATGCATGAATCATCAAACCTGTGTTCAGATCCTTAATTTATTTCTTACCTGATACCATTTTACAAGAGCAGATAACATACAGCTTATATTCTGCTGCAAGGGGTTGCTGGGAAAACACATTCTTAAAAAGAAAAATAGTTGGAGGAAGAGGATGTTTGTGACGTGCACATGCATGCACACACAGAGAATTACTTTTTGACTTTACTCCTAAAGTTATGAAGTAAATTACTTGGCATTTTAGAATGCAATGAAGCACTCCTTAGCTAATTAACTGAAAGGTTCCTTCTCCATAAGACACTGCTTTATTCAGTACATGCTGCAGACCTCCTCTGGGTACAGGCAGGCTGTGTCAGAAAGCAAGTGCTGTTTGGAATAACTCTGCCTCAGGGAATACTGAAATATCTCACATGTAATAAACAAATCAGAGGGCAAGAGGACAAAGAGGACCAGGCTGGAGGACCATAACTGCAAGAATGGTCAACTCAGTTTACCCTGAATTTGTTTGGGATCTGCTGCTCTAGCTGGATCCTTAAAAATCTATGGGGCCTGATAAGATTCATCGGAGAATCCTCAAGGACCTTGTAATGCCATCAAAAAGCCTCTCTCAATGATTTTTGAGTGGTCTTGGGAATCCAGGGAGGCTCCAGTTGACTGGAAGCTTGTGAATGTTGTCCCAGTTTTCAAGAAGGGCAAGAAGGAGGACCCCAGAAACTACAGGCCTGTCAGTCTCACATCAGTGGCTGCTAAAATCATGGAAAGGATTATTGTGGAAAGTAGAGAAACACCTGGAGGACAACTCAGTCAAGGGTCATAACAAGCATGGCTTTGTAAGGTGTACGTCCTCCTTGTTGAACCTGATTTCCTTCTACAACAGGGTAACCCACTTGGTTGATCAAGGGAAACCAGTTGATATAAACTATTTGGATTTCAGTGAAGATTTTGGTGCAATCTCTCACAGTATCCTTCTGGACAAAGTGTCCAGCACACAGCTGGATAGCCAGGTTATATAGTGGGTGAGCAGCTGGCTCATGTGTCAGGTGCAAAGGGTTACAGTGCATGGGGTGACATCAGACTGGTGAGCTGTCATCAGTGGGGTTATACAGGGCTCCATCATTGGCCCTGCATGCTTCAAAAACTCTTAGGTCCAGTTCTTTATATTAATGACTTGGATGCAGGACTTGAAGGAATACGAAGTTTGCTGATAACACTTAATTGGGAGTTGTTGATTCCCTTGAGGGCAGAGAGACTTCAAAAAATTGGAGGGCTGGCAATCATCAACCATATGTCATTTAACAAGGGTGAGTGTTGGGTTCTATACCTGGGATGGAACAACCCTGGTTGTGTGTACAGACTGGGGAATGAGAGGCTGGAGAGCAGTGCTGCAGAAAGGGACCTGGGGGTGCTGGTCAGTGGCAGGTTGAATCTGAGCCAGCAGTGCCCTGGCAGCCAGGAGGACCAACCCTGTCCTGGGGGGCATCAGGCACAGCATCGCCAGCCGGGCAAGGGAGGGGATTGTCCTGCTCTGCTCTGAGCTGGGGCAGCCTCACCTCAAGTGCTGGGGGCAGTTTTGGGTGCCACAACACATAAAAGACATTGAGCTATTAGAGAGTGTCCAAAGGAGGGCCACGAGGATGGTGAAGGGCTGGAGTTGAAGCTGTATGAGGAGCAGCTGAGGTCACTTGGTCCATTCAGCCTGGGGAAGAGGAGACTGAGGGGAGAGCTCATTGCAGTCTGCAATTTCCTCATGAGGGGAACAGGAGGGGCGGGCACTGATCTCTTCTCTGTGGTGACCAGTGACAGGACTGAGGGAATGGCCTGAAATTTGTCAGGGGAGGAGGTTTAGGCTGGATATCAGGAAAATGTTCTTCACCCAGAGGGTGGGTGGGCACTGGAACAGGCTCCCAAGAGAATTGGTCACAGCACCAGGCTGTCCTGAGTTCTTGAACCTGAGTTCAGGAAGTGTTTGGATAATGCTCTCAGACACATGGTGTCACTCTTGGAGATGGTCCTGTATGGAACCAGGAGTTGGATTCAATGATCCTGATGGGATCCTAAGGAGAAAGGGCCTATTATTAAAACAGTTCAACATCACCATTTATAATAAAGTTTTTTTTAAAAAAACCTGTCTCTGCCACAACATCCACTTATATCACATTACTGTGTGATGCTGACAAAATCATTTAGCACAAGGTTTTAGCAGGTATCCAGGCTTTGAAGCCTTGAGGTATGATTTTCAAAACTGCTGAGTGCATTAATCTGTCATAAAAGTTAATGTAAAATACATAAGAATTGATTAAATAAAATATTTCTGCGTAGTCTGAAAGATTGGTTAGTTGGTGTCCTTATTGGATTTACAAATTAGTTTGTACTTACTGTTTTTTTCTCATGTCTCAGTTCAGCTTCTATGAAGAAGAAATAATTAACCCTCTTCCTCCATCTTGCAAGTGTGTTCTGGAGTTAAGTTCATTGTTAAGAAATTCGTCTTTTGAATCTATGCAAGAAAATGCATAAGTGGTGGTGAAAAGATTTTTCTAATTTTTAGTAATGTAGCTGGCATTTTGAGGGAACTAAAAAATATAGAAATTTGTGAGAGTGAACACGATTAGATAATGTTTGTTTTGAAGACATAAAAGTAATTATTTTTTGTCTTTTCTAGCTGAAATATTTTCTCTATGAAATACTGAATTATTTAAATTCAGGTTCTTGTAAATGAAAATTCTGTCTTTTCTATCTGAGAGGAATTCTCATTTAAAAAATGAACCATATCAAAAAGGAAAAACAATGAAAATGTTAACCTAACACTGAAACAAATTATTTAAATTTGAACAGTGTTTTAAGTTGACCTTGCATAAGAAATTTGATCTTTTTGGTAGCCTAAAACTTCTGAGATCTGAGAGGGGAGCATGACAAAGTTTTTAGTTTTAGACACAACTGAAAAATTAATATTGTTGCCTATGCCTAACCATTGGAAAAGTCACCATTCTGTCTTTAGATGCCTTGATTTCACTGTTCTTGCAGTAATTATTTTTCTGGGAAAAGTGTAGGTCTTAGATAACTATACCAGCAACCTCTAGAAGCAAAAATACCATCTAAGTAAATAACAATGACACTTTTGGAGGTGACTCTTGGGGCTAAGGAGATTTTCAAGCTACCACAAGAGTCTCCTGTTTGATCTGTTTGATCTCCTTGCTCTGACTCTGATTCCAACACTTTTTACCATGGATTTCAGTCTGGTCTGATCTCAGACCTGGTCCTCTTGAGCAGGAAGTTGGACAAGAGCCCTTCCCTGCACCCTGAACACTTAAGAGATGGGATGAGCATTGGCTAAATGTGTATTTTCAACAGAAAGTCTAATAAAAATTCTGCATGCCCTCACAAATTTCAAGATGGAGTTTGCAAGAACTCTGCAAAATAAGATCACAAGGGAATTTTTACAAGGGCAAAACAATCTTTTGCTGCAGCTATGATAGTAGAAATTACAAAATTGTTCTCGATATTTTAAAATTATATCAATAAAAAAGAGAGCCTGAGGTAAACAGTAGGCAAAGAGACAGGTATTTTTCCAAGTTACAAATTACTGTAAACAAAATCTTACCCTAGGAAGTCACAGGCAATTTTAGTAATGAACAGCAATATCAGCCCAAATTTTATTAAATGTTTGGGATGTGCCAGCTAGATAAAAGTGTTCATTGGAAGCTGTTACCAGTGGGTTTCAAAAGTGTGAGATAATTCAAACAATCTGTATTCTTCAGTGGTTACCAATTCAGTAGGGTTCTCTTATGTTAAGTCTAGTCTTTTATGTTTGGTTTACTTTCTAATTTTTATTCAATTTATTTATCTGCACAATTTCCCATATTTTTAATATAAGCCTGCTCAAAATGAGACCTTGATTACTTGGGAGATTACCAGTGACTGACTCAGAGAGAAAGTGAACTTGGCGTTTAGGAGAGAAGTGTCAGAAATCAGGGTCTGAATAAAGAGCAAAGGGTTAAGTAAAGTGTGGTTCCTAATACTAACACACATGTGATCCGGTGAATTTTTAGGAGGTGCAGTCAGGAAGCCATTTGAAATGTGTAATCACAGGAACTTTGCTGTGATTACAGCTTGATAAATACAGTAAATGCCTTTATAAGTGTTTTTATATAATGTTCCACTCATTAGCTATCTTTGCACAAAGAGGCTACTGTGTATCTGTGCATGCACCACAACACATGAAATCCCCAGGCACACATTCCCAGGCAAGCATGGTGAACAGGGAAGACACTTTTTCATAAACTCTTGTTGAAATGACCATCAAAGACAAAAAAAAGCATCAAAGTATAAAGGATATTGGTTTTGTTTCTGTAAATTGAAAATACATTTTTATGGTCTGGAAAAGATAATACTGTTTTTCTTTGGATTCTTCTTTCCTTTAGTATTTTATGTGATGGAAAATTACTTATATTACTTGTTTTCCACTGTTCACAGATCATATCTTTTTGATATGTCTATAGATCATTATTTTTATGATCCACTATTATTATGGTTTGTTTGCATCCTTTGTGTTTCATGTACTTGAAACAGGTTGGATGAGTCTCAGGTTCTGTTTATTATGATGGATTTGGATTGCAAGCTTTCATTGTGTTATACTGTGTGTGTCCCATAGTTTTATAATATTAAAACAGAAATAACCTTACTCATCTGTAAATATCTGTGAAGCTTTTCCTCCAGCATCTCTCTCTATGCAAGATTTCCTCTTCATGTGTTATTAGCCTAATCGTGTCTGGTAACTTGGGTCTACCAGTCCTGTTTTACTAATCTCTGTGATATGTAGAGTTGGAAAGCAAGATTCCTGGTAGTTAAAAATGACGCTGTGAGTCAGTTAACACCACTGTTTTTTCAAGGAAAGATTCAGGCAATTTTGTCTTTACGTGGTCTTTGTGATTATTTTGTTTACGAAAACCTCTTCATACACAATGGCAAGATCCAAAAAATCTCAGTGACACTTGACTGTCTCAACACATTAGCATAATTTAAAAATCTTTCCCTTGGCTTGATATGTACCTCATATTCACCTTAAAAACTAACAGCTACTAGAAACAAGCCTTGTGTAGTTGTGCTCCAAGTGGCTGACTGGCCTTCATCACCTTAGACCCATGTATGGTTTTTTTCACAGAAATAACAGTTTCTCAACTGCGCTGTTATTATCTATGTTGATAGATACAAAGAGGGTTTTTTCCTACAAAAGCAGTTCAAAGGTGCATTTGCAGTTGATTTTTCCATAGCAGCTGGTAAAGTAGTTCAGTTTAAATAACTGTTACATGTTTTCATCATTCTCAAGTTGGAAGCAGTTAGTAAGTTTAACTGATAAATTATTTGCATGTCTCTGCAAATCTGTTTATAATCATGAACAGAAAAGAGCTCATTTTGCTATATTTGCAATGAAACGTGAATAGATTCTGGAAAGTTCCTTTTCCTTCAGTAGGGCTTTGATACCCGGATTATAATATTTATATTATTTCAGTAGACTTTAATCCAAGGAAGTGCTGTATAACTGTGCCCTCAAACTGTGCTGTTAGCATCTTTCAAGACTTTGGGGGCTTTTTTCATACAGCTAACAGAGATTTTAATGAGCTGCCATGTATATCAGCTATTTTCTGCTTGGTCCTTGATGTGCCAGACAGGGCTTTAGCCTTGACTGTAAATTGGTGCAATCTTGAAACTCATAGTGATTGCCTGCAGCACTCAGCAGAGTGATTACTCCAGCTTTTCAGAAGAGGGTGCAGCATGAGACTCTATCCAGGAATAAATGAAGGAAGGGGATAGAAGGCACACTAAAGCTGTCTCTAGCAAGACCTCACACTTTTGCTTTCTGGGAAGTTAGCTCCATTTAAAGATGAGTAAATGAAGAATCATATGGTGCCCCAGCATCTCGGATAAACTTGTGTGGGTGATCTATGTGTTTTAAATTCATTTCACTAAACATATGTAACTGTTAACATGCACACATTCCCTACTTACTCCAGACTGTTTTAATGTTTCTTTCAGCAATCCCTTCATCTCAAGCATGCTTTCTCTTTGATTTCACATTTCACTGGCTAGATTTAGGTACCTATGCAGTACCTTATAATCTAATGTAATGCTTCCTGGGTCAGGGCAGGGCACAGTAGATCCTTACACAGTGTAATTTTTTTCTCTTCTCAGAGAGCGTGTTTTATCTTCCCATCACTAAAATTCCTGCTGAGAAAACATAAATAAACCAAGGTTTAAATTTCTTAATTCCAGATTTAGTCTTTTAATCTGTGTTCTTCTTCAGATTAAAAGAACAAGGCTTTGCTTCCTTAACACAATAATTAGAAGTTTGGTTAGTCTTTTCAAACTCCTGACAGCCTCCAGGAAAAAATTTTGGTTTTCTGATAGGACCATAGACACCTCTGAGACAGAGAACTCAGCACCATCCCCTGAAAAGCAGCAGAAGTAAATTAGGCAGGCTCTTTCATGTACAAATAAACTTTTAAAGATTCAGCTGAAAGAGAGAATGGAAATGATTATGTTGGCTCACTCTAGAGGAATATAAAACCTAGGATTAGAAGAAATATGCACATCTCTGAAAGATCTGGAAGTACAGCTATGGAATGGCTCAAATGATGAATTCAGAAGATGAAGTTAATTTGGTTTTGATCTACTACCTCACTTGCCTTTTTTTTCAGTTTGCTTCTTTTAGTATGCTTCATTACAACCTTCACTGGATGTCTTTAAGTGTCACAAACTGTCTTTGAATTTTATTTCCTAAGGGGAAAAAATGCTGGAAGAAAGTTACTTTCTCTTAATTTGGTGTATATGTCATCCATCTCTAAATATAGCATCACTTTATGGATATTCTACCTGTTACTGCTGTCCTTTCACATCTAAAGCTTTTTAAATGGATTATGGCTTATTCTGTGAGTTTCCTCAGTCACGTATTTTAAGGTTATTAGTCCAATACATACTCACTTATAGCTACATGCTGTCTTTCTAATCTTCTAATTACTAAGATTTTAGTAATTCATCCTACAGGTCACATTCATAAAAGTGGGACACTTATTCCTGTAAGGTTATTCTGCTATTTTCAAACTTTATGGGATGATATTTTTATCACTGATCTTTTATGAAGACTGGGTGGTTTTTGACATTTAATTGTCCTGACACTGCCCAATAAACCTTTATTCCCCTCTTTCCCTTTATCTGTGTCTGGTTGCTATTTTTCATAATGCTACAAGTAACACTGACCTGGATTCTTCTCTTGGCTTTTTAAGACGACACATTCTTCTAAATTCAGGCTTCTTGCCAGTTTTATCACCTCGGTTTTATTTTTTTCTAGTCCAAGAACTGATGTAGCTCTTCTGGATGGGGATAGACATTTTCTCAAGATAATATCATTGTATCTCTCCTCTTCTATACATATTTGCATCATCACAGTATCCCATAGGTAACCTAGGCATATATTCTCCACAGAGGAAATTTCATGCATACAGGAAAGAAAGGAGTCTTAAATGCTTGATCTGACCCAAAGAGCTGACTATCAGTAGCCATCATAATCCAGCCCTGTGTCTCTTTAGTCTCTTTGAATACCAATTTCCTGCACTGTGCTACCCCTTGGCTCTGGGTTGTCCTGAGCAGAGACAGAGTAGACAGCAGGTTAATGCTGAGTGCAGCTGTGTGCTATGAGCTAATACTATCCTGGTAAATTGTTTCACCTTCATGTCAAGAAGCTTTTGGAACTCTAAAGTTAAAACAAATCCAATTTTGTAAGTAGATATAAGTCCTGATACAATTTCTTCTAGTACATGGTACTGTAACTCTATTAGTTTCAGCTGCTACTCATTTACTCTAGTCTCAGCAAGGTGAGAAATCAGCTTACATGTTGGATATAAATTTAAAATGGTTGCACAGATCGTGGCAATTTTTCATCTCCCAGTATTTTTGAATGAGAACTGACTGTATAATTATTGCAGAGTTGTTTGAATCCAACCAGATTCACATTTCCAGAGCTGCTGGATCCCTGTGATTATACCACATCCATGAAGCTTGGTCAATGTACCCCATGCAGTTTTGTTGTACATAGGTGCTGGAGAGATTGCTGATGTGGTGACAATTTTTTTTATCTGCTGGGGATAAGGCATCTACTTTCAACCAAGGTCCAAGTGTCTCTGCAGCTATAGCTGTAAGCAAAATTATGTGTTTATATTACATATTCAGCCCATGCTGGAAGCCTCTTCCCTGTTGGTGTTTGGATGTGCTATATTACTAAGGGCATTAGAGAAGTGTATTACTTAGGAAGCAAGCTGAACATTGCTGAAAATCAGCAGAAACAGGTTCTTAAACCATCCCTCCCATTTTCAATGTTGCCTGAACACAGATCATCTGCTTTATCCCAAAGAATGGGAGTCTTTACACTTTCTCTTTCTGATGGACTAGGGAAGAAATCAGGCTCAGCTGTCGGTGGACAGAGTCACAAAGTCAGAGGGTAATTGATGAAACTTGTCCTTGTCACCTCTTCATTTTCAGAGTTACTCTTTCCTATGAAATTTCACTATATAAAGAGTATAAAGAGAGAGGGATACAGATTTGCTCTCTTCTGGCAATAGCATGCTTTCTGCTCTGAACTCATGGTTTCGATTTAATTATCTTAGGCCATACATTTTTCACTTTACTTCAAAGGGCCAGTACATAAATTCCTTGGTTTTCCTTTTCATTTAGAAACAGAAGCTGATCTCACCCTAAATATTCTTTTACAGGGGTCATAAAAAACCCCAATAAATCATTTTAGTAGTGCTCTACATATTTTCACTGGTCTTCTAAGAGCGCTACAGAGTTTGACCTATTTTTCACCATTCTCCAATCCTCTAGATCTTTGTACACTTCTGCTTCCAGTTTGCTTTCAGGGAAAGGGAGTTTCTCCTCTTCTATCCTCCCCTGTCACTAATACATAGTCACAAAATGTACTGAGTTGGAAGGGACCCACAAGGCTCAGCACATCCAGCTCCTGGCCCTGCACAGCACCATCCCCAAGAGTCACACCATGGACCTGAGAGCATTGTCTGAATGCTTCTTGAACTCTATCAGGCTGGTGCTGTGACCATTTCCCTATGGGGCCTATTCCAGTGCCCAACCACTCTCTGGGGGAAAAA
This sequence comes from Notiomystis cincta, assembly GCA_013398075.1. Classification (NCBI taxonomy): domain Eukaryota; kingdom Metazoa; phylum Chordata; class Aves; order Passeriformes; family Notiomystidae; genus Notiomystis; species Notiomystis cincta. The sequence continues at coordinate 243,922 of VZRX01018059.1, read as the reverse complement.
CCTTTTCCTGGTATCCAACCTAAATCACCCTGACACAGCTTCAGGCCATTCCCTTGGGTCCTGTCATGGGTCACCACAGAGAAGAGATCAGTGCCTGCCCCTCCTCTTCCCCTCATGAAGAAGGTGTAACTGCAGTGAGGTCTTCCCTCAGTCTCCCTTTCTCTAGGCTGTACAGACCAAGTAACCTCTGCCACTTCTCATATAGCTTCGCCTCCAAACCCTTCACCATCCTCGTGATCCTCCTTTGGACACTCTCTAATAGCTTAATATCCTTCTTATATTGTAGTGCCAAAAGTGCCCCCAGGACTTGAGGTGAGTCCAGAATAGATTGGGATAATCCCCTCCCTTGAATAGCTGGCAATGCTCTGCCTGATTTTTTTTTTTTTTAATCAGAAAAACATTGTAATGGCGTCAAGCTTCCCATGAAATATGTTCCCAAGTTTGTAAAAGATGAACAAAGCACAGTTTAACAAGTCACTGTCCCCTTGAATCCACTAAATGTCATTTTGTATACAGTCTGTACTTCCAGGCTTCCAGAACTGTAATATTCTAGAACTCCTGTCATGCTATCATTGTATCATTTAATATTCAGAAACAGTTTTGTGTTCAATTTTCCTCCTAGTTGAGGAAGTCTGATCTTGATTTTTGTGTTAAACTAAATTTCAGCTAGTGGTAGACAATTCTAGAGACAGTGCTCACACAATCATCAGAAGAAAAATACATCTCTTCTAGACTTGCTTGTGAATAATCTTTTATCTGTCTTAATGACATTTTCCACCAGCCTATTCAGTTAAGCATGTCTGGGACTTGACAGGTTACGTGTTGAAATCCATAATCCAGTTCTGCCTATCAGGTGGTAGACCAGGATAAGATCCAACAATTTCTGGGCCATATCTGGCAAATGCAGATATATCCTTCCCATGAAAAAATTGGAAAAACATTTCTCAATGTAGCCTCATAGTAGCACAAATAATAGTCCAACAGTATTCTGAGTATTCTGAGGCAGATTTTTTGTTACTATTCCCATGTGCAGTAATACACATTTATTTTGAGAATTCATCTTGTATCTATCAGTATGTTTCCAGGTTCATGATATATTTTCAAACAGTATAATTGGAATTGGTAAAACCCAACCCTATTTTGAAGCTATTTTTAACCAGTGACACCTTTGCTGTGAGCACAAATATTATGTGACTAGTTCTTGCTATTGCCAAGTTCTTTCACCTACCCTCTTCCTCTCTGCTTTAGCATAGAGATATTCTGATTTCATAAGTGTCCTGTATTCAGCCTATTCTATCCTTCAGCAATTTTCCAAAGCATCTGAAAATGCCTAGGTCTGTGTACTGCTATCAAAATACTTAATAATAGGAACTTTATTAACCCTGTAACTTTGAAAGTCGCTGTCCAAGCTTGAATATCATTGTGTGCGCTTCTTTCCAAGTGCTTGACAGCTACTAATAAAGACTGTCAAGCTTGGCATGAATTTTCCCACAGATTTTACCATCCCTCCCACTTTGCACACTCATTTGCCTTTTCATCTTTGAAGTCTAGAATAGCTAGGAATTGACTGCCTTCTTTAGTCTTCCTTTCAAATATTACTGAAGCCTGAAGGTTTACAATTGTTGTATAATTTGGGTCCTATTTCATAGTCCTGTCAAATGCACATTTTAGTCTTTTGTGATGTTCTGTTGCTGTACTCTCAAAAGTCAGAACATCATCTCTGTGCATTTCTATAGATTCAATTTCTTCAAGAAATATGTAGCACTTAGCAAAAGTTCTCAGGAATAGATTTTAAGCCAAAGGAAGCCTGTGAAACTACTGCCTCCTGTATAGTGCATCGAAAGTGGCTTACCTTGAATTCCTCTTCTCTGGGGAGATTTGTAAAAGAGAAGCAAATATATATTTAAATTAGTGAAAGATTAATACCTCACTTCATGGAACCTTTTTTCGGTCTATCTCCTTCTCTTAGATCTAAACACAAACAATAATGCTGACTTTCTTTCAATGTTAGTGGTACCTCTTGAGAGGCCATTTCTAATATCTCATCTCAGTTGTTAATTAAATGGTTGAGTTTCTGTTTCCAGCTTAGAGATCTGTAAACCAACAGGATCTGTGGCCTGTATACACATACCCATTAAGGACAGCTAGTTAGTCTCCTGCATTACCCTTTCTGGACTCTTTCATGACAGACAACCTCTGCATCTCATGCTGGCTGCAGCACTTTTTAAAGTGAGTTTGGGACAAAATATTTGTTCCCACTAATTTTAATTGAATTGTTTTAATTTTTGTTTTCAATTAAAGTCTTCTACTTTAGCTTCCCTTTATAAGCTCTAAATTGTACTGAACTTTCCATTATGTATTTTTGTTTCTGATTCAGTTGTTTGGAGTGCCCCTCATATTCTGCTGGCCCAAAGGTTCTGTCCCATTACAAAGTCCATACAAGCACCTTCAAGGTTACCTACTCAGACCTCGGGAGCAAGTGCAAATTTGGAAAACACCAGGGTTTTTTATGCCACAGGCAAGGCTTAGAAGCACACATGTAAGAATAACCCAAACAAAAGCCATATCAGATTACCAGCACATGTTCCAAAAAACCTACTGACAGGACACCCTGGATTAGGCCTATAATATATTGGAGTTCCACTGGTTTAGCCTCATGCTACACACACATCTGCCTAGCAGCCAACCTCATCAGAGCTGGAGATGCCAGTGGTCAGTCATAGGAGGCCAGTGTAACCAATCCCCTGTGCTTGCACATCCTAATAACATTGTGGTAGCTACCACACATGGTTGCTGCTCACTTGTTCTGACACACCTTGCCAGCCTCACAACAGAAGCTAGAAGAACCAGATGTAATCTGGTTTTATTGTCATTAATAAAGGAACTGTGTTGTCCACAGCCAGGCATGCAAAAGGGCAAAAACTTTTAGCTAGAGATAAGGTAAACAAGAATGAACTTTATTTGGATAATCACTTTGCCCAAGATTGTCTGCCTTGCCACTACATCCTGACCTCTCAGTTTCTCTTAATCTCTGAGTTGCACTGCCTAAGTGCTGTGAAAATGCCAAGTAGCCAACAACCCCACAAAACCCCACAGCTTGCTTTCTGTCTCTCTCAGAAAACAGAAATGGACTGTGAGAGAGAGGGTTTGGGCTTCCTTCTAAGCACAGCACTATCCTAATGGGTTCTTTTAATCTCTATGATCAAAGTTCTGAAGAGGACATATTCAAAATCATTTCTTTAAAGCCATTAACATTAACAAAGACCTGGATTCATAAACCCCAGGCATTTAAGATATCCATCTCCCAGTTCCCATGTGCAATACCTCTTCAACCAGGTGTGCAAAGGTTCTAAGATGCAAAAGGTCAGATCTTTTTCATCTTCCCCTACCCACTCCCCTATGAACCCAGACCTTTCTGCATTCATGATGAGAGTTTAATGTACATTTTGAGTTGACAGAAAGGGGGACTGAGCTGGGTTAAAGTCTGCAGCTTTGGCTGTGGCATGTTGTGTGTTGGAGATGTACTGCCAGAAATAATGTCTTGTAGTTCCTTTTTCCACCTCCCATATGAGAGCAAATCCACTTGAACACAGGAGAGGCATGGCAGCATTTGTGCTGGCACTCCTTGAGACATGGTGATTTTCCTGCCAAGTCCAAGACAGGTACTGGGAAAGCTTAACAGGAGCAGAGCTGAGCTGAGCAGTGAGATCCCTGTGTAGCTGGGGAACAGAGGGTCTGTGAGGAGAGAAATTACTACGGTAAATAGGTAACCAATTTTTGTTGTTTTGCATTAAGTACAGGTGCATAGGAATATGTCTTCAAACACATACATAACCATACATAGAAAGAGCAATATGAAAAGTGTTAGATTCTCTAAAGGCTAAAAGGGATTTGCAAATTTGCTTACTGAAAGCAAACAATGCTTCTACAACTGTTGTATGCTCAGGATTCTCATCCCCTCAAGTCGTAAGCAATACACATATGCTTGAAGATTAAATCAGATATGCACTGGAAGTGCTGCTTCTGATTCACATTAGTTCAAATTATATACACAAATTCCAAAGACAGGTCTTTTTTGCTTTTTCTTCTAGGAACTTGCAGTATAAATTAAAAGAACAACTTTTTCAAAATGTATATAAGCAATGCATATCAATAAGGTGCTGTGCATAAAGAAGAATATGATTTTTTTCAGCCTGGCTATTTGGACATTCCTGTTTTCTGCCAAGTGGAAGGATATAATAGTAAGCCAAACAAGAACCATGTGTGAAGAAAAGAAATTACAACATTGATAAAAGGAGATAGCTGGTTTGTTAAGAGAAATCAGGGGGAGCTTACAGAATTAAAATGAGGAAAAAAAATAGCAGGAAGGAAGTAAACTCATGAATAAAGATAAGAAATAATGAGCTTAAAATGACTAAACTAGCTGCTGCTTAAATCTTTCTCAAGACAAATGAAGATGAGGCATACAGGCATCTAAAAAGTACTGAAGGACATTGCAAATATAGCTGCTGGTATAAAAGAAAGAAATTAAATATAGAAATGAACAAAGAGGCAAACAATGCCAAGGATGTAAACAGGCAGAAGAATCAAATTATGCTTTGCAAAGAAATTAGTGTAAAATCATACTGAAGAAGATTGTTATATGTATAAAATTCCAACAAGTATATGTGAAAGGGGGGGGGATGAAAAGAGTTCTGGGTGTATTCCTATGTAGATGTGAAGTTTGGAACTAGAAGCAAATTTTCAGCATAAACTTTCCATCTTGGAGCAGTGAGCAAGTCCCAGTAGTCTGAAGCGTAAACCCAATCACTAATAATATTTCCATCTCCTTTTTTTTTTCTTCCATCTTATTTTAGATATCAGATGCACTCTTGGTTCCAAAGACTTTTTGAATCAAGAGATAATAAACCCTTTGTTTTCTTTTCAACTTGGGAAAATAAATAATTTTACTCTTTGCTCTTTTTTAACTCAGACATTATACCCATAATTATCCCAGACATTCTTGGAATGTTGGAAGCTGTTTTCTTTCTGTATTGCCAGGACAGCAACGGCTGTTTCAGAGACATGCCTCAAAGGAGTTGACACTAAAAAGTTGAATAATTAGGGATTTAGTATCACACTAAGGGGTAGATGATGTCCTGTCTTTCTGGGCTACAAAACTGTCATGAGTCTGTAGGACCAGTCTAAGAACTCAAGGATCTTTGTAAAGATGCAAAGTTAAGGTGGATTTAGAATGACTTTATATAATCAGTGCAGTACTGTGCAGTAGGTATATCTTGCATGAATATTTTCTGTTATTTGTGAATAGATTTTCTGGGAAATTAATGTGATCAAACTGTGGAATGAAACACTGTGGTTTCTCCTAGCCCTAGTGTTATGTGTGCATTTAGCTTACTAAACATGCTTCACTGTCCTTGGAGGGGTGGGACAGAGCAGCCTTTTTTTTTTTAATTTTTGAATTCTTTTGTATTACTGTTCAATTTTAGTTACTGAGGGTATGCATCAACACAAGAATCTTCATTTTCATTTAATATAAAGCAAGTCCTTAATTCTCACAATTTCAAAGAAAGCCTCAACAAATTAAATATGTGAGCAATGAAGGCTCTAAAAAGTCTCTGAAAATACTGTGTACTGTAATATATCTTAGCTTTTACATCTCTTACAACTGTATAGCCTGTGATCACCAGGTATTTGGTTTATTGGTAATGTAAAAATCGCAGAGACAACCTACTTGAAGAAGATGTGAACAGCCAACGATAAATGCTTCAACACTGCAACACTGCTGAGGATGAAGCATCTTGGGTTTGGGTACTGTGCTTTAGTCGGAACACAGAAGAAATCACTGTTGTACAATAGGCAATGTTCCTCACCTCAGTTTCTGAGGCAGTAAAAAGAGATATTTTTTCTTAGTATTGTTTTTTCTCTTTATAAATGAGGAAACAGAAAGTTTTTTGCAAAGCAGCTAATGTCCAATGTAGGCTAATGTTATTTGGTTTATGGTGATGAGATGGTCTGTGGTAAAGGTGGTGTCAGAGAGGAGAACGGAGCAGCAGTATCTATTTCCATTATTGTTGAATGGGCTCATTGGCTTTAAATGAGCTTCTGTTTCAATATAACAAAAAACTCCAGGCCTATTTAATTAGACTTGTAATTTCATGGGGAAACAAAAAGAGGAACTTGAATCTATCCCTATTTAGCTTCATGACTTTTATTTTTATTTTTATTTTCTTTAAAGAGAAAAAGGATTTTTTACGGAGAAGGCTGTCAAATGAATACTGGTATGAGCTTCTCTAAGGATTTCCTGAATATAGCATTTTAAAAGGTTGTCTTATTAAACCAATTCCCATCACACACTTCTCTGTCAAACCTGCCCTGAAAAATAATCCTTACTATTTCTGGACACTGATTAGACAGACACATAACAAAGTCATTCCTCTGCTGTCTTTGGATATTAGACAACACAGTCCTAAACTGGAATTCGTTGATGTCCATAGCTTTTGATCCTAACGCAGAGACTTCCCCAACAAGGTGCTAAAAACTGACCGAGTAAATATTGCTTTCATTGCCTGTTAATTTCATTATTTTTTCCCCCAAAATTTTTTATTGTCTTCCTGTTTTCTTGGCTGGCAGAATTATACAGCACACATATATAATGTATATATATATATGTATGACTAGAATATGAAAGAATGACATCTTTTTTGGGGAGTGATATTTTACTTCTATTATCAAGATATAGTTTCTGTTTCCCTTCTACTTTCTGTGCAAAAATAGTTTCCAAGTCATAACTGAATTCACAGGAAGAGCGTTATTGTGTTCTACCACTTACATTTTAGACAGTTCAACCATCTCCATGACAAATACTGGCTCGAGTTCTAATTTTGCTAAACAGATGTATTTATTTTTTATAAATTTTTATTCAGAACACAAACATGCATTTATATTTTATTGGTGTTTATGTGTCTTGTAGCACAGTTAAACCTGTGCTACAGGTGTTGATGGAAATAAATAACATTGTTGTAGTGATTTTGTTCTTTGTATTGGGTCAGGCTTCCTGGGATAGTTCTGTTATTCCTCTGCCAAAACTGCAGAGTTCCCACTAATGCAATGCCAGTCTTTCACATCTAATTATTTTTAACTGATGCAGCATCCTTCTACTTCGTAGTATTTCAGTAGGGATTGCAATGTAGCTTTCAGTGTGCAGTCACTGGCTGTCCATGCAGAGAGACTGCCTCTCATGCACATGATAGTGGCTGAGAAGCTCTATGTTCCTCTGTCACTTAAATCATAGCAATATTTAGAGCCTTTCATGGAATGAAGTCCCATCATGTAGACAGTGTGAAAGGGTGAAGGTTGTGTAGTGTGGAAAGGAAGAATAACTGGAGAGATAGCAGACAAGGAGATGGAAAAGAGAAAAGGGTGGGAGGGCAAAGGATTGCTTGGCCATAGTGGGGATCACTGTCCAGGACAGTGTGTATGGCCCTGTATCACAAAAAAGAAGGCTTAGAGGGCAGGTGAAAGCTGATTTCACAAGATGAAAGCTGATTGGCAAGTAGAGTTCATTCTCATTCATGTAAATTCCATTTTAGCTTTTATCTGTGGTTGCTACATAGACGATACATAGGATTCACATCTGCACATCTCCCCCACCTCCTTCTTCTTCCCTCAATAACAACTGCAGAGGGAAATTCATTGCATATTTTTTTAAGAAATATGACTGTAATTAATGAATAAACAATTTTTGATTTTGAATAAGAGTTATTTTGGTGAATACTTATATTTTTATTCCCTTTTAAGTAAAAACATAACATGTTATTTCATAATGATACTCTATCAAATTTTTCTTCTCTTCTTTCCATTAGTATTGTTTCCTAAATATTATTAAATAGGGCATTAGGTAAAATATTTTTCCTTTCTTACAACTGGAAATAGGATTAATATGTATTGCATAGATGAGGAACTATTTATATTTCAAATTACATTGACTGTCCTGCAAGAATTTACTCTTTTTCTTTCCCTCTCTCCATTCTCTCTTAGTTTTAATTCACTCAGAAAATTATTGTATTGCCAATGGGTTTATATATCTGCATTTATACATCCTTTGTAAAAACCCTGAAAATACTGACATGTCTGCATTCTTTCCCAATGCTTGTGTGCTCTGCCTGCCGTGGACTTTTTGAAAAGCATCATGATAGGAGTGACCTTGATACTAACCTCATATTCCTTAATTTCTCTAACTGACCAGTGTTTACTAATCCTGAGCAATTTCATTTATTTCTTTTTGTATCTCTCAGATAAGTAGGTGTTACCACAGTTAGAGGATCCAAAATTAACCCTGTGGTATTCACAAGGGATAAGTAATTTACTCCCTGTAGAATTGCTGGTCCCTCAAGGCTCAGGTTTCTGTAGGACTGTCCTTTCTGTCCATTTCTCCTGACTGGGCACATTAAAATTCTCCATGCTTTGGTTCTCACTGGGATGGGAAAGAAGGAGTTTTAATGCACCAGAAATCAAGCAGAGACGAAGGTATAGGACTAAGCACAGGTGGCCACCAGTAGAAGGTTAAAGGGCACTTGGAAAACTCAAAGATTTGTCCTTTCTAAGACAGCAGGAAGCAGATGAAAGCACTCTGCCTGTTTGGCTTTTAATCACATCCTAGGTTTCTCCTGAGGTAGTACCAACTGTGCAATCTTTCTTTACTTACAGCTCACAGGACATAATACAGAAAATCTAGAGCTCTTTATCTGGCTCTCTCCACCTCCACCAATTTTTCTTCCTTTATCCCTTCTACCTTTTTGTGAGGAAGAGTCCTTGCATTCAAAGTTTCAGACTGCTGTTCTTACATGTGTCCCACAAGAATATTTTTATTGANTGTTCTGTTTGGGGTTTTTTTGGTTTGTTTTCTTTTAACTTGCATGTGACTTAACCTTAAATTCTGTAGGTTTTGTTGGCATTTCAATGAATATAAGCAAGTTTTTTTTATTTTGAATGCTTCCCTAGAAATAACTGGTTTTTCTCTGATTTTCATGTATAAACATGGACTTAAAAATTTGCTTTCAGAGCTTGTTGATAGAGGTAGAGTAGATTTCTATGAGTGGTTCCTTTGAGATTGATTCTAAACCTTTAGCATATCATTCAGCCATAGAGTAAAAGGATATAGCAACACTGGGGACTTGTCACTTTCTCCATGGCTTTAAATTTCCTTGTCTTTCTTACCTTCAGGAAATGGCAAAGGTCCAGTTTTTTGTCATTCTCTTCTGCCTGGACATGTTTTGTGTTTGTGATGATTGTAGTACTTATATTTGTGGGACAGAAAGATTAAGAAGGCAATGTTTCCCATCTCTATTTAAGAGATTTTTAAAATTGTTCAAAGAGCTGAGAACAGAAAGGGTGCTTCTGTTGTGGCATCAATCAGCTCTTCAATTGACACTCAGCTCAGTGGCCTGAACCCTTGGCTGAACCTGGCCATGGCACCTGGGTGTCCCTGGCTCTCCTGGCCTGGGCACAACTGGACTGAGCCCTGGCTGGCAAGGCCCTGTCCCACCCTGCCTTGGGTACTGCCTCAGTTCCCAGCTCCCCAGTCCTCAAGGAGTAGCTGGCCCATGCACCATCCTGAGAGCAGGCTTTAGTTGATTCCATTTGGCTTTTACTCTTACACCTTTCCTTGTCCATAAATGCAGCATTTTTACTCAAGATGACTTTCAGATTTTCTTTGCATGTTCCAGTATTGCATGAAGCAGTTGAAAATACGTGTTTTCTGTTGGTCCATGCCCATTCTTCTTCTCTGGCTAGGTTCATGAAAGGAAAAGGAAAGAGCTCTCTCTCGTTATGTCTTGCAGGAGGAAAGTCAAGTTAGTCTTTCACAGCTGTGCCTTTGTTCAAAAGCCAGACAAAATCAGGTCCTATTTTTAAAAAGCTTGCTTCACTTTTCCATTAGTAAGTTGTAACATCATCACTAATTAATAGAATTTGATCCTAGGAACACTTTGATTGCTCTGGGGTCAATAGATTAATGAAATATAAAAGAAGTTTTGCCTTCCTAAGTAAAAGTGTTAAAATTAATTTATAGTAGCAGATTTGTTGTCTCCCTAGTTACATGACTCTAATGATCCAAAGAAAATGACAGGAATGAGACAAATTACTTAAAAGGAGATTGCATGGACCATATATTTTCCTAAGCTATAAGATCTCCAGGGATCTCTTCCAACCTAAATTATTCCATGACTGCATAAATAAAGGGTACAAACACAGCTTCTACATCAGAAGCAAAGCCTCCATCATTTTTTGGGACAGATGGTCGTTAAGACAATTTTCCATCAGGAAAATATCTGATATCAGAAAATATATACAGACATATTGCCTGGAAGAAATATTCCAATTCACACACAGCTTGGGATTTAGAAGAAAAAAAGATGCCTTCTCAATCTCCAATACAGAACTAACAAGGATAAATATTTATTTTGCCCATTTTGAAATTAATCTGGTTATATTGTGCATTAATTTGGTGATTTGGTAAATTAGACACTTTGAAGAATGGAGGCTTTCTCAGTTGTGACTTTGATGCTTTTTTGTATTTCATTTAGTCTAATGAAATGCCACTAGTTTACTCAATGTACATTTACTTAATTTCAGTTGGGCTTGATCATATAAAAAGTATATTAAACTATTTTACTCCTTCAGTTTTAAGCACGTTTCAAGTACCTATAAGAATACATCTAATGTGAGCAAGATTTTGGCAAATCATTCTACTTTTTCTAAATGTACATCTGTTCATAATTTTTATTTATGTTTATAACCAATAAGTGGGATTTTTTTTTCATAAAATCTTCAATATAAATTGCTGATTATCATAATTTAAAATGAAGCCTATCACATTCAGTAAATCTTCACTTATGTTTACACTAGGGTAAGTCTGCATATTAATCATTTTTTGAAAAGAAAAAGGCTTCAACAGCTCCTTTTTCTGATCCCTAGATATTCAGGAGGGTAGGCAGGTATTGCTGCATGCAAACTCAGCATTTAAGTGTGCACCTCACTATGGTTATTCCATGCCTCACAGACTATAAAATGAGGTTCCTGTGGGATGCAAATTATAGCACTGTTCTGCATGCTAGCAGGAGCCTGTGTGAATATTTTCCTTATGTCAGTATCTGCCATCCCAGCTTTCTCAGGGATGCCAGCATGACACCTGGAAGGAATAACACTTGAACAATCTGAATGATAAACTTGTGATCTAGTATTTCATAAGTACATTTAAACAAGATGGCACATTTCAGTGGTTCCTCTGAGCAAGATATCTGATAATTTCCAGTTATATTCAGGGACTATTTGGTTTTAATATGGACTGGATACCTGAGACCTAAATGCCTAAAAGGTTGCTATTGTCCTACTCTAGCTCTGCTTGCTAGAGCAGGAACTCTTAAGGTGTAGAGGTTAGCCAGGTGGTGAACTAAATTTGGTTTAGACAAGCATAGGACTATGATTAAATTTCTTATTTCCTAAGTGTATAGCTACAGGAACAGACATAACTTCAAGACATCAGTAATTGCAGAAAGATAAATCAATAATACTTTTATACATTTTTAAATGCTCTCTAACATTTCCTTCAGGTCAAGTATAATAGAATTGTCTGAACAAAGTGGATTATAAAAAAACTTCAAGGTATTACACCTGTTTAATGTTCAGCAATTGTTCATTAAAAGATTCGCTAATTTTCAGGTGAATTCATTATTCAAATTATTCATTGGTTTCTTGGTTTCCTAGCAGATCATGAGCTTTTCTTTACTGACACAATACATGCTGTGCTAGTAGGTTATTGAAGTTTAATGATTTTATTTATTCTGTGTTTATTTATTCAAGGCATAAAGTATTACTTGATTCTCTCACTGGAATAGTTTAGGTGCTTAGGAGACTCAGTAGCATAATATGAATTTGATATTCCCCATATCAATATGTTGTTTCAAATGAATGACTTATAAATATTTGAGTGGAAATTATATTATTCATAAACATTCATAGTAATCTGGATGTTCAATTATCCACAGAACATGAAAAAGAGAGAATGGCAGATAAGGAAAAATTTAAAATAGTTTCGGTAGAAAGAGTCATTTATTCTAATCATATTCTAATATATGATAAGTTTGATTAATATCTTAATGAGTTTTGTGATTTTATCATGAGTTCAATCATACTTCATCTTTTGTTCTTCATTTTATTCAATCTGATTTTCAAGGGCCTTTTCAGTGCACATTGGTATGGAATGGATAATGGGCTCTTACCTATGGCTGCCAGCTCCTCTGCAGACACAGCTTCATTAAAGAGCTAGCAAAGCAAAAAGCAGATCCTAAATAAATATGTTTTCAAGCATGAGTGTGGAAATTTAGGTCTTCATATTTGAAATTTTATTTATATTGAGAAAAGGCCTATAAGTGCTGTGTATTTCTCTTAACTCTTGTAATATGAAATGTTTACAGTGAGGGATGTCTTGAGGGAATCACCTAAAAATATAAACCCTAAAGGGAAATTTTGGATTATCCTGTGAAAATAAGCAAGCCCCTTGGAAAAATCTAAAGGCTCCAATTCATGCTATTTTTGATAGTATGGTTTGCATGGAAATGGAAATGGAAATGGGATTCTAAGATGTTTCTCTATTTTCCTGTTCCTCAGCAGGACCTCAAAAAACAAAGCAAGGAGGGAAATAAGGAACTATGCTTCCACTTTTTCTGCTTGTGGTTAGGGAAGGCATCTATGAATTAATTTTTTCATAAGTGCAAAAAATTCATATCCAAGCATCCAGCAAGATCTGCTGGAGTGGCATGGAGCAAAGAGGGATATGTGTTTACTGATGTCCTTCCTGTATTTATATGTGTACCTTTCCATGTATTCCAAGAGTGTTTCCCCTCCATGTGTTATCTCTCTTTTCAGTCCTTCAGATCCAGCTCCAAGGCTGTAGTTGGCTGGAGCAGAAGTAGGAATGATTCTATTCCCCTTGATGCCTTTACGTGGTTGCACAGAAGAGACCTCAGTCTCTAACTTTGAGACAGGTTGGGAGAACCAGCAGGAATATTTCTTCCTAATTATCCTTCCTGAAAAGAGGTTACAGTTGGGCTCTTTATAGCAGGAATGACCATATCCTTACTATCCATATTCATACTTTGGTGGAGCCTTCCTGCATATATTTCAAAGCAAAGCAGCAGCAAGGGGATACAAAAAATCCCCAGGAACTGGTACAGAGATGCAAGGCTAAACTCTCTGGTTTCAGATTTAGATGTATTAAGAAGATGGTAAAAATCTTGGATTTGACTGCATGTGGCTGAAGTTGTGTCAGGGACAGTTTAGGCTGGATATCAGAAAAAGTTTCTTCACCCACAACAAGGTTGGGTACGGGAAGAGGCTCCCCAGGGAAGTGGTCACAGCACCAGCCTGACAGAGCTCAAGAAGCATTTGGACAATGCACTCAGGCACAGGATGTGACCTTTGGGGTGTTCTGTGCAGGGCCAGGAGCTGGATTTCGATGATCCTTGAGGGTCCCTTCCAATTCAGCTTAATCTGTGATTCTGTATTTCTGTGATATTGGATCCCAGGAGCACCTTAGATGAGGCACAATGCTAAGATTAAAGTTTCCCATTTATGTGTGTTTGTTTAAAATTAGATGCTCTTCTCTACACAAAAAAGATACTATTTGAAAAGGATACTATGATTTCATGATGCCTCATGTTATGAATTTCAAACATGCAGAGCAAGGATTTAATCCACTTGTCAGTCTGTGGTGAAAGCATGTGTATCCCTTTCGAAAAATCAGCCATTGCCTTAGAGAACACATATATGGTTGCTGATTTTCCAAGACATGCAGCATTGTGCACCCTTGAGAATGGTAAAACCTTTCCTGCATAAAAACAGTGACTACATTTAAAAATGCCAAACATATCAAGAATCTTCACAGTAAAGACTCTCCAAGAGATTGCCTGCATGATAGGCAGTGAAATTACATTATGCAAATTGCATGCAAATATATGCACCACATATGATAATTAAAACCTTTGTAAATACATATTTGCAAAATACAATCCATCATGGTCCACAAGGTTATAATCTACATTTTTAAATGAACAGTGCAAAAACTTTGAGCATTCAAACAGAAGAGAATTATAATAATTTGAAACATAGTGAACTATCATTTATCAACTTCAGATTCTTTACAGAGTGTCGTTCATTCAAAAAAAACACCCCTGACTGACTAAATAAAAATTTCAAGGCCTTACCAACATTTCTTGTCTGTGTGAAATATAATAAGTAATGTGCTACTGTGACTGTGAGCTTTCAGTAATCATGAATGGGAAGAGAAAAATGTTGTATGAACTGTCATGAAGGAGAATCTGACAAGAACAGAAATTTTACCAAGAAATCTGACAAATTGCTTGCAGGAAGTGGCCTTGGAATTATTTTTAAACTTTTTAAACTTCATATTTCAATTTCTCTCGGGAAATAGCACCTCCTGTAGAACATTAGGATTGAAACCATAATGGGTACACAGAGCTGTCTCAAATAGAGCAGGGTTAACTAGTAAATCATACCAGTCTCTTCCTCAGTCACACTGATCCTCTCGAGAGACAGCCAGCCCCTGGCTTCACATGCTCTTCAGTCTGTAGTCCATGGGAGGTGTACAGCCCACAGTGCCATAGTAGTGCTGTGTGACTTCTCAGTATAAAATCTGCACAGTCTGGCACCAAATGCTCCTCTTGTACCTTCTCTTGTGTGTGTGACATTGTCAAGGCAGCTGTCTTCTCTTTGCTTTTTGCTTTCTAAAGCTATCCCAGAAGGAGCTTCATTTGTTTTCTTTTCGTGCTTCCAATGTGCAAAATGGATATTCCCATGCTTTCAGTCAAGACTGACCTGTGGAGGTGAGCAAATGGAGAAATCTAAAGGCTGGAATTCAGGACACATTTGTCTCCAGCACAGTTTATGGGAAAAGGAAACAGATACAAACCCCACAGTACCTTGTGATGCTGGTTGAAAAAGACAGGAAGCTTGGGAAGGTGGCGACTCCTACCTATCTCCAGCCATGCATGCAGGAGCCAAATTACTTCCCTGCACTCAGGCCTATCTCAGAGGAGGTGATTTTCCACCTCTCTGCTTTTGTGAGACCCCACCTGGAGTACTGTGTCCAACTCTGGGAACCCAGCATAAGAAGGGTTTGGACCTGTTGGAGCAAGTTCAGGGGAGGTCACCAAGATGATCAGAGGGCTGGAGCACCTCTCCTGTGAAGACAGGCTGAGAGTTATTAAACCTGGAGAAGACTTCAGAGCCTATAGCACCTTTCATCACCTAAAGGGGGCCTACAAAAAAATAGAGAGAAAATTTTTACGAGGACTTGTAGTGATAAGACAGGAAGGAATGGTTTTAAACTGAAAAAGGCTAGGTTTAGATAAGATATTAGGAAAATGTTATTTGTAGTGAGAATGGTGAGACAGTGAAATAGGTTTCCCAGAGAACCTGGGGATGCTCCGTCCCTGGAAGTGTTCCAGGCTAGCTTGGATGGGGCTTTGAGCAATCTAGTCTAGTGCAAGGTGTCCCTGCCCATGGCAGGGGGGCTGGAATAGGTCCCTTCCAACCCAATCCATTCTGTGATTGTATGTTATGACCTGTTTGTTTTCCTTTCAGCTGAGGAAATGTAGTGAACTTGATTCCTCTTCTTTGAGGAGGTCAGTCTGTTGTCAGCAGACCTCAGGTTACAGATGGACAGTACACAGCCTTTCAGCCTGCTCTTGGGAGCAGTGACATACAGGCTTATCTGTAGCCATGGGATTTTTTCCTAATATTGCTAGGACTTAGAACACAGGTAAAAGTAAAACTGTGCTTCTTAAAAATTCGTGGTTGGCAACTGAGGAAAGCACTCACACCCTTCAATGCAGGTTTGTAATGCTAGTGAATGAGCTAAATGAGTGAGTGCAAAAATGGCCTTTTGTTTCTCATGTTTGCAATAATACTCATTAGCAATAATAATCAGCACCCTTTAGCTGACATTGCTGCCTGCTGGGATTGATTGACAATGCATATACCCAAGGAGGAAAGTCACTTTGTGAGTTGCTGACTTGAGAGTATTGGACAGTCTCAATTTTCTTTACATGGCATCTTCTGTTTAAGGCATGTATTACCCAGACACTGAATAGCTTTGGTAGTGTATTGCCAGAGAATAGGCCCATCCTCCTTCACAACAAGGTAATTATGTTTTTTATTCACATCAGGCTGGTGAAATAAAGAATTTTTTAAAAAATCGACTCCCGGAAGAAGGCAGCTGAGCAGTCAGCTACAGAGCTGTTCATGAGTAACTCTGGGCCTGATTCTGCCACCTGTAATTACAGCAAGTGGCAACACTGATTATTTTTTTCCTGTGAAATTTTTCCCCTTGCCACACTGCCACTTTTTGGGTTGGCCTTGTGCTGAGCTCTGAGTTTCCATCCATTCTACCAGTAAAGAAGAGGAGCTGTACAACTCTTGCATGCAGACAGGAGAATCTGTGCAGGCTTTTCCAGTGAGGTGCAGTCAGAAAAGAGTTCAATAAAATGAGAAAGTGAAATTTTCAGGCTTCCATGTCTGATCAGCTCTGGAAATTGAGAGCACTGGCATTTGTCAGAATCAAATAACAAATTATTTAAATGCCACTTATCCCTATTTTGAGTTTTGTAGCATTTTGAAATACTTCTACATAAGCAGTGTCTGAGCCGCTAAAAAATCCGTGTCTGACTACTACACAGAAAGACAGTTTTGCAAAAAGCACTTTCCAATTAAAATGTCTAGCCTTTAAAAAAAAGTATATAATCTAGCATATAATAGTTGTCTTTAAAAATACAGATATGAACATATTAACAAAATGTTGTGGCACTTTATTGAATGTTAAATTCTCTGAGTGGTGCTGTCCTCATACTCAAATGCATTAGAAGTTTGACAGAGCAGCAGGCTAGCTGGCAGCCTTGAGAGTGTGGGAAGAAGGCATTCAGCAGTGGGCTCTACAGGGACATATATCAGTGTGACGGGGAGGTGTACTGACATGGACTTCAGTTTTGTGGAAAGGAGGCAAGGAAAGAATGTAGATTCTGAGTCTTTTGTGTGGCAATTATGATCACCTAGTTCCCTGCCACCCTGTTTGAATGGGATATCAGCAAGGAGCTGCTGTGAAGGTTGAACACTTGCAACCAAAGAGATGGAAATCATGTTAAAATGATTGATTTATTTGGTTTTATAATGACAAGAATATCTGCTGTAGGCAGAAGGATTATTACAGAAATAATTCATTTAGCATTTAAAAGGGCTTCTTGCTCTTAATTTCTTTTATTTTATAACTTGTCCAAAGAAAAAGAAATTACCTTATCATGAATGAAACTTCTTAAGAAAACATAACCTCAACTAATGCAAAGGGAGCTGCAGCTCTCGAGTCAGAGGAGTCTAAATCAATTGCCCTCTACATCTTTGGTCAGTTAGCTCAAAAAATTCAAGAGTGCAGAAATCAAATTGCCAGTCAGTATCCATGACTAACAAATGTGTTTCATTTTCTTTACCTGTTAAAGGATGCTAACTCGACAACAATCACAGGGCAAGCAGTCCTCATAAACAACAGTGTGTTTGCTTTTGTGGGTTTGCCTGTTTGGAAAAAGCATCTGGACTAGTAACTGAGTGCTGTGCTAACAAGCAGAGCAGAGCTGCTGCTGCATCATTTAGGAGTTAAGCCCTGAAGAGATGAAAATAGAAAGGCTGATTGCTGGTTGTCTCATCAGCCCTTGTGAAAAGCAGCTGACAGTATTCATGCTTGGAAGAGGAGAGGAAATTGGAAACCCATTCCATTTCTCCCAGTGTTTCAGTCACAAGAATATATGTGACTGCAGTTCAGAAAATATAGGGAAGATAAGATGCTTAAGTGATATCCACTGTCACATATTAACAGGACAGTAAATTGATTGAAGAAAAAAAAAAAAAGCTTTGTTTCTTCAAACTCTGCCTGTGATAATGGGAACTTAGGCCTTCTGATGCTCTGGGGTAGCTCTGGGCTTTTTCCCTTTCTGCCTGATTTTTGTTTGTGAGCAAATATTGAAATTTGGATTTGGCATCATTAATGTCAGTCACCAGACTGGGACTTGGACCAAGACTAGCTTGCAAAGTGTCAGTGACCATTTTGACTGTGATAAACACCACAAAACCATAACAAAAACTGTTCTTTCTCTCCTAAGAGCAAAAAGAGTGGTTGTTAGTTTGACACCCACATGATTTTCCCTCCCTCACTGTTCCTGTCATCACACTTTAAACTCCCTCACAGAGTTTCAGATCAACATACCTTGCACAAGACATCCAGCACATTTCAAGGCTAGATTGTCACATGCATGGACGCTTACCAGGGATGGCAGTTTGGGTAATGGATATTGGGCCACCTCCTGAAATCTGTACTAAAGGCACACAGAAAGGCAGGCTAGCAAAAAGTGCTATGCATAGTGCTACTTGCTGTTCAGCAGGATGAAAGAAGGATAGTAGGAGGATTGTACTTATTCTGGCAAAAATATGGGCTTCCTTTTTAAAATGAAATTTCATTTTTATGTTGACTCAGCTATTGGTTTTATGATTCTGTCACTGACATTCACGCTGTCATCTGGCCATCAGTATCATGCTGTTGCTCAGCTATAAAAACATCTTTTTTTCTTCTGTTCCACCATCTCCTGGACCACTATCTATTTATTCATATGACACCAAGGGTGCAGTGCATCCAGACAATCTTTTTTTAACATGTGTATAAACAGCAAAAAGGAATGCAAAAAGATATTATATTAGGATTTTAGGTCTCTAATAACCCTCCCACAGCTGCTGGTAGGGCTGTACATTCCCCTTAGGGCAGATTTCAGCTCAGTCAGCCTGCAGCTGCCAGGATGCCATGGATCCCCTGAGAAAACAGAGGACTCTTTGCTTCCTTGACTTCACTGAAAATAGAGCAAAGCTCCAATATGAGCTTCAATATATAGGAACTTTTTTTCTCTAATTCCAGTTCTTCACATTTTGCTGAAGTTAAAACTTATCAGAGAGATTTAACAATTTGATGAAGTTGAAGAGCGAAAAAAAAATATTTGGGGCCAGAGAGAGAGACAAAGAATCATTAGGTGAAAATCTGTGTTCCACTTTAGAGGAACTTTTCAATGAGCTGCCCTCAAAGAGCTCAACATATACTTTTTCTTGTCTTTGCAGATTTGCTCTGATTTGCCTACAGAGTGTATGTGGCAATTTTCCAAGCTAAATATATTGGGGGAGGGGGGAGGAAAAATAAATAACTATTTTTTGGCTGGTAGGAATCCAAGAAGTAGTGAAACTACCTCATTTCAAGAAGGTCTTGTAAAAAATGTCTCAATTTACTTAATCTTTTTGATTCACTAATGTTTCTGGTTGAGTCTATGGTCTGAAAGCCAAAAACATTGTGACAAATAATGAGGCAATTAGGACTCAATTACTTATGCTGTAAGAGTGAGCTTTCTTACTTCTCCCCCACATAAGAAAAAATAAATATCGTCTTTTTCTCCTCTCTAGTGAAAAATTCTATATTGAATTATGTGAAATCTAGAAAGCTAATTTTCATGGGTTTACCTTCATAGTTTTACCTTTGTAAGTTTATCTAGATCAGCATTATCTAGACCATGGTCTGTCATGAAGTAGTCGGGGCACATGGTACATTTTATTATTTGTCCTCAGCATATGGACAAGCAAAGAGTGGGGGGATGCAGAGATGTTGAACTCTGGCTTCTTTCCCTCTCCAGAATTTCAGGGAGTCTGCTGGGGCAGGGAGCAGGGATGGACACATTGTAGGTTTTTAACTCTGTGCACCCCTGTGGCAATTCAAGTGCAGCTGTCAGGCCAAGGCTGAGCCAGGTGGGTACCACTTGGGCTGTATCGGTACACGAGGCTGAGTAACCTGCACCCCAGGCTGTGGGAAGAAGTAACCAGCAGTTTCTGCCAGGTTCAGCTTGACAGAGAGAGTCTCTGGGACACTTCCAAAATCGTTGTGACCCTCCTGTGGCCTCCTGTGACCTACACCCTGCATCTCCCCCAGCTCCTAGCTTTTATGCTGCATGGGAAATTGAACATGCACACATGTATATCTCATGCTGTATGAAGATATTTGTCAGCAGTTTGTAAACTCAGAAATTTTCAGTGGTTCTACTGCAAGGCCTTGGCAAAGGGGGAAACAGAGAAGAAATCCTGCCTCAAAGGTGCCATGTAGTGCCATCTTAAAATATAGATTTGTGAGATCCTGAAACTAGGTTGAAAGGAATGTATTGATCACTCTGCACTGCCAGATGTCCCACATCTTAAATAACTTCCATAACAGAGGTTTGCATCATGCTTCCCACGTGGAAAGAATTTAGTACATGGGTTTTCCTGTATTTTTGTGGAGAACTGCCATTTTCCTTCTGGGTGCTTAGAGCACAGATGCAGCAGTTAATGTGAATGCCAACTAAACCACGCAGCTGTTTAGTCTGGTGTCTGAGAACCAAGGGCTCACAAATGTCCTGTGCATAGTCACTTTACAGCTGCTTGGCTAGGACTGTGACAGAGCTTGCTACTTCAAATCTTGTCTATTTTCATTTGTGGAGACCCAGGCACACCCATGCTGAGTGTCTCAGAAATGCCCTCAGCTGGTAATGGTCTGCACCACAACACAACAAGGCTGTGTGTAAGAGGCTTCTAACAAGGAACTTCTTTCAGTCTGTCTGGAATTCAGGATGCAACCCTCTCTTGGGTGAATCCGAGACTTTTCTCAGTGGTGAATTGCATTTTTCCTCTTGAGCTCTTTGCTGCTGGAAGTGCTTCATCTGTCTGCTATTCACAGAAACAGTGCAGCTGATTTGATTCTGAGCGCAATAGACCTAGATCTGAGGTGCCAGAATAATGTATTTCTCTCATTACATGCCCAGCATTTTAAGATTAAGCAATGTCTGACTTGTATTTGCACTTAAATTAGACGGTAAAAGCACTGTTCTTGGGGGAGCCTAATAAGAACTGGAGAATGACACTAAATCAATGGACTCCTAAAGAAAGAAAAAGAACTAAAGGACTAAACTAAAGCTCAGATGCTAAGCCCAGTGGACTTTGTTCAAACCTGTTAAGGTAGACTTTCCATGAAATAATGTTGTCAAGAAAGTGTTTTATCTTCAGGTTTTCAAAAGCATCTCATATATGAACAAACAGAGAAGTAAAGTAGAAAGCCATTGTTTGTTAATAGCAAGATAAAAAAAGAAAAAAAAGAAAAAAGAAGGAAGATGAGAGGGAAAAAAAGCATGTTATCACAAATCCCATGCAGTGTCAGAATAGCATGTGGTTTTCTTTTTAGTTTTGTTGAGTAGTCTTACACCATTCTCTTCCAACAGAATGCATTTCTCACTTCATGTTTGATTTGAATTGCTCTTCTAGCTGTATGATCCATGCATGCTGAGGTCTATTTTGAAAAACACCCAGGATCCTGGCTCATTTTCCTTTTCATCAATATTAATTTTCTCAGTTTCCACTTCTTACAGGACAGCAGAAATTAGGCACAATCTCTTTGGTCACAGAGACATCACAGCACCAACTATGCTTAAATAACCTTTCTGAAGGACAAGGATAAAACCTCATTATTCTGGATAAGTTAATGAGGACTCTGCACGAAATCAGTCAGACTGCTCATTACAAGTCGCTATCACTATGCTTTCTCTGCCTGAATTTTACATCTTTAGATTCCCCATTAATCACTTTCTTCCAAGGGTGCTGGCCTGCCGTTGGCTGGTTGCTTTTTCAAAACAAGCTTTCTGTCTTTGTGTAACAAGTGGGTTTTTTGCCTCTTTTCAGTGATGGTTGGGCAGACAGAGATGAAGTCATTGAAGGTTATGAACCCGAGGCAAATGGAGGCATTACAATCAAACTGCAGTCTCCTGAGGTCCTGGCCTTTGATGACTACTACCTGAAGCTGCGTCTGGACACCAACACCCGCAACCCCTGGTTCCCCGAGTTCTGGCAGCACAGATTTCAGTGCCGCATTCCAGGCCACCCACAAGAGAATCCCAACTTCCAGAAGAATTGCACTGGTAACTTATCAAACATTTTAAATATTTGTTTCCAGTTTTTGAATCTGTGCTCCGGCAAAAAATTTTCCTTGGTTCTGGTTTGGGGTTTTCTTGTCATTGTTTTATTGGCCTTTTTTTTTTTTTTTTTGTGTTTGTTTGTTAGCTTGTTTGTTTTTAATTAAATGGTTTTTTGTTGTTTATTTTTGTTTGTTTTATGCAAAGAAAGATGGTGACCTCAAACTGTACAGAAAATAATCCCAGCTCTGGTGGGAATACATCTGGTGCTGGTTGCACAGCCTCCTCTCAATTTAGTTCTGCTCTGTTATAGAGTGACTTGCTTCCTTTTCATGTTTTACAGCTATGCTAAGGCTGAGTGCCCAATATGTCTTTTAAAAAATAAAGAGCCATGAAATTTTAACAAAAATAGGAGCAATTTTTTACTTTTTTCCCTCAAAATCAGCTTTTCTGATCAACTGAGTAATCAGGAAATTCACAGATAATATTACGTCAGAAAACCAATTTTAAGGAAAATTGATGAGTCTTAAACTTGGCCAGTCATCTACTTTACCTTTTTTTTCCTTAACTCATTATATATATATATATA
>VZRX01018059.1:118612-221150 GCA_013398075.1 Notiomystis cincta | reverse complement strand
TCTTCTATATAGCATTCACATAAAAAAACCAACTGGAAGTAACTCTTACCTCATAGCAAGGAAAGTGTACCTGTGAATAGACAGTTTTTCTCTTCCATTCAGAATCTGAGAAAATGAACTAAAATGTTTCAGTAAGATTAAATTTATTAGTAAATTAAGTGAGAGATTATTACATTTCTATGAAATACTTGCGGAATGATTTTTCCAAATATTTTTTTTGTAGTTTGTAAATACTTAATTCCTAGACAAAAAGGTATGCTTGATCATAAGGAAGTTATTTCATTAGAAAAAAAACTAGTGAAGCCTTGCTTCCAATTGATTTCTGTCATATTCTTTACATTTTGACCTCCTCTATCCCCTAGCAATAATCTCAGTTGGTCTACACATGCTGCCTGAGCTACATTCCCATAGTTTCTAGTTCATCCCTTCTCCATCAGTAATACTTCCTGACAAGAACTTCCACAGTACCTTTTGTTTCTCCCCAGTTCTCTTATTCACTGTTGAGGCACATCACCAAATCTGTCCCTGACTTAAAACTGGCCTGATGGTCTGACAGGCAGGCAGGCTGGCCTGTCTGGGTGCTGAGTGACTGATGGCAAGCCAGACAGGCTAAATCCATGTTGAGTTTATACTGGTAATTTTTCCTCAAAGGAGTTATTAACTTTGGGCTTTACCAAAATGTTGATTTTTCATGAAAATATTTAATTTGCTTTAGGAATGCTTCAGCTCAGACAAAAAAGTTAATAGAGGCCAACAAGGGCAGAAATTGCTAAGGAGAGTTGAGTGATTGATGTACAGTGCAAATTCACAGCTTTCCTTTGTAAGGAAAGAAACTTCAAATTGCACGGTTTTGTTCATTCCATTTACACAAATAAATTTCATGCTGATGAAAAAAGATTCGATTTTGAGGCATCTCAGCAGCTGTTATAAACATGGGTAGTTTGTTATCAGGCCTGTCTTTGGTTATGAAAGTAAAATACTTGAGTCTGAACTGCCACAGTCACCCTTCATCTGGTGGGCACTCACCAATGTGGTGAGTTCAAAATGGTCAGCATGGGATATTTCTGCACAGAATGCATAGGTGAGTTTTCAGACAGCGATTTCTGTACACTCTAAAATTGTACTTAAGCCAAAACCAAAAAAACAATTTTAAAAAATCATGGAACAAAACCAATGGAGGCCGTTTTATTAAAAAAATATTCCATGCCAAATCTTGCAGGATATCCCAGGTTTGAAGTTACTGGACATTGGAAAGGTTCTGAAGAATTACACCATTGCATGCCTACCCAGTGTTCTGGGCTTCTCAAGGTGTCAGGGACCACTAAATTCTGATAATACTATTTGAAATTCTGATAATCCTATTTGTCTACATTCTGATAATCATTTGTCTACATTGGTAGACTCAGACAGTTAATAGTGTCAAGTCAGACATTCAGACATCTTTCCCTCCTCTAGAAAGCTGTAAATTTTTGCATGAAACTTCAAAATATGGGATACTTCTTGGGCTTTGCTGAAAAGCCATCAGCTCTTAAATTTTGTGGTATACCACTGATAACCCTCAGGCTCATGACACAAAGTAAGAAGTTCATAAATATCTCAAGTCACCAAAGGAAAGCATCACAAGGTATCTTTCACAGTAATGACATATCTACAGAATCAAGAGTTTCCATGTCCTCAGCAAAACTGTGGGCAATGTAATATTTATTTTTATTTTACTACACAGATCTGACTGCTGACTGTCTGGCACCACCAGAGCTTTCTGTGAACATATCTTTATCTGACATTTCTGGAAGGTTAGGAATGTCAATTTAAATACGAGCAGCTTCCAAGCTGTTTGGTGGAGACTTTCTCTCCAAGGAGGTCTAGTATGACAGTGCCAAGAAACCGCCTTCTTTATCTCTCACAGATTTGGAGGCAGGCCTTTCACAAGCTGTTAAAAAGAGGAGTCTGGATTGCCTCCTCTCTCCTTCACAAAGTATCTCCATACACAAATTTGAAGGAGAAAATCCATGCTGCTCAATAAATAATAAGCACTAGTATTTGAAACCCATCAGAAGTGCCAATAGATGATGGTCTGACCTTTTGTGGTACTACAAATTTAAGTACTGCTGCCATTCCTTTATCACCCTAGGAAAATAATCAGTAACTGGTACTGTATCAAGCACCTTAACTCCAATACATCTATGAGCTTTTACTCCTAACTCAAGTATACCCTCAATATTCCTGTAAAAAGGCACATAGGGCCCTGAATCATGGAAAAAGCTGAGTCTCCTGTGGTCTCAGGAGCCCGTGCACATTATTACATGTGTTGTGACTATCTCTGGGTCATGACCTCTTTTGTGTTACAGAAGTGTACTGCTAGTCCTTACTGAGAACAAAGCACACCCATACTTTAGCACAGACAGCAATTATCAAAGGCAATACTGCCCAAGTTTGTTTTCCATATCTGGAGAGAGTTAACATCTCAGGGAGCTGTATAATAAAAAAGAAAATCATGTACAAATGTTCTTGTGATAGGGAAGCATAATATAGTTGTATTTACCCAGCATGGGATTGCCTAGGAGCAGCCAGAAACAAAAAACCCAACCCAACCCAACCCAACCCAACCCAACCCACCACCACAACAACAACAACAACAACAACAACAACAACAACAACAACAACAACAACAACAACAACAATACAAAACCAAAAACAAAACAAAAAACAAACCCAAACAAACTAAAAACCGCCAACCAACCAACCAAAAAAAAAACCAAGAAAGACAGTATTCTTCAAATACCTTAATAAAAAAATATTCACAGTTTTGAACCTATCTGTTTTGTAAAGGAAATTAATAGCAAAGTTTGTATTTGTTGAGAATCTTCAGTTACTGTCTGCCCTTTATAATTTACTCATATACAGTCTAATCAGTTTATTGAAATATTTATTCAGAATTGCCACTGGCATGTGAAGATCAATTTTTATCATTCATGGATAAGCAAGGGCTTCTCCTCAAGCAATTACAGCTGCTGCATCTGCAATTTCTCACATCCTGTTACTGTTGAGTCAGCACTAGCTTGGAATTACATACTCTCTACAAAGCAAAGGAAAGCTAGTTCCTAGAAATCTCTCTTCTCTGATGACAGGAATCACTGCTGGAATTCCCTCATTCAGTCTCTGAGAAGACTGATGTTGTCCTTCAGAAATTCTCATGTTACACTGAGCCCTGCATATTTTGGGGAAAAGAAAGCCTATCTGCTCTAAGCACTATCAGAAGGAAGAAAGTCCAAGCGTGTTCTGCTCCATGAAGGCTGTAGAATTCCTAACAGTTTGCCAGATTTTCAAAATAGCTCATCTAGATTACTAGAACTAGGTGGTAGTAGCAAGAAATTCTTGGGAAGAGAAGAAATCCATCAAGACTGTTGCAGTTACTGCTCATTTGGATCATCTCTCCTTGCAAAAATTAAAGAACTACTTTTCCCACTTGGGTGGCAGCCAAATGAGTGGGAGCTATTTTTGACTCATTCTTTGAAAGGTTTTAGCTAAGTGCCTTTTCCAAGGAAATGCTTTTCCCCATCCCTCTCTCTTTCCTTCCTTCTTCCTCCAGCTGCTATAGGAGTTATTCTTCCTCAATAGGATTCAAGTATAGAAATTTTCTTAAATGTAGATGTATTGGATCTAGCTGAGACGGGTTTAACTTTCCCCACCACAGCCCTCACAGTGCTGTACTTTGTATTGGTAGCTAGCAGAGTGTTGGCAACACACCCTTTATTAGGGCGCTGCTGAGCAGCATTCACACAGCATCGAAGCTCTCTCCCACCCCCTATCTGCACCCTCAAAGGCTGGTAGGCTGGGAGTGAGCAAGACATCAGGAGGGGGCATAACCAGGACAGTTGACCCAAACTGACTAAAGTTTCCACACCATATGATGTCATGGTCATCAATAAAAGATGAGAGAAAGGATGAGAAGGCGGGAGAGCATTTGTGCATTTGTTACTAAGGCATTTTTCTTGCGGAGGAGCATACCAAAGTCCTGTTTCCCAGGAAGCAGCTGGACACATTCTTCAGACAGAGTTAAGAGAATATATTTTCCTTTTCTTCCATACATGCTCTTTTTTTAATCAAACTGCCTCTATCTTATCTTGACTCATGGATTTTTAATTTTGTTTTTATATATTTTTCTCCCCTGTCCTGCTGAGGAGAAAGAGTGAGAGAGTGGCTTGGCAGGCACCTGCCAGCCAATTGAAGTCAACCTACCACAGCAGAAAACACATATTTTTATATGGACATTCTCCCACAGTTTCCTGGATATCTAGCAGTCTGAAACCATTTCCAGTACAGTTATTCTTGAATTGCCTGTGCCACTAAGGTACTTGTAATGTATCCCATGTAGCTGCTACAGTCTGTAGGAAACAAAGCAAGTCCAACTCTGCATGGACCCCTGATACATAGTGGAATCCAGAAATTCACACCATTCTTCATGCCCTTCAGATGAAAAGTCAGAACAGAACAGAGTGTTTTAAATGTAACAAAAAAGGCTGTTTCTGAATTTGAGGTACTAAGACAATATCTGACTCAGGACAGACCTGATAGAAAGTTCCCTTGGAGCACAGCCTCAGGCATTGCCCCAAGGAACAGTCCCTACTTGTGTCAGTTCATTAGAAAACTCAGCCTTTTCTGCATTTTTCAGATTGTACACTGACAGCAAGGTTAGATGCTAGACTGTGTATGTCAGGCAACAGAGTTCAGATATTTTTCCAACAGACTTGTAGGCTGTTTTCTCCTCCCTGATCTGATAGCCCAAATGGAAGTGGGTTTTTTTCCACACAAAAACACACTGCCTAATCTTTCTCTGTTTTACGTGGTGAGCCCACATAGGCCAAAATTAAATGCAAGTCATACTCACACAGAAATGGTGTAAAACTCAGTGTAGTGCAAACACTCGTAGGGACATGTAACTGCTCTTTTACAGAATGCCTGGTTCTCCTCCTGGCAGATAATACAATGGCTGGAGTCTATGTAAACCAGGTGGGCTGAGTCCTCCTCTGCACCACAAGAGACAGTTATGAAATTGGTAATGGAAGTGATGCAAATAACAGATTATGCTCACAGCAGTTCAAAATACACTGGCAGGCAATCAACACAAACATTTTTCAATAGAGCAAAGTAGAACAAAGTGGGCAATTCATGATTCATTCATCGATTCAATTGATCTTTGTGAAGAAGGGTTATTTGTCAGCGAATGTATTTGTTGCAGGTAAGAACAAGAAATGTAGAATTTTTTTGTTCCAAAGGAGGTCATAGTCCAAGTTTCCTTTAGGATGCTTACTCATACTGTGGTCATGCCATCAGGATTGCTTTATCTGCTAATTCTTGTCTTGGCCCAAGAGAACTGCAAGCAATTAGTCTGAGTGCATCCAGAGTCACAAGGATCACAGGATCACTCAGTCCACAAGGTAGCTCACAAAGGCTGTAGTCCAACTCCCTGTCAAAGCAGGTTAAATTATCAGTTCAGACCAGGTTGATCAGGCCTTGAAAATTTCTAAGGTGGCACAGTGTGTCTGGGCAACCTGTTCCACTGTTTAAATGTGAAAAAGTTTGGCCTCATATCCAGCCTAAAGCTTTCTTGTTCCAAGATATGCCCACTGTCTCTTATTCTTCCATCAGGCTTCACTATGGAAAACCTGTCCCTCTGTTCTTCATAACCACCCCATAAATATGAGGGGCTGTTGTAAGGTTCTCCTGCAGCCATCTCTTCTTCAAGCTGAACAAGCCCAGGTCCTTCAGTCTGTCCTCAAAGGCAAGGAGTGCAGCTCCAGCCCTCTGCCACATGTACTCCAGGCTATCAGTGTCTCTGTGTTAGGGATTCACAAACCATATGCAGTGTTCTAGGTGCAGCCTGACAAGTGCCAAGTAAAGGATGGTGGTAGTGGGTAGGTAACCACATGCCTCAGTCACTGGAAGTTGCTGTTACCATCCTGCTTACAGGATTGCTGCTTGCCACCATTCCTGCTACCCGCCAAGGATCTGTGTGTCCACCCTATTCTTGTGTCAAAATTCAGTCCTAAGAAGGTGTATCTTTTCCCATCTCCTTTCTGCAGCAGACATAAACTTTCATCACACCTGACTAGTTCTGGATGACTACAATAAATTGTCATAACATATCAAATCATGGGCAGAACATAATGGTAGCAGAAGCAGCTTGAGAAGAAGGCTAAATATTCTAGAAGAGGCATTTATTTCATATGAATAATGCAGAGTCATACTTCTTGAGACAAAAATGTCAGAGAATATAGATTATTTTGTGACTGTAAAGACCTTGAACTACATTTGGTATGGCCATAATCTGAAAGAAACATGGAGAACAGTGTAGAGGTGATTTAGATATTAGAGACCCACACAGCAATATAAAAAGCAGTGTAGTGTTACATGAACATATCAGTTCAAGTGGAATATTATACCCAAACTTTAAAATCTAATCATTTCAACAGGTAGTTCTGAAGTCAGGTGGAGTTGTTAACCTCTAGTTGAGATTTCTCTGGAAAGCATCCCTAAGTCTTTGCTACCATTATCATCCACTCCTTAAATAGAAATTATTTTATCCCATCTAGACACACAGTTCTTATAATTTTAGTGAAAAGTTTTGAGGTTTTTTTCTGACATAGAGTATCTGTGGCTTAGAAATGGTACTCCCAAATTCAGTGCCCGCACCAAGACTCTCCCAAACCAGATGCCACTTGCTCACTCGCCCCCTTCCCCTTCCCTTTCCCCTTCTCCTTCCCCTTCCTGGTCCAGGAATGGAGTCGAGAATTAGAGGCACAAAAGGTGAAAGTCATGGCTTAAGATAAGAAAAATTTACTGGAAACAAAAATTAAATAAGATAGTGAACAATAGCAGAACAATAATAATAATGAAAGATACAAGACAAAGAAACAAAGAGATGATTTCCATTGAAAACTGCAACAAAGAGCAACCAATTCCTCACTACCACGCCACCTTTTCTTCCACCAGAGGGGAAGGTAAGAGAAAGTCCCTTTCCCCCTCCTTGGCAATTATGTAACAGGATATCAAATTACATTTCAGTCTTGGCTAGAGCCCCTCCCACTGATTTTGGCTGAAACAAGGACAAGGATAGTAACATCTTTTTCAGAAGATCTACAGGGCCTCTACTCATGCCTGGTTTTCTGTTTTTTCTTGTGAAGTTCTCCTTGATTGCATTTATTGCACCGGATGGGAAGACAGAAGACTGATGGCTGCCTATTCCCATCCCGAGACACTTGGCCAGGGCATTTTTCAGATTACATCCAGACCACCAGTAATGTAGTTCAGAGATTCTCTTAATCAAGAACTTTTTTCTCAAGACCCATCCTACTTTGGATGAATCTGTATGAGATGACATAGGGTTCTCCTTTTCTCCTCTCAGTGGACAACACGCTCCAGGATGTCTGCTTTATTTTTCTACACTTCTGAAGGGGTGAATGCATTTCCAGTGAGAGCTGATCTGAGCTGTTTTCAGGGTTGGATGAATTAGACCCAGCAGACATTGTTAGGGCTCATCCTGCTGTGTCAGACAAGCGTGTAGGTGTTTCTCTGAGAACATTCTTTTGATCTCAAAATCTGCTAGGCTGCCCCATGAACCACCTCTCCCATGAAACTTTTCATCAGCAGAAGCACCTACAGTAGCAAGTACTGCCACTACAATAATTCAGAAAATTCAGAAAAAGTAATTATAAGAGTGCCTGGTGTGCACTCTGCCAAGTCAGCCACTCTAAATCACCTTCATGGTGTATAGGAGACATATTTTTAAGCTTTTGAAGAAGGAATCAAACTATTGACATGCCATAATTTCTTCAAAATATATTTTACTTTAAGTATCCTGTGACTTGTACATACTCTTGTATCACACTCTTTCCTCAGTATGAGGCAGAAGATCCTAGTTTTCTGAATCAACACCTCCATTTTCCATTTTGGATTTTAGCAGTAAAAGCTTGCACTTCTGAGATTAAAAAATCCTCAGGTTGGCTTGTGATATTCACCCTTCTCCATTACAAGGATAAACTGATGGTGCTGCTAAGGAAGAGGTCAGCTGAATCATGCTCCCTTGTGCCTCCTTTAGGCTCCTGTTTCCTGCTCCTAGAGGGAGACAGGGCCACTCCTGACTTTTCAGATTGCCACAGATAATTTTAGCTTTTATCAGGAGCACGGTGAGGACAAAAGCACACAATTGAAATAAATGGACTTCTTCCTAGAAATCAATTGTTTGTGCAGGTTTCACATCAGAACAATTAGCAGAGATATAAACATTTAACCAAACCAGTAAGTCAGTCAGATGAAATAACAGAAGTAACTGATCTGAACGCAAGGCAAACTGCCTTCTGTAAGCCCCCCATTTCTTTTATTAGATGCTATCTTCCCTTTCCTCATTTACCTGTAGGTGGAAAGTTTTAAACTCAGCTTGCAATTTTACATGTTGTCATTACTGGCAGCATTACCCCATAAATACAGATGCAAAGGGGAAGCAGTGGAGGCTAACACATGTAGGCACAGACCCACATGCTCACACATATATTTAGCTGCAGCCTAGATATACTCTTTGTACACAAGGATATTTTCTGAAAAATAGCCAGTAGAGTTCTTAAAATAAATGGGTTCTTCTTAAAAGATTGTGGGCAAGCAGTGGCATAAAGAACAATAAATTACGAGCCTGAGTGGTAAAACCTAAACCATGAAAACCACAGAATTTCCTACTCAGAATATGCTGTATTGATATCCTTAGGGAGAATAATCTGATGGAAGGTGTGTGTTCTGTAGAGTAGTGGTGCTGGAATAAACCTGTTTTCCCTCTCATATTGGGATGTCTGAGGACATGCAGAAGTCTGCTTATGTGGAGAGAGCTAGGGAAAATTTATAAGGTACTGCATCTACACTGAGTTGCTGGCTGAGCCAGAAATCCTCTGTAGCACAGCAAGGTATTAGACCAGATGATGTAAAAATATTTCCTTCAGTTGAGTTTTTTGAGATTCATATAGTAGAAAGTAGCTTTGGAGGAACTCACAAGTTCAAAGCTTCAATCTAGCACTGAATTCAGGCTCAGCTCTATAGGAATGAAAAAGCAGGGCTGTTCTCTTCAAAGCAGAAGCCCTGTACACATCATGCTATGCAGTGAACTGTCTACTTTCTGCAGAGGCCAGCTTACTCTGCTGCTCTTTGTAGGCTTATTTTGTCTGAAATTTCACATCATAGGGGCTCACTTTCTTGTGAGATCTCAAGTGTTTTACTGTTTTCTGCATTGTCACATTTGGCTATACCCAAGAAAAAAAGAGGTAAGCTAAAATGGATACTTTGAAATTTTTTTCAGGTCAGAGAGAATTCTGCTTCTGTTTTTCTGTTGAATTTAACATGTAAATACAGATTAGGGCCACTTATTTTATCTTCTGATTTGCTTGGCTCTAGTATGCTGCTAATGAGTGATGCATTGTCCTTGTGCAGATGTTGTTCAGAAACTCCTAATCTTAGTTTAGCTTTAAGAAGGATCATTTCTGTGATACTGAACACAGCTCTGGGCAGGTGTCCAGTTAAGGGCAAAATAAAGTGGATCTTTATGATCTGCATATTTGTGATGAAATTATTGCATATTGCAAGGATTACAAAGGAACACTTGAGTGCTCCTAACAATCATTTGAAAACTATGCTTAATTTCACCAAAAACTGTGGGTGTACTCTACTACATTATAACATGGCCCAGCTGGTTAGAGTGGCCACGACCACTTTGTTCCTCAGCTCCAGAGCAACTGCAGCACCTGGCTTTGTTCCTGGGAAGCCAGGGTTTTTTCTGGAAGCAATGGCATTGTTACAGGACTGCTGTGTAGCCTGGGCCCTGCACATGGGGCACCCATGTGGCTCCAGACATGTGGCTCCAGGAAGCCAGCCCTTCAGACAGAGGCTGTCTTGTGCTGGGATATGGACTATTAAAAACAAAACAAAAACCAAAAACCAACAGCATATTTGGCAAAGGAGAAATCTGGAGCGAGCTATATTTTTGCAGAAGTAAGGCACATCAGTGTTCGTATTGATTTTTATTCTGACAGCTAATGCTGGTGGTTTTCATACCACCTTAGCATTAAGAACAGACATGAGAAAGAAGTGGTTGGTTCTTTTAGAATAATAATAGTAAAAAAATAATGTAAAGAAAGAGAAAACCAGTAGTACTGACTCATGGGTGGTACACTGTCAGGCAAGAATACTGAAGTCCCTCTAAAATCAATAGTGATTTAAAGCACAAAAAATATTAGATATCTTTCCTGGCTGTCCTTCATACTCATGCAGAACCACTGGAATTTAAGATAGGAAAAGACCAGTAATGTCAGCTAGTTTGTGTCCTGCCATGAGGAGAGTACTTGGTCTGTTAACACAAGATTTTGACTCACACCTTTGAAGTCCTCAGAATCTCATGCCCTGTCATACACTGACAAGCACGGCCACTACTTAGATATTTACAAATCTAAATCAATGGAGGGAAAAGACTTTGTGATTTGTTCCATTTTCTGTTTCCATACCAGATAGGTGCTCAGATGAATATGTGTATTTTATTACCTTCATCGTACTTTTCCACTCCAATATAAAGACCCTTACTTATTGTTTTGGGTGTTGTGCTGGTGCCAAATATTTAACATACACTGAGACTAGATTTCTTGTAAATTCCTTTGCCCCATTTGATGGTAATACCTTCCATGGTTAATATGAACATAATTGCTTATTTTCAACTCTGAACCAGCATTTTCTGATGAAGACTCAAAATTAGGCTCCTCAAGTGCATGCTCTGAGACCTAGATAAATTGGCCTGATTTTTAAGGGTACTGATCTCCCATAATTTCCATGAAAGTCAACAGCAGCTAGAGAAGTTCAGGCATTAATCAAGTCAATTAATTAGGTGCCTGAATATGGATTCAGATTGCTAATTTAAGTATTGTATGGTGGTTAATGTTCTGAAAGCTGCAGCGCAATTACTGAGTTCCGTCTCTTTCTTTCAGATGAGGTCTCAGGCTTCATATGAAAAGCATGACACCTGAAATATAATCAGTCCTATTTCCTGAAATTTCCATTTTTCTATCGTAGTGTGTTGCAATGGGGCATCTACCAAGGGTATTTGACTTGACTTTTTTTCTTTTTATTAAGAGTCAAAAGCTTGACTACGACTAGCCAAATAGCATAAAATCTGCATACATTTAACTACATTTGTAAATTTTGTAAATTCAATTTTAAGTGTGTTCATTCCTGTCTCATGTAAGAGTAGCAGCAGCTTATTATCTGCTAGACTTGGTTTAAATAATTGATCTGTTAAGAATAGTAGTTCTAAATATGTCTTTAATTGAGTGTGCAAGTAAGGCAGCAAGGTTACATAGCTACCTGAGGGAGAGGGGAAGACTGAAGATTGGGGTTTCTTTCTTTTTAATTGTTTCTCCCCAGGAGTTCAGGTCATGTGGAAAACGGTCTCTGGAATCCTGCTCTTAGAGAATCTTGGTCAGGATCCACATGGCACTGGGAGAAGGCTGTGAAGAAATCAAGAGATAAAGGCAGATCCAAGGTCTCTGTGATAATAACTACATTAAATTATATTGAGATTAAAATGGTGCCTGAAGCCTTGGGAGCATGGACACTTGTGGGAACCTGCAGAGTCTGAGAGAGGCTCAGAGATCGTTTCTTGTTGATCTCTAACTGACAGAAGAAGCTATGGGAGACGCAGTAATAGGAACAAATTAAATTCCCTGCTGTCACATTCCCAAGAAAGGGGACAAAAGAAAGGAAAAAATAATAATAATAAAAAAATAATACCACCAGCCTCCCAAAACAGCCTCCCAACAAAACCCATGATGCCAGATGAGACTATGGCCTCTGAGCAGGTTGAGACAGATCAAAAGCCATTCCATTCCATTCCATTCCATTCCATTCCATTCCATTCCATTCCTGCTGTTCATAAATCTTCCATTAAAATATCTGTGCTGCTGCCTATGTCCTTTAAATGCAAAGACTGAGCCTGACCATTGCCTTTGTTGGCATAGAATTTTAGTCACTTAATGAAATAATAAGATGGATTTCGAATGCTATATTAGGATTTCAAACCAACATCTTTGTTGATTACATATAGAAACCATTCAATCAAAGAAAAAGATCATCTGGCATATTTTATTCCTGATGATAGGATTAAATATTAATTTCTAATTAAAATAGGAGCTGGGAAATAATATGTTGCTGAAGAAGGTAAATAATAATTTCAAATAAGTAAAAGAACATATTCCGGTCATCTTGTAGGTGGACTGTACTGCACTTAAGGAACACAAATTAATCATAATAATTATTTGTCAAGCTCTCATAGTAATTGCTCTCTGTTTCAAAAAAAGATGCTGGAATCACCTCACATTATCTTCTATGTTGTTTGTTTCTGGAATGAATATGTAATTTAATGTTATATCCTAACTATCTGAATTAGCATAGATTTCTTTAAAGCCTAAACTTCTTCTGACTTGATGGATTCCCAAGTTCAGAATCACTATCATAATTTTATTGATTTCCAGTTTAAAGCCTTGCTCATTATTTTTGAGTGTTTGACCATAATAAGCCACTGTATTTCCATGCAATTTCCTGGTCAATTCCACAAGTCTTCCAATATGTGATCACAGTATTTCAATCAGGGATGAACTTCCATAAGCTAAAATGGCCAAATATTGATTAATTTTATAACCTGCAAGTAGATTAAATATCTTTACAGCTTACTTGCTTCATGATGGAGTCAATTCCAACCATTTTCATTAGAGTGTGCATAAAAATGAATATTCATAACTTTATTGCATTATGATATTTTTAAGTATACTTCTGGTTTGGCACACGACTTCAGCCATGAAAACGACAGCACATAAACACAAAGTCATGCTTATTTTCAAACCATTTGAACTGATGCTTACTTGAGAGTACAAGATACAGAAAGTGATTTATTTCAAATAGGGGCAATTGTTTTCTTCTGTTGTTTCCCAGTCCATTAATTCCAAAGAACAGGAATTAAGATAATAGCCAAAATGAGGGAATCAATAACCTCAAAACTTAACATTTTTGGCAGGTTTTTAATTATGTTGCTCCACTGCTGAGCATTCTATGAATTGTACTTCTCAAGCTGATTTCACTGAAGTACACATACAAATATCACGGGTATGAATATTTTCTTCTTTTTTTTATGCCTTGAAGTGAGCTGAGTTTTTTCCACCTTACACTGAGCTGTACTTTGTAGATCCTTCCATTTCTATTTCATTAACCACCAGTCTCCACTGCAGAGGTATTTGATCAAGATCATTGCACTAAAAGCTAGGAACAAGGGGAAGCAATGCTAAAATGTCCTGCCAAGCCTTTAACAGTTCATACCAGTGGATGTGTACCGAAGGGGTTTCACATGCCAGTTTGCAGGCTTGTTTAGAGAGGAAGGAATCTCAGCATCTCATCCTCATAGGGCCATAAATCCTGTATTTTTTTGTAAGTAAAATTTCTTATGAGGAATTTTAGCCTAGTGGGAAGAAACACACAGGCTTCAGGCCATAATGTCATCCCCTACAGAAACTTTATTAGGCTCATGAGCTTCTGTCAAGCCATCTGCTCTAAGTGGGTTTCTCCAGACCTGCATTTAACAGTATGTCCCCCTGTACATGGACTTGTGGAATTTCTCTCTTTGTTATCTAGTTTCTTTCTCCTTTTCCTCTTGCTATACATACTTTTGTGGACTTATATGCTTGCAATTTTTTATCTCTGTGATCAGTTTCTTCAGCTCTCAGTGACAGGAGTTACAAATGGATGGGAACAATCTGTGTAGATTGCAAAACCTGTGGTGATGGAGAGCTACACCTTGCCAGGGGCAGAGACAGCTTTCTCCTGGGGTTCCTGGCATGCAGACAGCTGTGCTGGTAGCGTGGCCCTTAGGTGGTGCATTATATTTCCCTTGAAGTCCTTTCTTTTAGTGCTGACCAACACAAGAGACAGAGCAGGAAATGCAGATTTATGGAGAAGGAGAAAAGGAACATTTTCTCCAACACAGGCCTATTCTACCCTCACCTGCCTCCCACTCCAGTGGTGCTGTTCTGACAAAGCCATGCTGGCAATTGCTGCTAAGGCCCCCAGCTTTCCTCTAGCCTCTTCTCAAGGCAGACAGAGGCTGCAGCATTACACATCAGCTGGGAGTGCTTGTGAATATGTAACATCTCACCCAGACATGCCCTATCTGCTCACCCCTGCATTGTCCTGTGGCATCAGGCAAGCCCAGTCTTCACATTCACTTGAGGTTGCAGCCAGCCCTAGAAAAATTACAGTCTTCTCATCCCCTGCTTAGCTGCTCCAGGTCACAGAAAGGAAGCTCTCTACTCTCTTGGACAAAGACACATTAGAACACAGCTTTATCACCTCCCACAGTGCAAGCATGAGTTATGTGCATTGTCACTTGTTGCTTCTCCTGGAGTCATATGAGAGGCTGAATGACCATGGGAACAGGCAGAAAGGACAGAGGGGGGAGCAAGCTTCAGACTCTTGTATCTGTTCAGCAAAGTCTGCAGACTGGGAAATGAAGGAGGATTTAGATCAGTTTCTTTTTGTTTTGCTCCCAAGTCATGTGGTGGATGGGTTGAACCTGTGCTGGGTCCCCTTTCTCCGGTCCTGTGCTTAGAGACTCTGACACTTCCTCTACATCTGATTAATGAGTGAGTCAGTGAGTTCTACAATCATTTCTTCTCATATTGTTTCAGCTTCACTGTGGCACTCTTGCATTTGTTTATGCCAGCCTCATTCCAGAGGCTTTGACACTAAGCTCTTAAAGCCCTAATGTGCTTACATAACATGATGTGGAGAACCAGGAAAGTAAATTTAATTAAAATCTTTCTCCACTGCTTCTGACACACAGGGAGAGACAAAAGGAAGAACCTTCTTTTTGAACACTGGGGAATATTTGGCATAGTCACAAAAGCAGACAAGGAAACTGAAGACACTGGTGGTGTTTAGCATATATAAAATGGGGACTAATCTTCTAAGATTTAGGTGTTAGACGTCTGAAATGAGGGAGAATCTGTACATTGATGGCTGAATTCATGTTCTGTTTTCTTATAGCCATGGAGTTGATATCTGTAAAAGATACGCTGGTAAAAATAAGTTTAAAAATCCCAAATCCTTTTAAATTCAATATCGAGTTATTCCAGGAGAAGAAATTTCATCAGTTATTTAACTAGCTTTGATAGTGATAAAAAATAAAAACTATTGCTGCAATCACCATCCTGTTAATGCCTTAGAGAATTCTAGTGCAAATTTTTTAGGAGCTTTTCCTGAACACCCAGCATTGAAATGGGTGTTCCTTTTCTCTTCTCTCTAGTTTTATACAAGAATAGAAATACACTAATCCCAATTAAAAAAAAATTACATTCACCAGATGTAACAAAGAGTAATATCTGAGAGTCTCATAGATTTTACCATGCTCAGAAAGAAAATGGCAGGGTATCTCAACTGGTAACTGTAATTGTATCCTAGCTTTTGAGGGAAAAATACACTAAATATAATTGCATGAATTGAATCTCTTTGCTTGGGGAAATAAAAAACATTTGAAGAATGGAAGCAAAACCTTTCTGATTTAATGGCATCCTGAAAACAAAGTCTGAAACCCCGCGAACTCCATTTATTGCTTCACGAGTACTGTAAGCTATCAAATGTTTATCAGTATGTTTTGAAATCTGGTGTAGAACCTGCATATTGTAAGATACTCCTTCCTTTTAGCTGTTTCTGTGAAAGCTCCACTTCCTCTCCTTTTGCCAAAAGGCAGAGAAACGTGCAGTTCTAGATAGAGAGGTGCATTATTTCCTGTGGAGTAGTGACATGATGCTCAGGGGGGAAGTTAAGGAAAGATCTTCTCTTACAGAAAGATAATATATCCTTCCTCAACCTTACCTTGCAAATAGAGGAGCTCAATCCAGTCAAACAAATAGTTCATATACAATTGGAATTGAGTTACCTTTTTGATAGCTCTATCTTCCGTGTATAGGATCCCTGTAAGGGGTCTCTCCTCTCCTTCACTGTATTTAGCTGCCTCTTGGATTTGCCACCCCTGCTGCAAAGATACAGACATCAAAAAAGGAAATGAAGTGGTGACCATTGCATATATCCTGTTCTTTTTGAAAACAGTGTAGTAATGGGTTTTCTGGGAGCAGAAACCATGAAAGAAACAATAATTTACCATGATGGGATCATTTCTTGTATGTTGAATGAAACATTTATTACTGTCTGTGTGAAATTTTTCAGCCTATCAATTCTCTCTCATGAAAATTGCAAATGTTTATTTAATTGAGAATGAAGCAAAGCCTTGTTTTTTCTGTTTCATCTTTTGGCTTGGAAAAAATGCTCCCCTCCCCATAATTTTTCCACAAATTATTGGTGGTCACATTAGCTTGCACATAGAGACAGCAAAGTCATTGAGACTGTCCACGACAAGTGGAACGTGTGGCTCTGATCCACAATTGCTTGTTCTAGTCACCAAATAATATTTCCTGGCCTTTTCCTCATAGGCAGTCAGCTACAGCTTGACTGGAAAATAGGCAGTTACATAGGAAAATAAAATTTCAGAAATTCTTGTTACTGGATATTTGATTGTGGGCTGGAAGAGGGTTTTGGACATTTTCATATAGAATAAATGACTTGTTGCCTGTGACTTGTTTTTGGACATAATGAGTACAGTAGCATGAAAAAAGTTCACTTTTTACCCTCAAGATGTGCAGATTTCATTCAGCTATAAAATATTAATGAACAGAATGTATTTGTTATCAAAAAGGCAATATGGAGAGAAAAAAAACCAAAAAATGCACAGGTTTTGGATACACCATGGTTCTGCTTATCACATCTAGAGATATTATGATCTCTGTTATTCATTTTACAGTGCCTTGAAGTGAAATTTGTTAAATAATTTTGTTGTTATCTTTGCAGTTAGATAATGTAAAAAGACGTTATAAATAGAATATAAGAGGGAGTGAACTGGCAATATTTCTAAAACATCTGAATCAATAATGGCAAATGAGTTAAAACAAATGAAACCCTTTGCAAAAATTATTTTATATAATCATAGTTTGGCATGGTTGTTAGAGGATTAGCTATTATTAAATGTTCCCATCTGCAGAAAGATAAGCCAGGGAAGAAGACTGACCTGTCTAAACAGAGATCTTTGGCTGGAACTCAGGGGAAAAAAGGAAAGGTGTTTAAGTGAAGGGGCAACCAACTCAGAAGGACTATGAGGGTTTCATGAGGTTATGTAGGAAGAAAACTAGAAGGGCCAAAGCCCAACTAGAACACAATTTGGCTACCGTTGTAAAAGTTATTAAAGGGTTTTGTGGTGGACTTGGCAGGGTCAGGTTAAAGGTTGGATTCAATGATCTTAAAATTCCTTTCGATCCTAAATTATTCGGTAGTTCTAAATAAAATTAAATTTTTTCAAGGACTTGGTGACAAAACTGAAATGTAGAATTGGTTATATCTTCTCTCCTATATATACAAAGATAAAGCCATAATTAAATATTTAAGCATCTAACTAAAACTTCTCCAATTTTTCTAAGTAGCCAAATATCCTAAAATTTTACAAAAATTACCATTAACTAAGTTTGTTCATCACTATTAATGTGCCATTTAGTTTCCAGAATAATCTTTAATTCTTACCTTTAGGGTCCCAGATTTAAAATGACTGGTCAGTTCCAAATGCTGACCTTCTGCCCTGCTCCTTGCAGGATCCTATGACACAAATTTGTTGCGGTCAAAGTTTGTTGGGTCTTCTCTAGCATGAGACAGTGTAAGAAATGTGACTTCCATTGTTTTCCAAGAATGTGTTATGACAATAGCACCTCTCTACACAAACCTGCACAGAGGAAGATGAGCAAATTTTCTCAGAGCCATTGAGGGGTTCTTTTATTTCATTGGAGTTTTTTTAATTCAATTCTGTTGGGCCTGACCAGAGTTAAAGCAGATTGTTAAGGGCTTTGTCCAAATGGCTCCAACTGCTGACAGGCTTGAAACATTGGCTACCCCTCTAGGAAGCCTCTTCCATGTCTGGGCACTCTCTGGTAAAGGCAGTGTTTGCTGGGACTGAAGAGGAGCAAAAGAAACCTGCCTCCACACTTTGTCCAATGCATATGGACATATGCTATGAGCCTGGGTACTGCTCCACCAGTTCATACCTGGCACTTTTTTGGGGGAGCCCTCTTTACACCTTGGCATATGCAACCCAAGTGTGGGAGATTTATTTTATTTAATTTCATTTTCACAATGAAATTTTGCCCCAATTTCCCTTCCTAATTGCATAAATTAGCACTCACATTGAATGCAACCATCACCCATGCTGTAACTTGCAACAAAGCTAAAACCTCATTTGGCCCACTCGTGAAGCATGGCAATCCTGGGAAGGACCATTACAAATTGAGAAAGCAGTATATAAAATTTTTAATACCTTCATGCCTCTGTCAGGATCACCAGAAATAAATAGTTTTCATAACAGTTGGTAACTTTTTATGTGACCCTAAATATTCAGCAGCTGACCATAGCAAATCATAAAACTGTATGTCTATTCCAGATGAAATATTACCCTTTATACCAATTTTGCTGAACAGATTTTGGCTTGTTAAGCTAATCAAGAGTCATCTGTGAACAGATTGTGTTCTTTATCAAATGTGTGTGTTTGCTCAAAATTTGCCAACTGGCTAGGTATTCATCAGATTCCCCAACCAAAATGTTTTTACATTTATTTCCATCACAAATTCTCCCCTGCCCTAACCTTTTTGAGGACTGCAAATGAGTAATCCTTGGTGCTGAGTTTTATGCTGAATATGAATAGACATCTCCTATCCTTACCTTTTCATGAAAGGTAACTCATGTCTTGCCATAATTCCCATAGCATATTTTTTCTTTATTTCAGTTGGTCAAGTGGGATTTGCAAAATACGCTCTCTTCTCTCAAGAGCGCTGTTAGCTCCACACCGACTTCACAGCAAAAGCACTAAATTAAATTCATGGCTGCCTCACAGTCACATCCTCCTAAGGACTTACCTGAAGCTGCTATTAGTTAGCTGAGAGGTGCATTGTAGTAAATTGAAATATTAACAGTGAATGTCATGAAAATTTGGACTGTGTGCTCTTCCTTCCTTCCCCCTGTATTTTGGTATCACTTTTAGCACTTTTTGGGAGCACTTTTCAGTTGCCTGCAGCCAGGATGTGGTGTTTGGGTTTTTGGCTGGGTTTTGTTTGGGTTTTTTTCACTTCTTTTCCTTTCCAATTAGTAGTGTATGTGTGTACATGCCCTCATCCTCCAAGACTTACTGACAAACAAAGACTAAAATCAAAACTGTGATAAAAAAAGTGACCCAGACCACTGAGAAGCTGTTAAACTATGAAAGAAAGATTTGCATTACATCCAATACAAAATTAAGTAAGTGTGATATTTAGGACACTCAAATTCTTTGAGGTCATCCAAAAATTAATGGTCTAATTTGAGTGCCTTCAATTAATCCGGGATTCAGATGACTTATGACTTACAGTTTTTCTTCCCTTAGTGAAAACTAAGGTCTCTAAAATGTAAAAAAAAAAAAAAAAAAAGAAAAAGGAAAGGAAAAGAGCTAACAAAATATTTTTCTATTAGTCTTTGTAGATCAATGATATTTTCTTCCAAGGGCTGAGAAACAAGGAAAAAATAAAAGTTTCACTGTTCAGAGTTCTGCTTTGGTCTTTGTTACATTTAAAAGACTTACTGAGGAAAAATACAACTTCATAGAGAAGGTCCATGACAAATATAGTAATACTCTTGCATTTATTAAAAACTTGCCTTATGAAAACTTAATTGAACATTGTTTTGTCTCTGGCTGAACACAATTACATGATTTCTTTTGTTTTAAAACCCCACACATTTCTTACTGATGGTCTAAAATGAATTGTACAAATTCAAATGCTTGAGTGTATAGATAACTTAGAATGATGGAAATTAAATAAAACGGATTTTGACTCTATGAAGATTAGGAAAAGCATGACTTCTCAATCTAGATTTATTGGAAAATATCTTATTTATATATAGGGATTTTTATATTACTGATCTGGAGACAATTCACTCAGACAATTCACATGTTGCTTTCCACTACAATATAATTATTTCTATAGGTGACATTAAGGCAGTCACTTCTGCAGTGTGGGACTATATGCTTGCAACCTTAATTTAGGCATTCTTTCCAAAATAGTCAAAAGCAAACCCTTCCACTACCAAAAATTTATTCTCTTCAGAGGTCTGCATATTATATTGAAATAAGATAATCCAAAGCATGATTTGCTGAGTGAATACATACTTAAGGGAAATGGCCTTTTTTTAAACATTGGCAAGTCCTGTTACATTTTTTTCCTACCTCCAGCAGCCATATGAAGACTTGCCTCAGGAAACATACGGATGCTATCCTTATCTCCTGCAGGCATTACTGATGTTTATGCTCCTTTTCTTTTTAGCTAATTAAAAAATTAAGGAAGAGCTGAGATAAGCTTTCAGGTAGAAAAGAATGGATAGTGAGTGCTGTGCACTATCTGCTTTTTGTGATCTCTTCCACAACCTGCTGCCCAGAAGCTTCACGAGAGGATTGCTGTGCAAAGCCCAGGTTCTTTCCCTCTCTCATTCACCTAGGGATTGAGAACAATTTCATTTCCTAGCTACAAGAAAGCAGAATCAGTGATAAATTCACAGTGTGCTAACACTGCTGGGCTGATCAGCTGAAAAAACACACCGACAGATACTTTATTGAGACTATAATTAACATATACAGGCGTAGGGATGTCTAGGCTATAAGTGAGGGTGCACATGCACTGGCATGCTCTCTGCTTCCCTGGGTGAATGTTCTGTCATCTTGCATGCAATGTCATTATTCTTTCTGTGTTTCTCAGCGTGGATCTGAATGGTGTTGCTTTCACCATTTGAATGGGAGCTGTGAACCCTCTCGCCCAAAGAAAGTGGCAGATACTTTGCCTCTGGAAAGAATTTCTTCAGCTGCTCCTTCCTTGGTGGTGCTGGTGGTGAATGTATGGCAGTGAGGAGCACATGAACTCATTCAGTCAGATTATGCTATATTCACAAAGCTTTTTAAATTCCCCATCACATCTGGTTGCTATGTTCAGCTCATCTGGAAAACAGTTACTGAGGCAAAATTTTCTTGCCCAGCTGCAATGCAACTCAGGGGAAACAAGATAGACATCCCTACATTTGAGATCTCTGCTGTCCTAGTGAATTCCCAGCTGAGATTTCTGAGTTGTAGGGCAAAAAACTGAGATGACCTATGAAATCAGAGTCTTTTCAGATGATAAATGTAAGGATAGTCTTCATGGTTTGATTTGAAAACCATATCATATCTACATTAAAGGAACTATATTTTAACTTGAAAGTTTTGGTGAACTTGTAGATTTTTACCTCCTTTCATCATATTAAAATGACAAATATCTTCTCCAACCTGGATTCAAGAAGTGTCAGTTAACACCTGGTCTCTCACACATCCTACTTCCCTGGTGTACACAAGGTGTTACTTGACAAAATAACAAAGACTGGATGGCA
The DNA here is from genome assembly GCA_013398075.1 of Notiomystis cincta. NCBI lineage: Eukaryota > Metazoa > Chordata > Aves > Passeriformes > Notiomystidae > Notiomystis > Notiomystis cincta. Next base: position 199,550 of record VZRX01018059.1, on the reverse strand, counting down.
ATTGCCTGTTAAACATCCAGTAACGTGGGAGGCCTGCAGATAAAAGCAACTTGCAGTTTGCAGCATATTGTGATGGAATGACTCAAGGGGAAAGAAACAAAACAAGGAGGTTTCTTACTTCCAGCTGCCTCGGGACCCCGCAGCAGCACAGGGCTCAGTGCCCTGGGGTCGGTTCTGCAGCAGATCAGCTGGCAGCAGGAAAGCAGGGAGCAGCCGTGACCCAGCGGGGTCTGATGTGAGGGGCAGCTGAAAGCAGCATCCTCTGACAGTGCCGGGCCTCGGGCAGACCAGAGGTAAAACCTATAAGAGGAGAAAAGCTCTGCTGCCACGTTGTTTCTGATCAGAGGAAGGAGGCTTCAGTGTCTGCTCAGGCTGCAGTTACACAAAAACTCAGTATTACAAACTTTGCCTGACTTTCTGTAGCAATCCCGTACTGGCATATCTACTACCACTTTTAATTAAAATGATTCTTTCTGATAACTCAAGAAGTGATGCTGATTTACATTGTTTACTTATTAACACTGAAAGGGATATTCTTACCTTGACCCTCAAAAACATGAGATTAAAAAAAAAATCTTCAAATGTAACAAAAAGTCAAATTTACAAGAAAACCACTTTTAAAAATTGTTCCAGCTGAAATATATCTTCTTGATTAATCTTCCATAAAATAAAGAGCACTGTGGAATGGCAAGGAAAAACTCAAAAAACAACAAATCAAAAATGACAACTTGATAAAATGGGTGCTTTCTCATGAAGCATTTCACTTTCAATGAATTCAGGATTTCTGGGGTGCTGGTGAGCAAGTGGTTTTATTTATTTATTTATTTATTTAAAATCCCTAACTGACACCTGTTTATGCCTCTAAAGCTTCATAAGAGAAATAAGGAAATCCCTTTCTGTATATCATTGCTTTTCAATGTTTTCATGTCAATTCGTCTTTGTTTATCTGTTTTCATGTCATTTCATCTTTGTTTATCATAACACTTTTTTTCTTACTATTCTAGGCAATGAGAGCCTAGAAGAAAATTATGTGCAGGACAGTAAAATGGGATTTGTCATCAATGCTATATATGCCATGGCTTATGGGCTACAAAATATGCATCATTCCCTCTGCCCTGGACACGTGGGACTGTGTGATGCTATGAAGCCAATTGATGGAAGCAAGCTTTTGGAGTTCCTCCTCAAATCCTCATTCATTGGTGTTTCTGGAGAAGAAGTTTGGTTTGATGAAAAGGGAGATGCCCCTGGAAGGTAAAGAGGTTTCTTCTCAGCTAATTAAACCAGAGGGTGGGAAGTGGGAATGTTAGTGCATTTGGTGATGTAGATTTCTTTGGGTTTTTTTCTGAAATATAAAGCATGGACCAGTCTTTCCAATAGGCAGGAATAACACTGGTAACACATGGTATCTTATAGTGGGACAGGAACTAGAGTATAGCCTATAAATTTCTAGTGTTTCAGGAGATGACAAACCTTGTAACTCACAGAATTCTGGTGTGCAAGGTACTCTTGGGGCTCAGCACCAGGGTTTAAAGCCTGATACAAATGACTGGAATTTAATGAAGCATTTACCTACCGTGGCTTTGAATAGAGGGCTGCAGAGCACATCCTTTTCCAGCTGCAGCTCTGCTGAAACCTTGCCAGAGACTATTTAGTGTTGATTGGTAAGCTCCTGTATGATCTCCTTTACTTGTTTCACTCCAAATAAAATCATATTAGTCCCTGAATTTAAAGACAGGTCAGTGTAGAGCAGGACAAATAACTGGGACTTTTTGACAGAAGTTTCTGTGTTTCACTCACCTGGGGTCTGGTCCCAGCTGTGGCATCTGCTATTGTCTAGTCCTGTAGCAGACCCAGGGTGTACCCAAGCAGTGAGCAAGGCAGCACCTGTGTGGACTTGGATGTCACCTTAGTTTTTCTTATGGGAGTAAACTGACAGACCTTTCCTTTCACTTAGTTTTGTGGGTTCTGTTAAACTATTTTAACATATGGATTTTTTGTTTGTTTGTTTTCCTTTTTATAAATACATTTAATTCTGCTGCTGAAGTACAAAATCCATTATTAATTGAAACCTACTCAGGGATTGCTTCATTGAAGTTTGTTTTCCTACTGAGTTATTAAAGTGTTATAAAAGACTCTCTCACTCCATCTTTGGGCTTATTGCATAAGTGCATCTGAGTGCCAACACCACACAAAGGGAGGGCTCTGGAGCAAACAAGAGTTTTCATGTCTTTTCATGCCTCCAAAGAGTAGTCATAAGACACAGTGGTCTTAAAGCCACTCTTATCTCTATTATTAGGCTTTATTAGCAAAACTGGCCAGCATTTTACCATTTTTAATATTTTTGGTTTTTTCTATTTTCATATTTAAACAGTATATACATTTAAACATTTCATTACATTTAATTAGCAATAAAAAGCTAGTCAGTTTGGTCTTGTTGAGCATTGACTTCAGAATTTTTTTAGTCAAAGACACAGATCAGTTAGGTCAGCCTTGGAAAGTAGAAGGAAGCAATTCCCTTACATTCAAACACACACTTCTCAACACAAATGCATAAATCAAGTCTTTGCACATATAATTTAGATAATACAGAGAAATTACTGCTTAGTTTAGCTCTATGCTTTTTGCACACTATTTGTGTCCATAAAAGCACTACTCCAGTTTTGCATATGCTGCATTTTCTTCTCTGTTAGCTATTTGGTTTGATGTTTAGATGTAATTTTCCAATTTTAGCCTAATTCTTATTTATTATTTTTTCACCCAAGAGCATTTTCACAACTGTCATCAGTAGCAAGCATAGAATTAGACTGAACGGTTGCTGAATTCAAAACATAAGAGAGTTTATATCAGGATATTTCTCTGAGTATGCCAGAATGATAGAATTTATTCCATCCATCATTTTGGTCTATAGGAAGGTTTATTTTTCTTGACTCCCTGGCCTACTTAGAATTTGATAGGTTATTTTAGGTAGGGTTTTTTGTTGTTGATCCTCATTTATATTGTCACAGCTGGAGCTAGCAAGTTTGGGCATGGAAATTCAGCTAACCTTTTTCGTTATTAATTCTGTAATCCTTGGATCAATCTGTGGCATTTATGACATTGGCAATATCGCATCAGAGAATGGCCACAGGTATATGAAATGTGATTTCTGAAGTCTGTCAGACCCTTGTAAGCCAGCAGTAGTTTAACAGAATTGTCTTTAGCTTCAGACTGGCTGTGGAGTTTCCACAGCTTCGTATGGAAAGCCTCTTTGTGGATCAGTGAACACTGTGGCAATACCCAGAAGAGTTTTAGTACCTCAGCAAAATGGAAATATAAACACCACGTATAAAACCTGAATACAGAAAAATTAGCCTGCTATGAAATTTCCTATTTTTTTGGCTTTTGTATGCCAGTGCAATAATGTCACAGAAATGTGTAAAAAGTTTTTAGATATCCTGTCATCAAGTCATGTAAACAAATCAACTTTGCATGGCAGAATACTATTCCTTCTTAGAAGGCATCAACCTCTCTCATAATTTTCAAAATCTGTAAGGTTCTTTGAGCAATTGACTCCCACAAACTCCTAATTGCAATCATCATGGGTAGAGCAGATAGAGTGCCTGTAGTTACGTTTGTCTGCCTCTCCCATAATCTCCTGTTTTGAAACCCTTACAGCTTCATGAAACCTTAACCATTTGTGTAGATACAACTCTTTTTCTAGCTCAGGCTCAATTCACAATTTCAAGCTTTTATCAAAATGAGATCGGAAAGCACAAAGCATGTTATCAAAGGTATTTCTTTGAAGAGTCTTTTTTTTTGAAGATATCCTATGCAGAAATATGAAGCAAACTTTTATTGGAAGGGCAAAAATGCAGTCATTTAGCTGACTGCACTGCCTCTGGGAAAAAAAATGACACAGATGTAACTCTGGAAACTCAGGTATATGTGCTCACTATTCTGTCATTAAGAACATGCTGGTAAATTTGCTGCACTTTTTATTTCCATTGAGTAGCTCTCATTTCCTTTCTCTGTATCAATCATATCACTCAAATTTCCAGGAAAGGCTAGACAAGGTGTAAAGGATGCAATATTCAACAACATTCTTCTCTGGGATACAGAGATATCTTTTTAGCTCCGGTCTATTTTAGGAAATTGCCTCTTTACCAACTTTGTGTACTTGGTATGAAGAACCTTACCTCTCTAGAAGCAACAATTTCCATAAACCTCTGACCATAAAATGCTTTGTGACAACAGGCAGGAGAACTTTCACCCCTTGCAATGAACCTTTGATATGTGGAGGAATGCTGAGGTTCAAAAACTAAGAGAAATATTTCACCTAACTAGCATTTCATCTTAACTAGAACTAGACTTAGAACCACATGCGTCTATTTAGTTCAAAATTTTAGTTCAAAATTTCCAATAGCTGTTGTGGCTTCAGTCTTGATAATGCTACCAACTCCAATGCTTTGATTAAATAATCAAATTTTGCCTTTTGCAAAGCCTTCAAACTTGCATGTAAATGATTTTTTTTCCCAAATGTGCATTTTTGTTTTGGAGTTTGGATTCACGGGTGGTTGTTTCATCAATTTACATCAATTTTACATCCTGCATTGCTCAGCATGGCTCTTTTCCATCCTGGCTTCCAGGGTAGTGAACATCAGTACCAATCTGGCACTATGGCTGTGGAAAAAGGTAACTTCAGCTTCCTCAGATTAACTAGAGTAAGAGTGTTCCTGCAGCCAGCTGACATATTCTGGCTTGCCTTACAAGTAACTTGTTCATATGACATCACCTACTGGGTCATATTATTTCCCAATATACCAGAGCTCTTGCTCTTACATTAAAAGAAGGATTAATTTTCTTACCTGCTGAATGTTTTAATGGCTTCTTTAAATGCTGCCATGTGTGTGTGAAATACAACTGCCTCCAAGAAGTCTCATTCTCTGAGAGATTCACAGCTCTCCTCAAACCCACTTCTTTTGGGATCATAATTTTAGCATGGACACAGCTCAAAATTGTTAAAGTTGTACATATGTGAGCATGGGGATGTGAGGAGCTATTCCAGCACTGAACTTGTCCTTGTTCAAAGCACAGATTTTTCATTAAGAAAAAGAAGGAAAGCATAAAGAACTTAAGCACATCTCCATATACCAAGAGTATTTGTTAGACCACATTTTTCAACTTAAAATTCGAGCTGCATATCAAAGCTGCAAATATTGTACTCCAGCTTGTCATAATGCAAGTCTATGTAAGAGCTTTTAATCTATATACTTTATTCTTTGACAGGTAACCTATAGGAAAGGGAATAGTATTAAAAGAACACAGGAGAAACTCTTAACTGATATTGTATTAACGTCACTCTGTGCTTTGTAATGTATTTTTCTAAAAATGAAAACAATGTGTGCAGGCTAAAAAATTCCATTAAGGGAATGTGAGGTTTTAGTAATCTTTTATTTCCATTCCTGAATTAATTTTCTAGACCAGAGTAACTGATTTTCTATAAGTCTAATATAAGGTTAAACTAAAATCCAAGTGCATTTTCCTTGCTAAGAAGAGGCATGCACATTTCTGCTGAGCTTTACTCCTATCTGTTGAGTATCCATTATGAAATGCCTGCCTCTCACTGCTTCTTGATATCCTGATTCTTCACAAGCCTAGAAACAGCATTTCTTTTTTTAGGCACTTCCTTTAGAAGAACTGGGATATGAGACGCAATTGTTCACAAATTAATTTGAAATTTACACTTTCTTAAGCAATGCCTTGATTAGTGGCCAATTCCCAGCCAATGGAGCTGTCTCCTGCTTGGAGCTGTGTTGAACTCAGTGGCAGGGACCCCTTTTCACATGTGATTCAGTGGAGCTCTGCAGTGGCACTGGCATTATCTGAGCAGGTATATTTGCAAAACTGAGGTCTAATTACAGCTGTGAATATGCATTTCTTTAAGTCATCTTTAACTAGAGAAACCTCAAAGACTTAGTTAAGAAAATTACTCTGCTCTACTCTAGAGAATAATTCCAACACCTCTTCCCTCTGTGAAGTGCAGAGAGAATTGAAATTTTGCATGTTTGAACCTCAAAATGGAAAAGAAAGAAATGGATGTCTCTCTTTGCTCACAACCAAACATGCCTATTTTATTTATGGCTCATACTTTGCTTACCTTACCTTTCATTCTTAAAGCATGTACAGATTAGCAGCACCCATTATAAACAAAAGATTTTTTTCCTCCAGAGACTGAGACAATCCAGTACAGAAGAGCAAGGCAGTAAATCTCAGCCTTGGAAAATATAAGACACTTTGTTATTTTCAGCTCTATTGTTGATTCCTTGTTCTCAATGCCCTTTCTCTTGTCATTTATTAAACAAAGTCCTCCCCCTTCTCATCTTAAGAGACCAGGCTGCAAGTTCAGCCTCTTTTGTGGTTCTTCCTCTCTGTGCACACTCCAATGTTCATTCTTCCATTCTTGCTTATTTCCCACTGAGAATCAAGCTACATTCTGTGTGTTAAAGAATGAATAGAATAATTATAAATAAGGGATGTACACACATCAGGTCCAACACACTGAAGGCAATGGGGGAAGCTGGATGTTTATTGTAGCAGTTTTTTATGCTTCCCTTACCTTAGCCTTGGGGAGTGCTCTCCTACTTGCCAAGGTTGAGGCCATAAATGTTGTGACTGAGGTGCTAACTTCTCCTGACAGAATCACTGGGCTGCATAATATGAATGGTCAAACTTAGAGCTTACAATTAACTTATGGCAAACCAGTTCGGTTGGTTTGAGCATTTCTGCTTAAGAGCTCCCAGCAAGGGGCTGTATTACAACCAGCCTGCATGGAGACACCAAGTGAAGGTTAAAGATGTATCGACAAATTATCTGAAAACACAGCATCCAGACTTTTCCTACATGCGCATCTTTAGCAGAGTTTACTGTCTTCAGTGTGCAGTTCTTCCTGGACATACAACTGTTTACCCACAGTTTTATGCAAGCAAGGCAGGCAATCAACAATCATGAGTCAATCAGAGCTGACATTTCCTGTGATTCCTCTGCAAATCCTAAAGGATTTGGGGTTTTTGTGAAACCCAAGCTGCTGGTATTAAGGGATAACATGACTATTTAGAGGCAGAAGGAGAAGAGCAGGGTAAATTTCTGTCCTTTGTGTTGCAGGACAGTGACTCACTCTGTTTTCCTTGTAGGTATGACATCATGAACCTGCAGTACATAGAGCCCAACCGCTACGACTACGTCCTCATCGGGACCTGGCACGAGGGCGTGCTCAACATTGACGACTACAGGATTCAGATGAACAAGAGCGGAATGGTCCGGTCGGTGTGCAGTGAGCCTTGCCTGAAGGGCCAGATTAAGGTGTGCCTCAGACACTTACTTTCTGCTGTAGGAATATCCATATCCAGTCAGTGCTTTTGGCTAAACCCAAAGCTTCTTTCAAGCCAATGGGTAGGATTTCCTTTTCTTCAGGAAAGCCAAAATTATAGAAAGACTCCTAGATTAACAACTTTCTTTAACAACACCATACAGTGGGCTATGTTTTCTAAAATTACCCTTTGTAGAGATGCAGAATCTTCTAGTGTGACAGAATTTGAATTTCACCTTATGTGAGAAAGATTTTCACTTAGTCATTGCCTACAACAGTCAGTGGCTGTGATTCACTTGGGGGCTGATCTTGAAAATATCGTGACCCACGGGAATCCAGTATTTTGTTCCAGCAAAAACATCTGCAAGGAGAAGTTGAAAAAAAAAAAACCAACCCTATGCCTACTCGTATCTCATGTTCACAACAGGAGGAATGGAAACACGAATTAAATCACTCTATTTTCACCAAACAGTAGCACTTGCATCAGGCTACTAATAATTTGCCACCAGTCATGTCTGGATGACATAAAGACATGTTTCACCACTATCAAAATGGTATGGATGCATTAAGTTTAAAATGGCAAGAAGCCCATTCAGCAAATCTCTTTAGAGTAGACCTTGCTTTCTATTTTCATTTGATAAGCACATTTGCAGCATTTATTTCTGTATTGCTACTCCAAGCAATAAGCAATTGATGATTTGGCAAAGACACAGTGACACACTCCAACATCTTGGAGGAGAAACATTATTGGTATTTATCACCCTCCAAAACATCTTTTCCCTGTTTTTGAGATTGTGCAGTTTGTGTATGTGTGTATATGTAAACACCATGCATATAAAATGCCAGCTTCAGCTCTCATTGAAATCTATTGGACTCTCTCCACAGATTGCAGGAGGAAATGTTAACAAAAAAAAGCCCACAAAGCCGGTATTCAATAAAACAAGCATTTTGCATTTCACTACTGTACTTATCTCTGCATATAGATGGATAGGAAATCCAAAAGAGAGGGCTGGATTCCTTCTCCTTCCTGGCAAACAAGGCAAGAGTCTGTCATAGCCCTAGGAGCTGATAATATCCTTAATCTTTCTTTCAGCCTCAGGGTAATGAAACTAGGAATCAAGAAAAGGAAATAATTTTTTCAGCATTGGATCATTACATTTAGCAGCCCTTACAGCAAAGTAAGAAAGTTTTCAGGGACAGTTGTCCATAAAAGAGCTATTCTAAACATGAGGTTGGTCACTGCTTAATTTTTTTCTACTAGAACCCAATACATGCTTACATCAGGGTATTTTGTAATTTGCTCTTATTTCAATTTCTATCTTCATTTGTGTAATGATCCTCAAAGAGGTTTCCACATCAATTGGAATGTATGTGTATGTGAATGTGTTTGTGTGTACATGTATATATATATATATATTTATATGCATAAATTACTCTTTGTTCTAACCTTTGACTTTGTTTACTGATTTTTACTATGCAATAGATATTAAATGTGGGCTGAGATGCTTGTCCTGACCTCTACCACCTCACATATTAAGCCTCAAGTTTGATTGAAAATATGACATTCACCAGATGGAAAACGGTTTTGTACTTTTAACTCAGAATGGCTCTCCCCAAAACAAAATAAAATTATCTCCAGAAGTAATCCTTGAACTCCTAAGCACAAATTTTAATGTGCGGGGATAGATACAAAATCATGATTCATGTTTTCTAGCTGTTTGAAATGTGCCATACACAGGAATACTGTCGTGTTTTAAACATTGTATATATTATGTGTTTTCTGGGAGGTGGTGGTGTGTGCTTCTTTGTTCTCTGATAGAAGATCAGGACTGAGGATGTATTTTGTATTGCAGGTGATCAGAAAAGGAGAAGTGAGCTGCTGCTGGATTTGCACTGCTTGCAAGGAGAATGAGTTTGTTCAGGATGAATTCACGTGTAAAGCCTGTGAGCTCGGCTGGTGGCCAAATGCTGACCTGACAGGTAGGGATGTGTCCCTCCAAACACATTCCCTTTCTACAGGGCACAAGGAGAATGCTGTGTGCTGGACAGAAAGATGGCAGCATGCAGAGATATTAAAGGTACAAACTTAGACAAACATTCCAGTGCCGTTTAGGGTGAGTGCCTTTCAGCTTAGTGCAACAGCAGAGACAATAAAGACAGCAAAATTTCTGCCAAGAAGTCTAATCTGTCTGTTCCTTTCCTTCACTTAGCACAAGTATTAATAAAGCTGTTAAGACTGCTAATGAACTCAGCAGCATTTGCTGCAATTTAGCAGTGACTATCACAGGAGTTCAGTGTATCCTTGTCATATTGACCTGACACTGTTTTCTGATCATTTTACCATAAAATTAGTAGCACTTTATCTGGGATTTCAGATTTTCAGGACCTTCATTAATTGATTACGGGACTCTTGTTTGGTATAAAGATTGTTCTCACTGCACCCACCAGCAGGAGGAATTTCAACAAAATCCTGAGAAAGGCTGTCTGGAAACAGTTAGACTAGGTATCCCTTGTGTATATGCTTTGGATGAGTTGCATACTGTGGCATCCTTCTATTTATTTTTTCCCTGTCAAGGTCAGCCTCCACACCTGCTCTGGGCTTCACAGCAACCATTACCCAAGAAAATAGCTACAACACATTGCAAAGCATCACCCTGACCTTAACATTTGCTTTGTATCACTGTGACAGACTAGAGGCACCTCTGCCCCATGTCACCTCTGCAAATTTTGGATGCCAGCATTCAGCAGGGCATCACTCCTAGTCAGAGAAACAATCTGATCCCCTAGCCAAAGATCAAATGTGCAATTTAACATATCTTTGTTGACTGGCTGACAGCTAGATATTGTCACAACATTGAGCATATAGAAAAAATCCTCAGACTTCAATTAAATTGTTCTATGAGATACTTTACACTAGTCACTGAAGCCAAATGAGCTCTCGGAGAATGTATTTTGAGAGGGAAAGCTAGCCATTTCTCTGGTTAAAAGTATACTATTAATCACAAGAGACTGGGAAATGTGATCCTTTGTCTGTCTTGGTTTTCTATGGAAAATAAGTATTGGTCACATACCAGATGTGTGTAAATGTCTATATCCCTTACCTCCCACTCCCACCACCCTGCCCTGCCCCTGCCCTGGTTTGCGGCTGAACATATGAATGGGTTTGTCAGAAATCTGAGTGATCGTTCAGACCCTTCAAATTTCATGTCAGTGGGTTGTAGGGAGAGGAGTTAATGAAAAATACCTGCTGTAAGAGCCCATAGTGGGGAAAAAGATCTGGTATTAATAGAAACCAAAAAAATCCACAGAACCTTTCATAAATGTCCTGGCCATTCGGAAAGCTCATATTTCATTCTTGCTCCTAGGACACTGGTGTTTGCTAATCTTAAAGCAGATATCCACAGACAGCCAGGTTTTGCTGGTCTTGGAGGTTCACAGAATTGTTTGTATCTACTCTTCAGGGAAGAAAAGGGGACTTATTGATTAAAAAGAAGCCAGGACAAGAACCTGGTGAGAGATCAATATGCACTTGAGAGAATACAGTTCAGTGCTACCAGCTGCTCAGAGTAGCTCAAAAGGGGTCGTGTCAAAGTGACAGGCACTGCTGAAAAGAGTTACAGAAAGAATCAGTGCTGGAAAAAATCTCCAGGGCATGTTGCAATCTATTAACTTTTAATGAAATCAGTAGATTACCTGCTGATTTGTGTTTCTTCTCAGCAAGGAGACCGGACTGCTGCTGTTCTGAAATCACAGTAACGTCAGCCAAATGACAGCGTAGCCGTAGACTTATTTCCTAGAGAACATTGAAATGGCAGTCTGCTCCCACACAGCTTCTTCAGTCTGTCTTATTGAAGGAAAAACTTCTTTTTTTAACCCCTAAAATTGATTTACTTGAACTATACGACAAAGTATAAAGCTGTGAAAGGAAGCTGATGCCATCCTAATCTTTAGGAGAGGGTGATTTATCTAGATAAACTCTGTCTCTTGAACTTTGTGGGAGTCACCATTGGTATGATTTAATTTGGAATTCTCTTTTCTTGCCAGGACTCCCATCAAACGTGTTTTTATAGCTTGATTTTATGTGTTGTATTCATACCCTGACAGTCACCATAGCATCTAAACACAGACAGTAACATCTCAGAGTGCAGATTGTTTTTCCCTTTGCCTTAAATCTTAAATGCTAAACATGTATGTGGTTTTAGACTCATTTTCCCTCACAGATGGAGGCTCTAAAACCCTTAATCCTTTTAAGAAACGTGAAGCACATACTAACCTATTTCATAAGACATGCTTTTCAAGGTGCTCATTTTATCCATTTGAAATCAGTCTCTGTTGCTCAGCAATCATTTCCTGACATTTTAATTTTATTTTTAAATGTACACAATTTTTTTTAGATTGCTTTCCCTAAATATGAATTCAGTGGACTCAGCAGACACAAAGGATTTCTCACCACAGATGATGAAAACTTGACCTGAGAAATAGTCACTGAAGCCAGTAACTTAGATCTTGTGCCAAGAGAAATCTTTTATAGTACCAGAATATAATATAAGAAGGATGAATGTCAAGCTAGTAAACTCAGTTTACATAAATCATCTTAAATAAGCAATAAAACAAGATAGGATAGGAAGTTTTATAGACCTATGAAAAGAATCATAAGGTTTTGAGGCCATCAGTTACCTGGGATGTGTTAATGACCTCAGAAGGCTATATAGATGCTCTTCTTGGCCTTGCACTATGAATATGGTAATAAAAAAATTGATTAGCCTTCTGATCTTGGAAATTATTCATGGTTAAAATGCGGTGAAAATAGTATGTGAAAAGTACCAGACAGCATTTTCCCAGACAATTTTAACTGTAAAGCTTTTGCTCTGATGTTTTTGAGGTTGGGTTAGTTGCTGTGGGGGCTTTTGTTTGGGTTTTTTTTTGCTTTTGTTTTTTTTTTTTAATGTGTGCACAATTTCCTGGGTATCCTCCCCCAGTATCAATAGGGTTCCAGAGCCCACTTTCTCCTAGCTGGGAAATGACCCACCTTCCAACAGCTGTTAGCTGATAATAAGCAGTGTAGGGAACTTTTTGCAGTTTGTACAATATGTGTTCCTTGAGCTTGCTAGTGCACAGGAATTACACTGGTTTAATGAAACATTTCTAAGAAAATTTAACAGAGGATAAGCTTAAAGCAAACGATAGGCTTAACTACCATGTTGGATGTGGGCTAAGCCCCTGAAAATATCGTTTAAAGTGGAATAATGTGAGTATGTCTTGATGTGGTAAGCTTAAGGCTTATTGAAACTTAACCCTTCCAACAACCACTGACTGGATTCTTATATGAGAAGAGCTTCACATATATTAATCAATGAGCAGGAGCTCCTGATCCTTAGTCTTTTATTAAATCATAGAAGGAGCCAGTTCCAATCAGGGCTGCTGAGGCCAATGGCCAAAGGTTCACACTTCTAATAGAGATTTTCCTTCACATTTCACCACAAAGTACTGGCTGGAAGTATGGGTTTCCTATCTAAGTTTTGAACAAACCACAATGAGCAAAATATTTTTCTTTGCAAAATTTTCTTTATATTTTATAATATTTTATTTATAAAAAAAGAGCTCTGGTTGCTACTGCTATAATTTCTGTTGGTTTTGATGTTACAGGCATGTGTAACAACACCTGTAGTAAAGTCAGCTTGGTATTCTTAGAGACAAAGTAGAATTATAAGACCTTCTTTCAGTTCATATGACATTGGCAGACATTAAAAGTTCAAGCAGAAATTTTCCATGTCAGGATTATGCCTTGGGCTGATTTATCTTTTTTTTTCTTTAATTCCAAAAACTCCATTTTTTCTCCTGTTTCTCAAAATGAGGTTACAGTAAAATTGTTCCACCCTGATCTATACCTTGGCTTACTTCTCTGTTATTTGGAAGGAAAGACTTTACATTATAGTACAGGTATCTACACTGCAGTAGTGGTAAATGTTGGTAGTTTTGTGTCATCCTGTGGAAGATGGATATAAATTAGGCAAAATTGAGGGACTCAGAAGCTTTTAGTTCATAGGTGTTTTCTGCAGATACACTCCACACTGAGGAGGAAGAGACTGAGCATGACTTTTGCCCATTACAACATCAGAGCCCTTGTTAAGATCTATTAGCAAAACTGAGAGGAAAAAATGCCAGTCTCACAGGCTTGCTGACATTACATCTTTTCCCTGTTCTTTTCAGCTATGTCCAACAACTCAGGTAGGCAGAGTTCATGAGCAGCCAGTCCAGGATGAGAAAAGCTGGGCCAGCAGTTTGTAATGAAGACATCTGGGTGGAGAGGTGGCTAGAAAACAACTGAACCATAAGGTGAACTGAGACAGGGATGGTGAGGGATTGGGAGGAAAGACACTTGAGAGGTGGGGGAAAGGCAGGAAAGGTGAGTTGTGTCCAAGGAAAACTGGAGGAGAACAGAAACAAAAAGCAGAAGAGGCCATGGATACTTCCCTTGGGATAAAGAAACATGTTAAAAGCATTTTGGAACTATTAAGTCAAGAACAGAAATTAGAAAAAGCCAGAATGAAGGTTGACCGTAAGAGCTTCACAACCATAAGATCTTATGATTATATATCATCTTATGATGATAACACAAAGGTTTTTATTTTCTCTCTAATATTTATTGCTGGTATTAGTTCTTATATGTTCTTCAGCACAGTGAGGAAGATATCCAGAGACTCCTTTGAGTGTGGGAGAGGTCAGTTAAGTACCATCTTAACAGACACCTATGTTTGCATGTCTGTACTAGTCAGAGAGGAGAGTCTTTCCAGTTGTTATCTGAAGGCATGCATATTCAGTGGGTTTGACTTTTCCAAGAGAATTAAATTATATTATTTAGAAGGTTTGACAAAATAAGAATAAGGTAATGTGAAGAGAAAAATGCAGAAATGTACTAAGAAGGTATAGTATCTATGATATAGTTCCATCCACATTTTGGATTTATTACCATTTTTCTGTCCATAGACCTCTGATTAATTTATATTAGTTATAAAATCACTCTCAAAGAAATGTAGCAGATCAAACTATAGTGATCGTGGTAATGATTAAGTGAGTTAATCTGAGGAAGTAAAAAAACTACCCATTCCTATTTGCAACAATGCTTTCCCAACTGAAATGAAGAGATGATGGTGAGTTTATTTGGGTTCTGTTCCCAGCTGTGCCTTTGATATGCTGGGTTTGTTACCAGGTATCTCTAAGAACAGGTATTTCTAAATCTAATTTCAATCATGAGAAAATGTTTGGGACACCCGAAACAGATGGCTGTTTTTGAACGTATTTCATCCAAACTTTTCCATGTTGCAGTTCACTCCTTTGTAAAATGTCTTTAATGATCCATGTCACGTAGACATATGCTAATGTTTGGGTTATACTGAGATACAGGAAAAAAGCTTCTTCCAGGAGCTGCCTTTCTAACACTGTGTTTCTCTTCTGTACACTGCAGGCTGCGAACCCATCCCTGTGAAGTATCTCCAGTGGAGCAATATAGAGTCTATTGTGGCTGTGGTCTTCTCCTGCCTGGGGATCCTGGTCACCATGTTTGTCACCCTTATCTTTGTGCTCTACAGAGACACCCCCGTTGTCAAGTCCTCCAGCCGCGAGCTCTGCTATATTATCCTGGCTGGCATCTTTCTGGGTTACATCTGCCCTTTCACCCTTATAGCTAAACCCACCACGACCTCCTGCTACCTGCAGCGCCTTCTGGTGGGCCTCTCCTCCGCCATGTGCTATTCCGCCCTGGTGACCAAGACCAACCGCATCGCGCGCATCCTGGCAGGCAGCAAGAAGAAGATCTGCACCCGCAAGCCCCGCTTCATGAGCGCCTGGGCCCAGGTGGTCATCGCCTCCATTCTCATCAGCGTGCAGCTGACGCTGGTCATCACGCTGATCATCCTGGAGCCCCCCATGCCCATCCTCTCCTACCCCAGCATTAAGGAAGTTTACCTTATCTGCAACACCAGCAACCTGGGCGTCGTGGCTCCGGTGGGCTACAACGGACTCCTCATCATGAGCTGCACGTACTATGCCTTCAAGACTCGCAATGTGCCCGCCAATTTCAATGAGGCCAAGTACATTGCATTCACCATGTACACCACTTGTATCATCTGGCTGGCCTTCGTGCCCATCTATTTCGGGAGCAACTACAAGATCATCACCACCTGTTTCGCAGTGAGCCTGAGCGTGACAGTGGCTCTGGGGTGCATGTTCACTCCTAAGATGTACATCATCATAGCCAAGCCTGAGAGGAACGTCCGCAGTGCCTTCACCACCTCAGACGTGGTGCGTATGCATGTCGGGGATGGCAAGGCACCTTGCAAGTCCAACACTTTCCTCAACATATTCCGGAGAAAGAAGCCAGGGGCCGGAAATCCAAAGTAAGTGGATCGACTGCAGGTACACATCTATCTGTACATGTCCCTCTCTTTGCCATCTTCTCTTGGTTGACTGTAGTCTGCTGAATAGTAAGGTATGTAACAGTTTTTCATCTCATGTGTAGCAGAGAAGGTGGAAATGATCCTTTAGTTCTAAGCCTCAGATGGATAATGGCACGTTGCTATTATCTTCTCTCCTGCTCTGAAGGCAGCCCTGTACACAACTCCCTCTACCACTAGGGCAGGTCAGGCAGTGGTGGAGTAACCAAGCTCCACTTGGAGCTTCTTGCATCTCCCTGTCACATGTGCATGTGACAGGGACCTCACACACACACACACACCCCACCACGCTCTGCATTATGTTCAAACTGAGGTGCTACTGAGCCTTTTAGAAAAGAAATCTCTGTCTGTGTGATTGTAAATCGCATGTACTTGCATAGGGACACTGGAATGTGTGTGAAAGCTGGGGACTGAACATTCGTTTTTAAGGTAGTGTATTATGACAGTCCTCATGACTGTGATTCAAAAGCACCCTCCATGCTATCCCGATGCTCTATTTAACTCTCAGCATTATGAGCAATACCCTTACTCATCATTTGTGCAAATCTCTCTGTGTTCTCAAACTCAGCGTTGGTGTGAAAGTTGCAGAAGTCAACTGATGGTGAAAATGAACTTGCATTCATGTCTATTGAACTCGTTATTTTCCTTGCTAATAATTAAAAGCAACCCAGATGCAGCAGAGCAGGAGAGAGAACTGTTACTTCAAACAGCATCTCCCTGTGAGGAGCTGTCTGAAAATTTGCATTCTTTATTATCTTATTGCTTTTTAATCTTTAAAGAAGCACCATAGGGCTAGATATGAGCTTAGATGATTTTTGTACCAATTAAAAAAATTAAAAATTATAAAGCACCAGTTAAACCTACATTTCTGAGCTTCCCAGTAGAATTAAAATTCAGTTAATTTCCAGGTTTTTTGGGATCTGTAGGTTTCTCTAAGCCACCCAAGCTGGTTTTGATTCAGTTTGCATAAGAACCATTTTCATCTGTCCTGGTGATGGAGGTGATACTGTAGAAAACCCATGCTGTGATCAATTTTGTCTTTATGCTACTTCAGTACATTTTATCTTTTTGCTAGACAGGGGGTCAGAAGGGAAGGGAATGGAGACATAAGTGACCCAAATACACAGCTCGGTGTGCCACAGAGGCCACATCAAGGCTGCTGACTCCTGAGCTAGACAGAGAGGGAGCAGGGAGTGGCAAGCAGCCCTAGCAGCTGCCACCTGCAGGGAGATGGCCAAAACTCTCTGTAGTCCAAGAGCTTGATTTCCATGCAAATAGAAAGATGGAGCCTGATCCACCTTCCTCTGACTCTGTGGTACTTAGATGGGGACTCTGTAAGAAACTAGTGTGGTGTCCTGCAGTGTGATCTCTGGCTAACAGTGTTGGTTTCTTTAGGCTGATGTCTGTCAAAAAAAGAGGACTTTTGAGTATTTTAGGTCATGAGAAACTTAGTAACTAATTCTTTGTTCTGTTTACTCTTCTTCTACCTTTTTTTTTTAAAGAAGTAATTTAAAAGATCCAAATGCAATATACTTAGAAGACAGTTCTTAATATGAGAGAATATTTCATCTTGTTCAAAAGCTGAGCTTCTCCCTCATCATTGCCACCTTCAAAACACTACAGTGCTTAATTCTCTTCTTCTACCATTTGTTTGCTATATATGTTTGCAATAATTGTAGTAAGATTTTCTCAATCTCTCTGTTAAGCCTGTGTGAGTGTTACAAAGCAAAAAAGCTCTACAGAGTTTTAAGTTGCTTTTCTAAACTAAAAGCTCAATACCTAATTAATATGCCTTTTTCCCTCACATTAAACATCCAGGTCTTTTATACAGCCAAATTCCCACCTCTGACCTAAACCTCTTGTACAATTACTGCATGTTCTTCACCCAAACCAGCACAGGTGCAGAGCTGGGATTGCTGATAGAAAAGGACAGCACATCCCTCTGTTCGTGGGCATGAAGAACTGAAAGAGGTTTAATAGACAAACGTGAAGCTTTGTAAATAAAATCACAAGGCAAAACAAAAAGTTATTTCAGGACTTTGGAAGGGTTTTTTAGCTCCTGGCTGAGTCTATTGCAAAGTTTCTGAGGACATTGTGACAACACAGATAAAAAAGTGAGTCACTGTGGAAATCAAGAAGGAAAAAGTAGAATTTGATGCAGCCTTTGAAGCACCTAGATAATTCAAATGTGTATTCAGGTCCTTCCTGAAATAGGACTTAAAGCTACATGCTCAATGCCCACAGGAATGACCTGCAGATTGATTTTCTATGGTTTTGTTTGTGGATTTTTTGTTTTGTTTTGTTTGTTGATGTTTTTTATTTTGTTTTGGTTTTGGGTGGAGGATTTTTAGTTTGGTTTGTTTGTTTATTTAATTCTCTATCAAAATCTGGGATTTATTTGCCATGTTTTCAGTAATTCTAATCCCTGTAAGTATGTTGCTCTGCTTCTAGATTCTTCAATAGTCTCACTCTCTGGCCACATTTTTCTGTCTATATGTGGCCAGCAGTTCTGCACTCAAAAGATTGTTCTTCTAGGTGTATTCATCTATTTTATTATTATGCCCTCTCTCTCTTCCTAGTTTACTTTTCTTTTTCTGCTTCTCAATTTTCATCTCTTTTCCTGTCTGTATCAAATCTCTGCTTAATCCATTGAATTCCAGTTCCTAAACTGAAAGTGGCACCCATCTAAATTAAATTGGTGTGGAGATATAGGGTTAAATTGAATTAGTTTTAAAAATGGAAACTAGTTTACATTTACAAGGGCAAATCAAACTTATATAAGCCTCCACAAAGCATTTTCATGCAGTATTGTGCTGCTAGTTTAACCAGTATAGCTTGGGGACTAGAGCAAGCCAAGACACTCTTCCTTTCTCCTTCCTAAAGTAGAGCAAATGAATTAACACAGGAGTCTATTAACACAGGACCAATTAGTCAATTCAAAACCTTCAGCTACCTCTAGTGCTGTTACAGAGGTCAGAAAAATGTCTGTCCCAGCTGCATTGCCAACAGAGTTTCAGTGAAAATAAATTTCTTGGTAACACTGGTTCACATAAATAATAAAGCACACTGCCTTCATGGATCTGTTGCACTCCCAAGACAATATGTGCAGTCTTGAGGATTTGAACTCAGTCTTATTTTACTTGAGTTAAACTATGAGCAATTATAGCCAGCTTTGTTTTCCATAGAGCTGGTTGGGAATTTTCCAGTGGAATATATATGTTTTCCATCAGAAAATTCTGGCCTCTCAAAATGTTTCATACAATTGGGCTTTGCTAGTAAGGATTTTCCCTGGGCCAGGGGGCTTTCTTGTTTTCCATGGAGAGAGGAAGACATTGGGAAATCATGGGGGAATCTTACCCCAACTGTTAAAGCACTCAGGCTAAGAGCATCTCCTTCATTTCCCAGGTGGATGCTCTATAACTGGATTATGCACTGTCCCATGGCAAGTCTCCTTTTTGTATGTTCTTGTCCAGCAGTATTTTGAAACAGAGAAAAAAACATTGTAATGCAAACCTTAGGGAAATACTTCATATTATTCTCTGAGAGAGCTTGAATCTGGGTCTGAGAGATCCCTCGTGAATGTCTTCAGTACCAAGCAACTGTCAGTCTTTCCCTCTTGTCAAATGAATACTTAAATATGTATAAAGAATGGAGCAGCTCCATCAGGAGAGATGGAGAGAGAGTGATATCTGCTGCTTGTGTTGAAGCTTTGTGGGGACATTTATTGTTTGTTTGCTGCTTGATGGTATTACAAAATCCTGGCTGTTACAGGATGATGGCACAGCAGCATTTGTTAAGAGAGCCTTTTGCATCTATTTTTTATTTTTTCCAGATGTGAGATGGAAGCTTTTGTGTATGGATCTTGCTGTGATCTTTAGTTTTGTTCTTGCCCACCAAAGTTACTTTGGTCTGTGGGGGTAAGTGAGCTTGAAGAGCAGGTTGTTTTTACAGTGCCTGTACCATCCCTCCCCTGAGGAAGCAATGCTCCCTTCTGTACCACATGAAGGAAAAAATAGCCAGTGACATTTCAGATGCTGATTCTGACAAGAGTTCAGGAAATGCCTTCTCCAGCCACTGCTTCAAACAGACCCTACTCAATGTGCAGGAGACTGAAGTCAGCCCTGCATCCTGCAGGTCTGTTGTGTTGTTTTTCTGCAGTGTGCACACATTTCAAACAGAGTTGAGGCACACAGCAAGGCTCATCTCTTCTCTCATGCTTCCTGTGGGTTGTTGTAGCATGAGAAGGATCAGTGCTGCAGGAAAGACCACAGGGAGAAAGTTCATTTGGGTAATAAGCTCCAGGGTTGGCAGTGATGCTTATCTGCTCCCTCAGTGTTCACATATAAATTATTTTAAATTTATGGTTGAGACCCAGATCTGGACACCATTTTAGTGAATTTTGAATCAGAGTTAGTAAGAGTTTAATATACCTTATGTATATATACATATACATAATGTATATACATATATATACAAGGTCAATATATATTATGTAGCAAAATCTCAGTTAATAGGAAGACAACTAACAAGACTCATTGAATGGCCAGGATTCACATTAATGGATAGGCTACCTGCTTTCCCCTTGTAATTTTAGTATATTTACATTCAATTATTTTCCATCCAGCTGTCTGCCTTTAGAAATGAGTAGCTGGTTTAAAGTACTTCCAAACATGTAATTTATCTTTTTCACACATTTCTGCAGTCCATGCTTCTTGACTGCTGTCACAGGCATCCACTCTGAGCAGCGTCCAGGCAGTCACCTGGGCCATGGATCTCTCAAATTTGGTGTATTTTATTCTGATAAAAATTTGCAAACAACCCAATATCCCCTAGTAACTTCTTCCTGCTTCCCTTTGTCCTTTCTCCCTCTGTGCTGGCTCCCTACATACAGTTTTTAAACTGAGAATCTGAGGGTTCTCAGTAAACTGTAGCAACACATCTGTTCCTTTAGCATGGTTTAGGGAACCACCTGCTTTTTTGTCTTGCCAGTTATAAAATTATCTCCAGGTATTTCTAAGTTAGTGTTTCTCTTTAAACTGACTTGCTGAGTTGCCATTTCACCTTGAGCAAGCTGTACTAACAACTCAGGTTTTCTGGACTCATTTCCCTTGGCCACTCACAGTCCACAAAGGCTTTTAGGCTCTTCACTGCCTTCATTTTCAAAGCTTCCCATAAGCACATGGTGAGGGGAATCTTAGCACAAGTAGCACAAGTATGTCCAGAAGATTTTGTTCCACTGGTTTTCATGGTGGTGGGAGGAGACAAATGCACAGTGCAGCATGGCAAGGCTTGGAGCTTCCAGAAGCAGAGAGTAAATTTTCAGCATGCTCAGCTGCAGCTGTCCAAATGTAGATCTTTTACAGCCTGTCACTTAATCCAACCTGACTGCCCTGTCATAGGAATAGGTGCTGAGGGGTACTCCATCTTCTCACTGTTACGTTATTATTCTGTGGAATCAATATTCTATCTTTAAGCAGGGGTTATAGGGGCAAGGGGCAGGGAGAAAAGTGTAAACAGAAGACATGAAAGCGCTTTTGATGTAAGTAAAACAATGCTTTTTGTCCTGATCTCTGCAGGCTAAAGTAGGTGAAATTGAACCAAACCAATATATCTTGACCTGGCACAGCCACTCAGGGAATATTTCCCTCTGTCTGGCTGAAATGTATCAAAAATTCTGAAACAAGCAGATTTAGTGGAAGGTGCAAGAAGGATTAATAACAACTGGTCACCATTGTACCTTCTATAAAAGAGAGATATTAAATCCTGTGCTTCAGGACACAAGCCCAATGTAAGAAGTATTTTCTTTGGTCTTGAAGTGTGTCATCTAGCCTTCAGCACACAAGAATTTTCTTTAAATGCTTCTTATACAGATTAGCATCTCCTGTAGTTTTACCTTCCTACAGCAGTGCCAAACCATTACAAAGACAATTGCTGAATCTAATAAGAAATGGTAGAGTACCTTGCTTTGCAAGTTACAAAATTGATGCAGTGGGTAAAGTGCTGACGTCCTGCAGCACTATTGCAGACACAATAAGACAGACCCTAATTTTTACCATTACAGACCTTGGAAAATACCACATTCCAAGGGACTTCAAGAAGACCCTTAAGCCTGCTTTGCCTGCACAACCATCCTACTGAAGTTGACCCCAGGGGAAATGGCATATTATGAAAGAGAATTTTGGAACAGTAGAAAGGATGTGAGCTTCTGCCAGTGCGAAATTACACAGAAATTGAAAAGATTAAAAAAAAATTGGTGAAATTGTACAGGACAGAGTAAGTTATTTATTTTAACCATTTGTTGCTGTATATCTGATCTCTCTATGAACCTCCAATAAAATGCTGACACCCACACCCTGGTTTGGGGGCTGACTATGTAGGTCAGTGGCACCATGGGCACAAGGTGCTGTGCTGGTCCACAGCTGTGAGGCTCCCAGCTCCCCATCAGGGAATGGGGCTCCAAAACCCCTGTACATTTGGTTCACTCTTGCATCACACCCAGGGCATATCATGAAGGAGTCTGCTTCCTTCACAGGTTGATGCAGATGTGGCAGCTCTAGAATGGCTCCTGGTGACACAGCTGTCACAGGAAAGGCAGGTGGCAGCCTGATCTGGCCTGATTTATCTCCCTATTGCAGCTCTCCCTGACATTTACCCAGCTTCTGTATTTAGTGTAGTCCTTCACCCTTTTCTGAGGTTGCAGTGCCTTTTTGGGAGAGCCTCTTGCATACTCACAAAGGGTAGTTGAGGGTGTTAACACCAAACATCACTCTCTCAGCACCTGGTCTGTTTGCTGGCTTTGCTGGGCTGGTTACTGGTCTTAAACCATGAATGATTTTGCAGACACATAGCACTGTGACATGTAACAGCTCTCACCCAGTTCTCTTGTGGATGTGATGTGCATTTCATGTAAGAAAATACAACAAACCCAGTCAGGCTCTTCAGTCCTTGTCAGTATATTGATTTAAGAGAATATTTAAAACTCCCAGAAGACAGTTACATGGTCCCAAAGAGACTCTTAGAACCAATGTTAAAGAACTGGGAAGAAACACAAAATAACGGGGGAGTGTGAAACTTAACAATCCAATAACAATCTCTTCTAGCCTGCTGCAGGGTTGTCTATTAAATTTGATCTGTGTAATTATATCTAATATTGTCTTCTGCAGCCTTGAATTTGCATTTGATTATGATGCACATATATTGTAGTTCTGGCCCATAGACCAAAAATAAAATACAGAATAGGGGATAAAAGACTCTCAGATATCACTTCCACACTTACATTCTTTCTCATTTAAATAAATACTAAAACCCATATTTATTTAAAAACCAGGCATGGCATATGCATATATCAAATTATACACCAAATTGTCTATATGTGCAAAATAACCAGTCTGGTGATAGTGGGTTTTTTTATCTTTGTCATGAGAAATAAGGGGCATAGCTGTATAAAGTAGCATAAATTTTCCTTGCAAATTACATCAGGGAGTCCACTCTCATATATAACTGATCACATGACATTCCTAAGGCAAGATGAGGAGAAGGAGTAGGGACAAATACAAACTATGATTGGGATATTTTTGATCAAGCACACACCAAAAGGTCTGGCAGTTTAGGCTGAGTCCTCTGGGTTTGCTTCCATGGCCAAAACAGAGGCTGCCTGAGACCACATTTGTGAGAAATAATTGGAAAAGCTATGAGATCCTGCAGTGGCCTCCCAGTAAGAGCAGTGGAGATAAACTCCCCTCAGACAAAACCTAGGTTATATTGAATAAATTTACAGGATACATTGCCTGCACCCTGCCCTCCCATCCAGACTTCTGCTTCTTTATCACCAGTCAGAGCCACATTTTATGTGCATGGTCCCTTTAGATGAGAGGGCTGTTCTGAAAGGCTTTGTCAATTTCCTTCCTTTCTCAGAAGTTTCCAGTCTATGGCAGTTATGCCATTTTCTTTTCATGGATAGTCACAACTTTGTTCTCCCAGGGGATTTTGACAGGACATAAATCTAAGGCATGGTGTCTGAGTCCAGCCTGGTGCTTGCCAAAGGACTGCTGGAGAACCTCACTTTACTACTCCTTCTCTTGTTTTGCAGCTCTCAAAATGCTAAATCACAGAATGTTTTTCTGCCTGGGGGCACTGCTGTAGCACCAGGCAGCTTTGTTTAATGAATCTCAATACTTAAGCATGATGATAAAAAGATATACAGTCACATCAGAGGGGAGCTTTACAGTTATGTACCATAATCTCTGCTTCCTGACTGAGGGGAAGCAGAGGCAGCACTACAGAAATCCTGGGGAAAGCTACTATCTTTCTTGGCATAAACCACAGGAATAAGGACACCACTTGTAATTTAATTTCTTGCTTGACTGGATCACTTATTACATTTCCTTGTATTTTGGTATTTGTATGCATTATTCATATCCAGTTAGGGTGCTGCAGAAGTGCACCAACTCAATAGTGAGTGATACAAACAATCGCGTTCCCATGTAGGGATGAGCAAGTGCTGTTTATCTGCTTAGCACCATCCTCTCAAGTTATTGTGGTTACAATTGTCTCTGTGAGAAAAATAAGGAAGAAAACTTCACCTTTTAAGAGTGTCAGATACATAAATAGGTGTTGAAGGTTACATCCAGTTAAGCACCTAAAATCCTGGATATTTCTCAGTATTACATATAGAAATCAGATTCCAACTATCATAAGCACATCTTTTGGAAAAAAAAAACCTCCCCAAACCCATGCTGTGTGTGTGGTGCTCTGAAATATAAAATGGAAATGGAATAAAGAACTAAAATACAAGTCTTCTAGAGGTCACTTTAACATTTTTAAAGTCAAGAATGCATTTTATCTCCCCTCTATTCTCAAAGTGGGATATTTCAGCCCATGTCACTGTTCAGCTCACCTCAGCAGAAGCAAAGAGAGCTGTGACCTTTCAGAAACATGTGATAATTCACATACAAATACTTGCTAGAATAAAAATGCAAGGTGCTCTGCAGGCGTCTCTGAGCCACCTTGTGATTTCATACATCTTTGAGCTAATGTAGAGGTGAAAAAATTTGGGTACTGAAGGATATCACGTGGATCTCTGATATTCTTTATATAAGAACGAGACTATAAAACAGCACAAGTATTATACACATCTATATACAGTTAATATTTGGGTTTGTTTTTTCACTCAAATTAGGACAGCTGAAAAATACTTTGATTCATCCCAACAATCCAGTGCAAAGTTACTAATGTGAAATCCAGAACTACAGCTTATTTATTTAATCCTTTTCCTTGCTTAAGGACACATAAGAGGCACATAAGAGCCAAGAAGGGTCAACACTTGCATGTCTTCTCTTTCACTGCTGTGAAAGGCATTTTGCATTCTGGCTTGTCCACCAAGCTTATCCCTTCTTGTGATGAGCTCCTTCCTTTGCTCAGGGATGTCTCACAAAACAAAACACCACAAGACAAACTGTGGATGCTGTGATCACATGCTGACAAAGCATCTGATTTTTAGC
Organism: Notiomystis cincta; assembly: GCA_013398075.1. NCBI lineage: Eukaryota > Metazoa > Chordata > Aves > Passeriformes > Notiomystidae > Notiomystis > Notiomystis cincta. Next base: position 174,252 of record VZRX01018059.1, on the reverse strand, counting down.
CAGACTCTGTAATTCACAAATGAATCCTATCTCCAGAGAGAGAAGATGGTCTGTCTCTGTTAAGGGAATTTGTTGGGTATGGTTCTACGCCCTCTTAGAAATTAAATCTGCAGATTCAGACATGTTCATTTACAAATACCAGTAGATGGATATGATGAATATAGCAAAGCAAAGGCTAACTTCTGGTGCACTACTCAGTCCAAAATCTGGATGTAGTCTTTGCTAAATGTCTGTCCCTCAGACGTGTGTAATGGAGAAACTTGCTTTCTATATTTTTGTTCTTGGTGATTTAAGAGTTTGTAATGGGAAGAGTGAGGAATTTAAAAATCTCTTTCTTGGCTTTCTCCTTGAGCTTAATTTTTATTTTTTTAGCTAGTATGGAGTGATACCTTTTTCACTTGTCTTCAGATTCTGTTTTTCCTCTGTCCCAAACACACTGAGAACTATTCACACCCAAAGCAGAGCTCTGACCACATTCCCTTCTATTCTCCCCCTGTTCTTACCTCGGTATCTCAAGGACTCTGTATGGGCAAATTCTTCATTATCAGATCTTTTTTAGGGTTTTCAGACCAAGGTGTATCTGTAGAACAGACTCCACCACACAGCAGACAAATGCTGTCAGAGTCACTAATAAACATGGCCAGCATGAGAAGTTAGGTTCTGTGCTGTGCCAAAGGACTCTAAGAAACCACTTGAAGCGTGGGTTGAAAGTATACTGTATCAATAGAATATCTGCCTCCACATTAAAGTTTTTAGAAACTATTTAATTTTGAAATAACAAGTCAACTAATTCTTCAGAGCATATATATGCTCTGGCATTCAGCCTCCCACACCTGACAAGCATAGGTTAAAAGTCCTTATCACTGTAAACAGCAAACAATTGTGCAGGCTGAAAGTAATCACACAATTTGTCACTTTAAAGCCCACTTGACAACTGAAAACTCCTGGTTTCTTGTTAGTTCATTATAGATAATTTACCACTTCTAGCTTACTGCTTCAGTTTATCTCTTCTTAAGCTGTTTCCCCTTCTCTGCTCTCTGTGGTTCTTCTTTTGTGGTGTACAGGATGTGGCTTTCTTCCACCATATAAAATAAAGCTTACAAAGAGGAGAAAAGAAAATTACTTACTGTCTGCTGTATTCCTTGAGCCAGATTTCAAGGTCAGATAAACACTAATGTCAGCACCAGAGAAACTGTCCCTGATGCCCCTGGTTTGGGGCACAGGGGTGAGAGTTGTCCCTTTCAGCAGCAAATTATTAATTTAGCACAGCTGTGCTGCAGCACCACAGCCAGAGGTGTCGAAGTTGATCATAAACTCTATCAAAACAAGTGCCCCTTGATCTGATTACAGCAACTCCTCACTAGTAGATTGTTTGCTGGTGTTTACAGTTTCAGTCTGATCAGCCCCAGAGAATCACAGGTTCAGTTTAAACAACCATCTACAAGCCCCCTTCTAGTTAGTACACCCTCCTTCTCTTTACCCAACACTATTAATCTTTCCTCATCTTTGGTGTATTAAAGCCAAGAATGTTGATACTTTTTTACTTAGAGTTCTTGTCAGTCTTCCCCTCTACTTGAATGGAATTTTTTCTTTAATGTTATCTTCTGGCCATTTCTTTTCCTGGCATGACCCAAATCTTCATGTGGTTCTATTCAGCCTCTTCTGGCTGGCTTGTAAGCCTTGCAGTCCTAGAGAAAGGATCATCTGGAAATTGGGACTTATTTCACAATGCTCATTTTTTTTTACATCTCAAAGCCCCCGCCAGAGAAGTTAACTAACCAGATAGGAAACAACCTATCAAACCAAAAAAAGCAAACCCCACAGTGGAGACCCCCACAGAGAGATTATGTACCTCGAGCAGACTGACAAGGACCAGGCGTCTCTGTGCTCCCCAGTCAGTGAGCAGTCCTCCCTCCTTTACTTTCCATATCCTCTGAAACATAAGGCTATATTAATTTCTTAATCCTTAGTGTTACATAAGTTATCTCAAAAATCTCTTCTGCCACCATGCCAGACAGCCAAGAGATTTTCCTGCAGCTACTTTGGGCTATCATAGCCTGTAAATCCACAAATGCTTTAAGCTGCCCTAAGCCAGAAGTGACACTCAAAGCCTTCCTTTAGCCCATGCCATCCCTTTGCTTATGCAGGGACAAGAATCTGGACAGCCATGCTGTGAACTCCAATTGGGAAATAAGAGGGGGTATTTTTCTTCTTTCTTTTTCTGGCAAGATTGTGACCTAGATTAGTTGTCCCTGTCATTCCCTGCCAGATGATGGAACAATTGCAGCAAGGGTTGTGCTGACACAGAGGGGAAGGTGGAGCAGCAGAAGGGAGCAACTGGGGAGGGCAGGAGCACTCGCTCAGCACACAGCTGGCTCCTGCTCCCCTGGGGTGACCTGAAGTACACACAGCCTTTGCTCCATCTTCACCATCCAGCTCAGTGCCAGGTCTTTCTGGGCATCCTTCTGGGATTATGTTCTCCTTGGTGACCTTGACCCTTCTGTCCTCTTCAGCAGATGCTCACACCTCGACAAAAAGAGTGTGCCATGAAATCCCACCTGCTTCTCAGTCCCCTATGGGTGATAATTATCCATATGGCTCACTCTGCTGGGTGAGGGTGAATAACCCTGTAGACTCCCTTCTACTTGTACTGCTCTTTGCACCATCACTCTTAATTTCTCTGCAAAACTTGTCTCTGTGCCATTGATTAGCATAATTAATTTGAAACCCGGAGCAATTATTTCCAGTTATCACTTAGACTGGAATTCAGGACTTGTGTTTTAAAAATTAAATTGTACCAAGAATCTGTCCATTTTCTCAACTTCATATATTGGCTTAGAAATCTTCCATCAGAGCCTAGATCATAAGAAAGGCATTGAAAATTCAGTGTCTTGTCCTACAGGAAAAGGACACAGCCTTGCTTTTTTTTAATGTAGATATCTTTTGATCCAGCTATGACAATTGTACATAAAACCTGACCTTTCAAGGACATAAACCTCTGAAGAGGAACATGCTTCTTCCTAGGAAGATGTTAGAACTGGAGAGGCAAGAGAATTTGGGATGAGAGTTTAGTTAAACATTTTACTGGTCTGGTTCTGCACATGAGGTTTGCTTATCTTCCCAGTCACCTTGCAGACTGCCAGAGCACTGAGGAGGTGATAAGCAGGCCAGAAAGTTTGTGGTGTTGCTGAGCTATTCCTTGACAGTGCAGAGGGCAGCCAGTCTGAGTGTTGGAGCAGGAACTGCTCTTGAATGTGAGGCACTGTGCACATGGTACAAGGCTTCTCCTTTCCTGTATTAAAGCTAGGGGTTGTATATAAGTCCTTAAAAATAAGGAGTTTATTTAGGCCTATCACTTAACTTCTCTTGAATATCCTCCCCACTTTGCTTTCCTCCAATGTTATTGATGGTCAGCTATTTCAAATGAGATCGTACAAATTCTGATGATATGCTATTCTGTACTTTTTTCATGTGGGGAATGTAAATGATTTTTTTACAGTTTGGACCACATCTAGTAAGGAGGATCTCTGAGCATGACTTCAAATGATAAGTAGCACAGTGTACTGCATCTCAGTTTTCTTGGACACCAGACAGATTCATTCAGTTTGTGTCTGTTTGGGGAGTCTGATTGAGTCTGATTGAGAGAATAATTCCAGAGCAGAAGGTGAACTTTTCTAGTTTCACAGCTGTTCAGATATAAAACATTTCAGATAGCAATTTACACTTCCTATAATCCTGGCACAACTGTTTGCCTCGTGGGATGATTAATTTACACTTAAGAGAAAAAATGGTGGTAAGAGTGACTCTTCCCTTGTATCCTTTATATTCCTCACTGCAAATTTCAACAGGCTTGTTACCTACCCTGTTCTGAATGACTAGCCAGAAGCATTTTTCTGCTTCAAAGAACATAAAGTAAAGCAATTAATCCACTTCTTTCAGGAACCCTCTGCTCTGCCACCCTGCTTCCTCTGCCAGACTCCCTGTTATTGCACCCAGGGGTTCATTATAAAGCAACTCAGACACTTTCATGATGGTACGCCAGCTCCTTGTTCAAATGCTCAGAAGATCCATCCTGCCTCTGGGCTCAGGATACAAATAACCACTCAGCAGGAATTACCCTTGAGAAGACTGCCCCCAAAATGACTCATTAATCCTCATATTGTAAAGATGGGCAGAGTATCTAATGTTTTATAACCAGTGAAATGTATGTGAAGTGCCATTACTGCCTGCAAGGCTGGGAGAAAGAAGCAGAGATACATTGTCACCATTAAAAATAAAAGAAAAAAAAAGAAAGGTATAGAGATCTGGGCATTTATTCTGAATCACAGCTCTGCAGTATTAGCACGTGCTACTAGGAAGATAAAAGAAAGCATACAGGATAATTCAATGCATTGAAAGTGTTTATTATTATGTATGCAGTTGACATTGATTTGATAATTGGAAAAAAAATCACTGAAATACAATCAACACATGCACTACATTTCCTGTACTATAAATCTAAATTTCATTATAAATTCAAATTCTACTGAAACATGAATCTTGAGATTTAGGTGATTTCTGTAGTGTATATGCTGTGCATCACCATGTGGGGATCACCCTTGACCTTGACCAAAAGGCAGACCACTGCTTTGATGGAGCTTGGCAGCATTTTAACAACAACCTCCTCCAGAATGCAAACCTGGCCAGGCATTTGGGGGTTGCATACTCTATTAGATGTAACGTCTGTGTCTGTTTTTGGCTGAGGAGCACAGCTGCAGCCACAGAAAGAGAGGAATTTGCTGTATTTTTGATAGGTTTTGAGCCATTTTGAATTGCTTGAGGAAGCAGGCTTCTTTCTTCCTTTCACTTAGGAGGATTTCATAACAAGACCTACAAATGCCCAAAGCTTGGAGAGCAAAATGCTCTGAACTCACTACAGGGATATATCTGAACATGAAGAAATACAGAGGAGGTGCAGCTCAGTAGCTGTAAGTGACAGCAAACTGCAGCAGCTGAGGAATGATGGCTGGAAAAGCCTGTTGACTCAGAAAGATCCAAGTTCCAAGTAGTGCTCTAAAACAAAATTCTTCCACATTTTCCATGGTCCCTAAGGAGGGCTGTCTGTGGCTGTGTGCCCCCCCTTTGAGTGTATAGAACTGCATGTATGTGAAATACATTTAGCTTTGGGTTTTTCTCTCAGATAATCAACTGCATGTTGCTACTTGTTTTGTAGAATTAGCTCCTGACTGAACAAAAAGCACAGGAAATAGAAAGCTCTTATTCTTATTGATTAAGAAAACTGGAAGACTGTAGAAATGCTGAATATTCTGTCTAATCAGATACTTAATAATTCCTGTAACTTAATAGGGTGGAGGAGAGAGCATGGTAGCTAAGTTCCTAGTCATGATCACTTTTAAATTTTCAAATCTCAGCAATCTCATTACACCTGGTAAGGAATTTAATTTTTCTAGAGGCTTCAAAGTAATCAGGTGGGCAAAATTGCTCAGCAGATTGTCTCACTTGTGTTTTATTCATAATAGTTCAGAAGTCATCTCGAGGCATCTACTGCTCCAAAATGGGTATGCATGTGTTCCATGTCCATCATGCTGTGCTCCTGTGCTTGAGTATGTGGTGAGAGGGATGGCTTGTTGGGCTCATGTGCTGCGTGTGTAGGACATGCACACACCATCCATGAGTCTGTCATTCTGAGGTACACAGAAGTCTGGCAAGCATGCACCATGACTGTTGGATGGGGAGAAATGCTGAATTTCGAGTTGCATTTTATTTGCAACACAATGATGATTTTAATTTTATTTTTTTTTCGCAGAAATTCAGTGATACATTCCATGTGCAAAAATACCTGAGATTTTTGTCAAAGCACGCGCATGTGTGTATATTATTTTTATTGATACTGGGGAAGACAAATGAGAATTTGCACCTGCTTGACAGGGCAAGGAAGAAAAGAAAAATGAAGTGGAAATCATCCTATATTAATGGCCCAAACTGCAATCTGCAATTCCATATTGAATTACCATTGCAGATAGAGCGCTTAGGAGACTATTCATTTTGTGTCTACCTTAACAAACCCAATGTTTCCTTAAAAAAAAAAAAACAACAAAACAGCACAGCAGTGAAGTCACATTTAATGAAAGCTAGTGACTATCTAGCCAGAGCTCCAAAAGTAAAAGAAACATTTAGAAAAACAGATTAGGGGAAGAGAGACAAAGGAAAAAGCAACAGCTGAGTAGATATTAAAAACTCCACCAGCAAAAACTTTTGGTGATGCCTTTGTAAATAAGATTTGAAGGGCAGATGCTCCTTTTTTCATCATTTCATCCTATGTTGAGAATACCAGGGGCGAAGTTCCTCTGACAGCTAGATGCACAGCAGCCCTTGCCATCTGGTATATAAAGTGCATCAAGGCTCAGCACAGGAAGTAGAATGAACATCATGAAGACCTATTTTAAACAGTATTGTGCTGGAGCCAAGGAGAAATCTATGTGGAAGTTGAGGTGACAAGAGGATAAAAGATGGGAAAGCCCACAGATATAAGTCAAGGACAGGCACCTATTGAGTGGTATAGCCACCATGTGTGCACATGTGTATAACCACTCACTGGGTGTCTTTTTCTTTTCAATCTTCAGGAAGAGGCAGCCAGAGTTCTCGCCCACCAGCCAGTGTCCGTCGGCACATGTGCAGCTTTGAAAAATCCCTGCAGTGAATGTGTAAGAGAAGCTGCATGACAAAGAGTGGTTTTACCCCTTGCTTTCTTTTTCTCATTGGTTTATCATGTCTAATGATGGGACAAGTGTGGTGCATGCCATTAAAGATGGGAAATTTGCTTATGTCCCCTTGTTTCACACAATACTTTAAACATTGTCCAGATTTGATGAAGAGGACATTGTATTTTTTTTTGCAGCTTTTACTTTTTTATTTCTAATTGCCTACAACTTTGCAAATATGTCCTCTTTCTTGTACTAATTTTATCTTCTTTTTCCATTTAGCCAACATTTTTCTCTTTTTTATAGTTTTGCATAGAGATGACAATATCCTGTGCGCTTTACGTGGCGAGACACCTTTGCTGTGCACAGCTCTTGCTAACCTGTGCTTGCTGCAGACCCAGCTGAGGGAACACAGAAAACATTTGTTTGGTGGGATTTGCAGAAAACAGGGAAATCACAAAAAGGGGCATGTAAATAAAACCAGCAGGATTTGGCAAAGGAACAAAGAGCATCTCAAAATAATAGCAGTGAATTCCTTTTCTGTTGTAATTTCTGAAAGATGTTCAGATTTTGCATAATTCTGCATTCCGCAGACAATAGCGAAGTTCAGCTCTTCAGAAGCAAGAAGTGCAAATACTGCCCTCTCTGACAAACACAAGCACAGTGGAGAAAACAAGCAAGCTGTTGCAAAACCAGAAAGGCTTCACCTCATTTCTTCCAGATCTGTGCTCCTTTCCATCTGATAAGCAGCAGATGTGAAACAGCCCTGCTCCCCGCCCCAGGGAAGATTGTGCAGTGACTCGGTGGAAAGATGCTTGTGATCCACTGACACAGCATTTTGAGCAGTGCTGCTCGCTGCAACCAGAGATGCTGTTGCACTGCTCTGAGATGTGCAAAGCATTCTAGCTCTGTGTATAACTCTGAGAGTCTATGTAATTTGTGGGCATGTAGCAACGATGGTAATTCAATCCAGCCTGCCCCTCTGATTTGCAGACCAGAAGAAATACATCACATGTTTGAAGCAGTAGAGATGGTTTTACAGGGCTTGTGTAGCAACCAGATTTGGCACCCTGAAAGGCAAACTGTACACAGGCAGTGTAAGGAGCAGCACAAACTATTTGTTACTGTCTTCTAGTCAGAACAATATGCCTCTCTTTTCTGAACTGGAACAAGCACTGCAGATTCTCAGGGTACAGATCACCAATTGTCTGTCTGGAAATTCAAATGGGAATCCAACACAGGCATACTATTAGGAGGCAAAAGCAAATGCAACAACAGATTCTATTCAAAAAAGCATGGGCAAATATCATGAAACTCCTGAGCACAGGGAAGGCTGAACCTCCTGCTTTTTGCATGGCAACGCTTGGGATATTTTTTTTCAGTTTGGAAAAAAATAGATCCTTATCCACATGAGCTCCTGAGAAACACCTCTGGTGAGACTCCAACGTGTCGATGGGTCTGCAAATGCTTGTGGCAGCTGCCCAGATAAGAAAGGCTTCAAGAAACAGTGGAGTTTTCAGATCTGCTGAGCATGAAGCTTGCTATTTTGGCTCCTCTGCCCATCTCTGCCCCTCAGGCTTCCCTCTCTCTCCAGCCAGGGCTGCTGTGTTCAGAGGCCTGGCAGCATTGCACTGCGGCTCAGGGAAGGGCATGTCCTCCATCAGCACCCTGAGCCCCCTGTGGCCACACAGCCCAGTTTGAGCAGTAGATAATTCTCCATCATATCACCAGCTGCCCATCACCACCACCTGGTCTCAAGCCTCAGTCTCATTCACCAGAACTCCAGCAGTTTGTGTGTCCAGATTTTCCTTAGGAGGCCCTGCTTCGCCACTCCAACATTCTAGAAATCACCATCCTTGCTATGGTTTCCCTCAGCTCCCAGTTACAAGCAAGCAGATGTAGACTCTTGAAGCTGTCTTGTGTTTTGATGCATATAATACTTAGCACCATTTTTTTCTCTAATGCTCATCTCCATTCTCTGCACAATCGTGGAGATGGCTAGAAATGCAGAATCATCAAAATATAGGATCATGAAATTTTGTTATCATATTAAAAAATCCAGAAGCATCAGCTCAGAGTTTGAGCGCTCTTTTCTTCTGAAGCTGTACATTTGTTACCATGGAAACTTTCAGATACACCCAAAAAACCCACAGGCTTTACAGGCTGCTTTATCTACTGCAGCGTATGAGGGAGAGCTATACATTACAAACAAGAGGCCTCATGCCTAAGCTTCCTGTGGCAACTTGGCTAAGTTTACCACAGGGTTAAGCACTCAAAATGCTGGCATGTTAAGGCAAGCCTGGTGGCTCTTTAAGCCCCGTTTAAACTGTTGGGAGTTTATTTTATTCTCAAGTATACCAGAGAATCTGACAAGTTATTGTGGGAGAAGGACCTCCTGGACCGCTATCCCTGCAAAAGTTGCACACTTTTTGGCAGAAAGTATCCAGGGCAACAAGCTTTCCTGTTTATTAGGAATTATTCCTTCTCTGATACAGCTATTGACTAGGAAATATTCTTGGTGTGCAGTATATGATTTGGCCCTTTTGTAGGGGGTCTCATTAAGGGGTCTCAGCTGGCCATCTCTATGCCATGTGAAATATCTTTCAGCCTTGGTCCCAATGCCTTTGAGATGCTTGAAAAAAAGCAGAATACATTTGGATATGTTAATTTTATCTCATGCATTCTATCCTGTGACTCCAGTGTTTTTTTTTTTTTTTATTGCTGTTCACTATACAGCTTTCAGCTTGTCAATAAGATTTTGGTAAAAAACATGGTGGCCTGAATAATTTTCCATCAGAACCACAGAGGATTACAGAAAGCAAGGAAAAACCTCCAACTGTCTTAATTACTATTAAACTGCATTCATAGGAAAGACTTCCTGATCTCTGCACCATGGTGTGGTGCCTTTGAGTGGGGGATACAGAATTCATGGGCAATTTTTGTGGTTTTATTATATTCAAAGTTCGTTAATCAGTGTTTCTTATTCAACAGCAGCTCCATGGCACTTCTTTTGCTGTAATATGTTTTGAAGGTGGTTGATCTTCACAGCCTCCCAGCCCTACAGACTATTTTGCCTCAGTTGCACCCACCTACACTTTTTTGTAAATTAATTTAATTATAGCATTTTCTTCCTATGTTCCTAAGCTTTCCAGGTTCCTTTGCTCAAAACATTGTACTTTTCAGTTTTCAGGTTCTATCAACTGTGCTTCCTTCTGAGCCTATCAGAATAAATGTTCCAGCTCAGGTATTGGCATTGGCTGCACTGACATATACATTTATTTGAATGTGCAACATGAGACACACCTTCAGATAACACAAATGTGCTTCTCCAGTGATAACAGAGGACCTATGAAGATTTACACCACATTTTCCCATGCATTAACTTTATTATCCTTAAAAAAATTACAAAAATTATTCAGTAGGATGAATTAATTCTGAATATTCAGTGGGGTTTACTTATTAATAAGAATAAAGTAAACAGATTCAAAAGCTATTCACTACTAAGAGAACTTTTTAAATTTCACTTTGATTTGCAGGTTTCTCATCTTCATTTCTTGAACACTGTATGAATTTTCTTGCTGTTTCTGACAAATTGTTTATTATCCTGAACTTTGTATTATCTATTGGACTGTCTTCTCAAAGCAACACTTTAGTAATTATTTGATAAGTTTTTCAAAATACCTAATGAACACACAGGTGAACCAAATTTTTTTCACTAATAATTAGATGAGTGAAATGTGACACAGCTTCTGTATTTCAGGTGTGACTACAAATTTCTAGAAGCAATTATAATTAGTAGTCAGACCTTCATACACATTACCAGTGTAATCCTCTCACACCTCTCTTGAGCTGGGTAGGTTAGATCTGTGATACATGCTGAAGCTGTGGGACTTCAACTGCACCGAAGCAATGAACTGACCATTTCTCTCACCACCTCCCACTGCCCCCAAATTCACAGCTGTACAAAAGCACCTATGTACATAAAAATTATTGTTAAGTCTCAAAGTGAAAAAATCCACCTATTTTGGGATATTTGGCTATATCTGAGCTGTTGGATTTGGAAGTAATTCCTTACTCTTAGGGCCAGGTATGAGCCTAGAAGCAACCCATTTCAATGGTAGCATAAACATAAAGTGAGTGTCCCAGTCCTGGTTCCAGCTTTCTTCATCTGAGCACCAAAGCAGAGAGGTGAGGGGGGCTGCAAACCTCTGATCCTTCCCAAGAGTCTGATCCCAACCTAGAGACCCTGTGGATGGAAACTAGGATCTCATCACAGGGTACTCAGCCTAGGCATAGCTACTGCATCCACATTACAGACTGTCTGATATTAAGATTTCACTTTAAAAAAGAGAAGAATGCCCCAATTATCAATAGGGTCAATACACATTAGAAAGCCTATGTGTAACTCAGATAAAGTAATACTTAAGATGAATGTTACATTTATTTGACATAAACCAGTGGCTAGACAGAGAGTTGGAAAGGCAACTCTGGACTTGAGCTCATTCACAACACCTCTAAGTATCATCAGGTTCTGCCCTGGCAAGACAGTGAGACAGCTGTATGTTTTCCTATATTTTGTGTAGCAGTTTTCATCATACATTTAAAGCAGTGCTCTAATTTACATAGAATATTCTGCCCAATGCCCAAGGCAACTTTGTCCAAAAAAAAAAAAGGGATGGGGGGGGGGGGGGAGATTCGAAGAGGGAGCAGGGAGGGGAGCAACAGGGAAAAGTTAGTTAAGTAATTTCAATTTCCAGTAATACAAGTTACAAGTGGGAGGTTAAACATTGCTCTGATTATATAGCACTAACAAAAGCATTGGAGCCATGCTGTGAGAACAGTTTGAAGTTCCTGTTATCACTGAGGTAGAGATTACAGTGTAAACGAGCTAAAGCTGAAACTGGTTTGTGATTCCTTTTTTCATTTAGGTGGTTATATCAAGCAAAAATCCTAAGCATACACCAGACAGGGGCTGTGGTTGATGATGGCTCCCTCACTCATGAGAGTGCAGAGAAGGTTTACCAAGCCAGGTTTAAGAGATGAGTCCCTAGAACCAGTGTTCTAGAAGTTAGGCTTGCAGGAACACACAGACCAGCATGGCTTGCTTTGCTAATGAGCATCAGGGCTGGCTGAGGCAGCTCTGAGAGGAGGGGCTGCTCAGTGCAGGGAGATATCACTGCCCTGCATTAAAATCTGCTCACTCCCTTAATCAAATTTCATGCCCCAGTGGCCTTACTGAAAGGGAGATAATAATGGAAGAGACCTTGGGGATACCAACAAAGCACCTGCAGTGTGCTGCAGTGCAGGCATAAGCCTTAAATTTTAGGCTTGTTATCTTGGGCCCTGGGAACTGTGAGGTGGCACCAGGACAGAGCTTGATACAGACTCATTACTGCCTACGTGACTGCAGGGTTGGAGAAAGTTGGTAGTTGACTGACTGCCTCCCTGTGGGCAGGGCAGAAATTCCTCCACTGGCCTCCCTAGGATGGCATCCATCAGCAGCTGCTGTGTGGGGATGAGAAAGGTTTTGTCCAACCACAGCTTCTGAACAGGGCATTTCCTTTTGCTCTGCACCCCAGTGCCTCCAAAGGCTGGCCACCTCTGTGTCAGTGCTCAGGGACAGCCCTGCACCTGCAGCTGTCCATGGCTGTAACTGTGCCCTGCTCTCTGAAGGGAGGAGCAGCATTTGGTCACTGGGCAGTACCTGACACTGACCTCCTCTGGTTGCTGGTAAGATACTTCAGGGTTTGTTTTGGGATTTTGCTGACAAAGTTGATAGGCTTCTCAGTTTGCATTTGATGTTCATTCCTAAAATGTTATCATCATAGAAGGGACTGCCAGGTTATCCCAGTTCTTCCTAGTGGCTGTGGCATTTCAATTACTATAGTGACTACAAGGAGATAATTTGGGCCAAAGCATTGGGCTGGCAAAGGAGGACAGGTAACATTTATTATTTCTCCTATAGCCTCTTCCTCTGGTTAACTGCCAACTGTTGCTTAAAAAAACCCCCCAACCTTACATATTAAATCTGTGCTCTGTCTTGCCTAACACCACTAAGCTGGCTCAAATGACTGTACCACTCATCTCACAAGCTTAAGATTCTTCCTCAGCTCATGGCCACTTGGAGAAGAGAGCAGACCACCACTCTGGCATCCTGAAAGGACAAAACAGGGGATGAACTCTTAACAGATCAAGGAATGTCCCTCCCTGTTTTAGCAGAAAGGGCTCTTTCTGAGGCATTTTTCCTGACTGCATCTGAAGCCATTTTCCAGCTTGTGGGTTCCTGGAGTTAACCTCATCATAACACATATCACATATCTATTTCATGTGCTGTCACTTAGGGATTGTTATGCATAAAATGTTCAAGGCAAAAAAAAAAGACAAAGTTTCAGGCACACAGGACTCAAAGGTGATTTAATTCTCTATGCTCTGGATCTCAGGTTATAACTTTGTTGGTGAAAGGATCTGAGAGTTGCACAGACTAACCTACCCTAGACCAATGAGACAATAATTTTTCACCTCAGAAGCATTCAGCCTCTAAGATGTAAAGAAATCTTTTCTATCCAACATCTAAAGTAAGGCATCTTCAGAATCCTGCAGTGTGGAGAGAAACCAACTGTTGTGGGGTACTCAGACTTGACACTGCTCCAAGGAAGCCAGCAAGGTCAGATCCTCCAGGAACTGGCAAGAGCAGGACTCTGTTCTTGGCCTGAAACTGGACTTGAGTCTGGGTCACAAGGAGGGGCCAGAATTTGAGCATCTGGAGATACTTAACAATGAATAGTGAGATGTCTAACAAGTTATAGACATGTCCTCCTGTTGGGCAGGCATACTGTGAACCATAGCCTCAGAATCAGGTGCATCAGCTCTTTTAAAGAATTTCAGCAAGTAACTATTATGACCTGAAGTTGTTTTCCATCTTGTTTAGTGTTTATAATAAAGAAAGAAAGCTGAAAGTGCTTCAAAATTACTGCCCCAGAGTCATGCAGAGTATGTTATAAAGATCAGTGCATGTATTAAAAGCAAAATTTTGAATTACCAAAAATAGCAACAGCTCTGCTCATGAAACCAATAAAAACTGACACAAAAATTATATTTACTTCTATTTCCTCCAAAATACAAAACCCATAGATAAAGCTGTGGTGAAAATTGAGAAAAAGCATCTAAATTCAAAGTATGTTCTTGCCTATAAGCAAAAGCAAACCTACCCTATGCTGGCAGGATATCCAGGAATCTGCCTGGATATGTAGACTATATGGGAGGATTTGAAGAAGTAGTACTTGGAGTGTTACACTGGGGGTATGCAAGTACAAACCTTAAGATCCCTTGAGACTCCAAGAAGTTGACTTCTATGCATGAAGTATGAAGTCTAAATCCTACCAGAAACTGACAGGAGAAACGACACAGTTAGGAAAGATGAATAAATGCATGGTGGACATGAACTGGGTAATTGTGCTATTGATAAAATGAAGAAACCATCACTTGGTGCCATCTCGTCTCTGTGCAATCGAACATCAGGTTTTCAGTACCCCAACTGTGATCTGGCTTGGTACCCTCTCTTGCCTTTGTGTGGAAAACTATCCCTTCTCCCATTATGCCAGGCAGATTATTTTGATCTTGACCCCCTCCAATGGATGCTTCCTTCAGAAAAGGAGATGGCAATCACTGAGCCAATGGTGCCCACGCAGTTAGGATTGTCATTGTTGCCTCGCTCAAGTGAGACTCAGTTCAGGTCTGAGCTTCTGCAGACCCATCTTTGTTTTTTGTCTAAATGCCAATTAATGATATTCAAGGCAGCTGCTCTTTGTTCCAACATAACAAGTGGTTGTCTTGCATGTTAATGATGAATTCTGCCTGAATGTGTCAATCTTGGTGTGACCCTCTGCCTGCCATCCAGCAAGACAGAGCCCAGGTATTTCTGTGGTAGTCATCAGACTCCATCTCAAAATGTGACTCATTAATCATCTCCTTGCTTGGACACAGTAAGGAGAGCAAGTAGAGGCAAAGAGCTGGATCAGTATTCTGAGGTGAATAATCTGTGGATATTGTCAAATGGATCCCATAGAGAGCCACTGCAGCCCTAAAGCTTTTTGTCATGAGGCCATTGGAGCCATAAGCAGGAAGGTCTGGCAAGCAGAGGCAAGGTGTGTCAGCAGCACCAGCTTTCCCCAAAGAGCAAGTTGGTACCAGACAAATCCTGATGGAATGGTTTGCTCACATTTGGACATTGCAGTCCCAGCACAGTTTGACCATGGCCATTGACTTGAGACTATGGAGAGTGCTACAGAAGAAGTAACAGCAGAATCTGAGAGTGAGGGAGAGGGAAATGAACTAAATAGGAGCAAGACTTGAAGACAGAGGTAGTGAGTTCCTTAAAATAGCTGTGCTTGCCTTTGAAGTAAAATACAAAATCTTGGAAATAAAATGAGAGAGAGAAAAAACAGATGGTGTGAGGAGAGATTCAAAAGTGAGGCAATGCACCATAACTAGATATGAAGAAATAAATGATGCAGAAGTGGACTTAGCATAAAAGCAGAAGATAATCATCATATTTTTTTAGAAAAGCCCTTAGCAGTATTTGTAAGCTACAGCACCAGCAAAATCCGAGAGCACTTGACTTATTTTCTTCTCTACAAGAAGAGACTTGTTTTGTAGTTAAAGAAGATGAAATGTGTTTCTGTGTGAAGAGTTTGCAGTTCTTGGCATGTTAAACATTACTTTAAAAAATTTTCACACCCAAGAGTTACACTCATTTGCTTATCTCTATAGCACTCAAAAAAAAGTCTTACCACAACTCATTTGATCAAAACAGGAATGCTTCTAAACCTTCATTCTTATCTTTTCATTGATCACTATAATACAGAGGTTTCCTTTTTCAGCTGAGAACGTGGCTTTCTTATTCTCTAGGTTAAAGCTCTAAATCAAAACAGCTCCAGGTCCTACCAAGTACATGCTTTGAGGAGTTATGAATTTTTTAGATTGGCCCTTTCATGTGCCCCAGTTCCCACAGAGGTGGTGAGTCACAGGTCCAGCATTTGGAGTCTAGAGTTGGAAATGAGCTTCCCAGCTTGGATCCACCTAAAATCCTTTTTTTTTTCTCCAGGAGTACTTACTGCTCGACAGAAAAGTGACACACTGTCGTGTATATTTCTTTTCTGTTTTGACAGATTTACAACACTATGTGTGTTGTACCAGTCTCTTCCAGCTATGACAAAGTCAGTCAATATGGGGTTTTTCAATAAAATTCAAGTGGCGATTATTTGCTCCTTAAAAAAGAGAACCATGAGAGGCTGAGCAAGGAAAGAAGAATGCTTAGAACAATACTGCAATACTGTAAGGGAAGTGATCTCCTCTGGTGTGTGCAGTAGCAGGAGGTGAGGCTGCTATTCCAGCCTCCCACTAACTTTGTCTCCCATCTGCACCACAATCTCAGGGTCTGAAATTTAATCCTTTGTTTGCTTCTGGCCTCTGAGGAATGAAACACTGAGATAAGGCTGCTTCGAATAAATCATCTCAGAATTTCTCTCAGTCTCTGGTTTCCACCCAGATGATGTATTTTATGATTTGTGGACCACCTCTACTGCACGACCTGCAATTAAACAGTCGCTTGGTCCTCTAAAGCACTGCTCAGCTCCCTGTGCCACCAGCTGCTAACAAGCTGCCACTCAGCTTTGAGTGCTGCTCCCCTCAAGGGAAATGCACAGGGAAATGCAAAGAAGTTTCTCAGAGTCAGACCTGACCCTCAGACCCTCATTAGCCAAACTGCCCAGCGCTTTGATGCGACCCAGCCTGTAGGAGGAGTCAGAGGGTTTGACTCACCACGGGCATGCTGCTGCTTGTTCCTCCTCCCACACAAGCCAGCTGTTTTCAGTCCCAGAATTTTAGCCAGGTTTGTAAATAACAGTCACCCGGGAAGAAGCGCTGTTGCCTCCTACCAGATAGAGGCCCTGGGAGTCCTTCACTTCTCTGTTAGCAAATCTGTTTCTAAGGGGGAGAGGGAATAAAAGGGAACTGAGAGGTTTGCAACAATTTATCTCTCTGCCCAGTTTGCCGAAGGCTACGACTGCGGATTATTTTTCTTCCAACAGTTTGAAAATATTTCCTATAAGCTGCAAATCAGGCTTAAATAAAGGTTTCCCTGTGACTTTTTTCCTGTGGTTTTTTTTCCTTCCACCCTGCAAAATGGTGAGCAAACCTAGATACCAAATGACAGCTCAAGTCCTCAAACCACAGATGGCTCTCCCAGAGCCCTTCCCGCAGGCTAGCCTTCCCGGGTTGGCTGTAGGATGGATAACCAACATCACTTTTGGATGAAAATCGTAGTGTTGTTTTCTCATGCAATATTTCTGGGAGGACATGAAAAACTGGAGGGGGGAGGCTTACTGATGAGGCAAAGCAATCAGTATTTTTGTAGGCTTGTTTGTTATACTGCCTGTGTCTTCGTAATGTAAATGCAAATAAACCATCTTTATTTTATTCATAGTTCTAATGGAAAGTCTGTGTCATGGTCTGAACCAGGTGGAAGACAAGATCCAAAGGGGGAACATACGTGGCACAGACTCTCAGTGCATGTGAAGAACCAGGAGACAGGGTGCAATCAGACAGCGGTGATCAAACCCCTCACTAAAGACTACCACGGCCAAAGCCTGACTTTTACCGACATCAGCAGTAAGACTCTGTACAATGTGGTGGAGGAAGAAAATAGAGAGCCCGTTCACCTCAACCAGTCCAGCAGTCCTTCCATGGTGGTGCACAGGCGGGTGGCGACGACCCCCCCGCTGCAGGCCACGGCGGAGGAAACCCAACTCTTCTTGCCAGAGCAGTCCCCCAAGACCCTGCCCCTGCAGCCACAGTCGCTCATGGACCAGCTGCAAGGAGTGGTCAACAAGTTTGCCACCGGCATCCCCGACTTCAACGCTGTCCTCCCCCCTCCTGGCTCAGGGAATGGCGTGCGGCCCTCCTGCCCGCCGCCGCAGCAGCCGCCCCTGCAGCCTTTCCAGGCGGCTGCCTTCAGCGAGGAGCCCCTGTCTCCCCCGGCTGAGGAAGCAGAGAGCGAGAAGGTGAAGCTCATTCAGGGATATGTGTATGAAAAGAGCACAGAGGACGAGGACGAGGAGCCGGCAACCAGCAAACTGACTCTAGAAGACTCTCCGGCGCTGACGCCCCCGTCCCCTTTCCGGGATTCAGTGGCTTCGGGCAGCTCCGTGCCCAGCTCCCCTGTGTCGGAGTCAGTGCTCTGCACACCCCCAGATGTGACCTATGCCTCTGTCATCTTGAGGGATTATAAGCAAAGCTCGTCCACCCTGTAGATGCTGCAAGAGACAAGATGGGAAGGACTTTGGCAGCTGCTCGCTGGGAGGACTTGCGGAGACAAGTCTCCCAGGGCTCTGGGAGAGAGAGCAGAGAACAAAGTGACAAATGACAGGGCAAAAATTTCATCCTGCACTTAAACAACTTAAATGAAACAAAAAGAAAATATAAAATCCATTCTGAGGGCTCAAGATTCTCTATCTGTTAAAAATAAAAATATTGCACTTTGGGAAAACGTTGGGAAACCATAACAAAGCACAAACTAAAGGAACAACTTCTATTGCAAAAAAAAAAAAAAAAAGAAAAAGAATAAACATGCAGGAAAAAGAAATATAATCACACTTAGTCACATCCTCTCTTGGCAATGCTTGAAAAGGACTCTGGGAAGTGTGACCTGGAGAAGTCATTAGCACACCTCATGACTGCTGTCTGTCTGCTATGGGAGTAACCACACCCAGGAGCTGGAAGGGCACAGTGTGGTGCAGGGGAACACAGCTACTTGTATATGAGACATATATGCATAAATATTTTTTCCTGGTTTCTACAGGTGGCATAACCATGGAATGTTGTTTTGGAGAGAGGAGATGAGATAATGTGAAAGCACATGGCTCTTACTGACTCCTGTCTGAACTATTTGTTCTTCATACTAGGCTGCTTTTTGGGGGATTTGGGCTTCTTTTAATGCTGATTGTGAACAGAGTGAGAAATATGATCAACTTGAGACTCAAGAGGTTTCTGAAGAAAGCCTTGCCATAGTACTTGTAATGTGATAAGGACTTAGAAAAACTGCTCTTTTGTATAAGGTTGCAATCCATGTGGCTAAACTGTTACACAACGTTTCCTGTAGCAGAACAATATTTATTGACTATCTTTTCATAAAACAACACATTTTGCCATGCCATTGCATTATTCCTTTGTGTTACTTTGGAATCAAATGCATTGAGAAATAGCTGTTTACTTAGAGCAACAACTGCTGGTCTGGAGGAAAGGCAATTCCACACTGGGGGTCACGGCGCCTCCAGGCAAGAGAGTGAGCGTACGTTTGTGTCTCTGTATGCGTGGGTACAGTATGTGTGAAGAGCAGTGTCCAATAACTACCACTGGGAGATTGTCTGATATACTATGAATATTTTTATGTTTAAATCATGTTTTTATATCGCGTTGTTACAAATATTCAATAGATCTTTGAAGGTTTGTATGCTGTGCTAGCACATCCTTTTTTTCATATACAAGCTGAGACAGTCGTTGCCCTTATAATAGGGTGCTTTGTTTTGCAGATATTTTATGAAGTAGACATATGGTATTAATAACCAGTGCATTGAGAACTTGTTGATTTACATGTTTTGCAGCAAGTGTGGCTAACAAACAAAAAAAAAAGTCTATTTTAGAAATCTTGCAGGTGAGAGACAGGAAAAGTAATTCAACTATTTCACTGCTTCAGATAATTCAAAATAAAATCACATCAGGACAGGAAATTTCATCAGTGCTTAATGTGTGCATAAATTACCAGATTTTGCTATTGACTGTTCTTTTAAACCCTTTATGAGGTTTAGTTGCATGTTCTTTTCTTATGCTTTCACTTCTTGTATTTAACATACAATATAGCATCTTAACCACTTCTAGGTGGTTGTAGTTCTGTCATTTTTTCCTCCTCCTCCTCTATCTTTCATATGTTTCCTAGAGATGGGCCTAATCCAAAGCTCCCTAATGACTGGCATGATCAAAGTCCAGGTCTAATTGCTGTGGCCTGAACCTAATTATAATGACGATTACCCTATTTGTAAATGTGCCTATTATACGTACACAGGTCAGGATTTTAGCTGCTATGATCTTTGTGCTGCTGAATTCAGCTGAGGATGAGAATCTGTCCCACAGTTCCACATGTTATTTCAAAAAATATTTTAAAGGAATCTCTTCCTGTTAATATAGTTGCAAACCCTGATTTTAATCATGCTTCTTTTGAATATTCTAACAGAGTTTTTCTGAATTAATAATAATTCTATTCCTTTTATTTCTTTTCACTTGAATTTTAAGAACTCCTGCTTGTTATCAATTCTTTCCTGAAGATCCAATTCTCAAGGCTTTTCCCTAATTATGCAGTATTGGTATTGGAAGGTTTGGCTCATGCTGAAAACCAGAGAGAGTTTTTTTTTCTCGTCCTCTTTTCACAATGTTTGCTCCTTTCAATATTTCTTGTGGCCAACTGCTATTGTTGTCCTGATGTGGAAAGCATGAAATGACTTTGCCCAAAGACACATTTTTGTCAGTATATTGATGTCTCTATAATGAATTGACACCTGAGAGTTAGTTGGTTGAATTTTTTGTTCTGCTTGGGGCTTTTAGGGGGATAATTTTTGTTGCTGTTTCTTTTATTTAAAATGCTGATTACTCATTAAAGCAGTGAGGAAAATGCCGTATCTTCTTTGCTGATCACTGCACTGGCAATGAATTCTATCTTCTAATAATTGTAGTATAAGATCTGCTGTGCTGTTTCCAAAAACATACGTTGTCAGTAGCACAGAGCTGGTACTAAGAAGCCAGAAGTCTTTGAAGACCTGAGAGAGATGAGAAAAAGAAATATAACAGATTTGTATAGACAAGAAGACGGCAGTGTGGCAAGGTACTATCCTGTTTTCATATCTGTCTGTTTTGAACATATTAAGCACTGATTTTATTACTGCAATGTAATTATATCATGAGTAGGAGTTTTCTTGAAATTCAGTATATTAGCTTTTAGTTTGTAATTGTTAAAACTGGAAACATACACATACGTAAATATATCTAAAGAGCAAGAACTCACCTTGTATATGCAGCTGTATGAGCTACGAAGCTTTCTGTAGAAGTTCTTTCTTTTGGTCTGTCAAATGCTTGATGAAAACTGCCTTTTTGTCAAAATGATCTTGAAAATGCTGTAAAATAAATATTTTCTATTTATTATTTAAAAATAGAATGCCAAAATTTTTAATTTTTTGTTTCTTGAGTAGAAAATTTTCATGTATAGTAATTAATTGTTCCAGGGCTTTTCGGCATCGTGAATAAGAGATGGTGGGATATTTAAATGGAGGTAGATATTGATTAAATTGTGTCATGAAGGTGAGATGGTGGAGGGTTGGAGGATTTTTGCTTAGATAAAAAACTCCAGCTTTTTGGCTTCCTAATAAAATTCAGAAGCACTGTAACTATGCATTCAAGCAGACAAGTTGTAGAAGAGAATTCAATGGGAAATGACAGGAAAATTTGCTTCCCAAGAACATGGGAAAACACCAGCCCTTCTCTGAAAATCATCTTTGAGATGTCTGCTTCTCCCACCAGGGAAACTGAAATATGCTTTCTCGACAGCTGTAAATGATAGGCATTGGTCCACCTGGCACTTTGTGTCCTACCTTTACTGCTTCTGTGTACAGCAAAGTGCTGGGACTCCTGACTCCTGCTCTGCAACTCACAAATACCGTGGCTTTTGGTGACTCCTGAACTGCTCTGTGCCTCAGCAAGATGCTTTTTGGGAGTGCTGCTGGGGTTTTCAGAAACAAGTGGTACTAAACATAGAAAATCTAGGTCTTTTAATCTTTACACTTGTGAGTAGGCTGGTGGCTCCTTTGTTTGGATCTGGCCTTGCAAGAGCCCGTGTCTGAGGAGTCAGTCCACCTACAACTACTGCAATGCAGGAGTGCATTCGGTGGTAAGTGCCAAAAGTTTGATCTCTTTGTTCATAGAGGTTTTTCTTTTTTCTTACCCCTTTTATTTTTGTTTTCAAAATCTATTCTATGTCTTAGTAAAGGTTCTGCTGACCAAGTGTATTCAATTACAAAAAGATCCTCAGAGAAACATAGCACTTACTCCCCCCAAGCACCAAATGCAACGTTGCACAAGCTGCTGAAAAGAACATCTAAAGCAACTTTTCACTGGGTAAATGACTGGACCAGAACCACAGAGCAGCAAAGCATACCTGAGATTTAGTCTCCCTCCTCCTGCCAAAGACAGAGTGTTGGCAGCTCCACCAGCCCAGCCTGTCCACCCAAGCTCTGCTTAATAACTTGGGTCTCCAGACTGGTGTCAGGTATAATTTGCATGCAGTAAGTGGCTACCAAAACAAAAAAGCAGTGGAAATCTGGCCCCTGGACTTTTATTCATCACTCTTTAGACAAAAACAGAGGAGCAGGTTGCTAATATCTGCTCTACACAAGGTCAGAGTGACTGTTAAAAATGCTTCTTATATGGGAGTGGGAAAAGTGTGGGTTTGCAGATTGCATTGTTGTGGTTGGGTTTTTTTCCCAAATAAATGAGTCACTAGACACTTGGCAAGTATCCGTCTGCAAATCATTGGGAAGGAGAAGCAGACACTGTAGCCTATTTTTATCTGTGTAAGATTCCCAGCAGGGATACTAGCAAAAAAGAAGATAAGGAATGTCATGCAGCCAAGTGCGTGGTACAACCACAGGCCCCATATCTGGACCCAGACTCACATTTTGGCAAACCCTGCAAGCTCCCAAGAAGAGAGCAGGAGTGACTGTTTGCCATTTCCAGTGCTACAGGTAAATCTTATCCAACTAAAAATACAAGCAAGTCTTTGCTAATTCAACTTCCTGGTCTCAGCAAATCAAAAGGGGACTGCTCCCCACCTGAGAGAGCAGGTCACACTTTGATACCAAGTAAGAGCATTTGTTTTCTACTTGGTTTTAAGGTGGGTGTAAGCAATGTATCTCTACAGAAGTAAAATATCATTGTGAGTTGTGGGTTTCCACAAGCAAAAGGCCTCTAGGTAGGTGGAGAAGCAGCTGGCACAGATACCAGTGCAGACAGATAAGAGTTTAGGAGTGGTATGTATCTATGACATTTAATCCACCCACCTTATTTATTGCACACCGTGCAATGTGTAGGTGGCATGAGCTCCATTCCCCCACCCACTCCACGGTACGGTGTGTGGGACTCCTACCTCCCCGTGCTGCTCTGAGGCTGAACCAGGAACAGATCTGCAAGACCTCCCTCCTGGAAAGATGGTGTGCCTGGAGCCCTGCCTCAGGGCAGGCGACTCTCTGGTCAGCTCCCTGTTTTCCTAACACACTTTGCAATGCACCAAGAGTGTATTTTCCTGGCAAACATCACCTAGAGATGGGGGATTTCAATGCTGTGGAATGCCTTGAAATAAGTCAACAGTTTCAAAGGAGCTGTTTCCCCAGCTGCCCTCCAACAGCCCATGGCAAGGTGACCCCAGTAGAGCCAGCCAGAGCTGTCAGCCCTAGGGCTGTAATCCAGGGGGTGATGAGCCTGAGTGGCTTTTGGGAATGCCAAATGTCGGTGGCGCACGTACAGCCCCGAGCAGGTGCTTGGTGGGAGCTTCCTGCTGCTGCTCCCTGAGCTGCTGGCACCCAGAGGTCTGAGTGGCACTGGGGGCTCACTGTGGCCTTCACTGTTCATAGTGATCCAGGCAAAGAGAAGGAGCAAAAGAAAGACAACTTGCTTTTGTCTCTCTTGCAAGCAAGGCAGGCAGCACTGGCTGTGGAGCCAGCAGTGTGTCCCTTATGGCTTCTGACAAAGTCCTGACAGCTCCTGTCAGTGGCATCTCAACAGACTCGGGGAATTGGCCCTTCCTTCTTTAGCTACCCTTGTTAGGTAACACTGAAACAGGCAAACTGCAAAAGTATCAAGACAACATATTTAAATACCACCACTGTGAGTCTCTCGTGGAAGCTGAGTCTGAGCAATGTTTTCAAAAATGTATGGTATAGGAGCTTTTAAATATGTCTTTTAGACTTGCAAATATACTGACAAATCAATGCCTTTTTATTTGGGGAAGGAAGCAAGAATGAGTGTGTTTTCCTGGGATGTGTTATGCAAATTTTGTTTGTAATTTACACAGAACAATTAAACTGTATTTTAATTTGGCAGGCACCTTAGTAATTATTCATATTTTTTGCTGGTTTCATTTGTTTGTTTGTTTGGAAGGGGGAGTTGGATTGATTTTGTTTTCTTTTCTGCTTAAAAATAATGCCTAGAATACTTAGCAAGATTATTAACTGTGCCAGGATTTTCATGTGCATCTGTGTGATGCTAATTTAGAAACTGAAGCCTCTAAGTGCCGAGATCCTCAATGTGTGTGAATCAGTCCTGAATTATGTAATTTTCCTTGGGAAGCTGGCTGAGTACCTGTGCTGTTAACTTTTGAGTTCCCTAAAGATTCATCTCCCACCCCAAGCTCCATTTCGCAGTTGTGAGGATGTTATCTCTGTTTTTGAGGCTGCTGTTCTTATCATTTGATGCCATGATTTTGCAGCAGCTTTGGCACAATTCCAAGGGGAAGTGCCTGTCAGGCTGCAGCTCCCCAACAGTGCCAAGAGATTTTCATTCTGGGCTCCATTTCCCTTTTTGAGAGCTGGTTACGCTGCATGGCTGCTCTCAATGTGCTGTTTGTGCTTGGGTAATATGGTTGTTCACTTTAAAAACAACAAAATGAGAAAGTTTTGCCCTCCTGTTGCCCCTGGCATTAGGATTTACCCAGATGTGAATATCCAGTGCTCATACAGGGCAGTCTGGCATGAGTCACACTGTTGGGCATAAGCTTGGTCCATCACAGTCTGGCCCTCAGCTCTGCTGCCAGTTCAGCTCTCAATTCTTTTAATGACTTTGGGATGTTCATGTACCCAAAGGGTATTTCAAAAATAAGGGAACTGGGTTCCAATTTACAATGGCCTCAAGTGAAAACTGGGCACAGAAATCCTTTAGATACGTTTAAAATCTCAGCTGGTCTTTCCTCCCAACTCAGGTCTGGACACAAGAAAGGGGTGTATAAACAAAAGAAGATTTTCACAGCCCTTTTATTCCTTTCTCACCTTGATCTCAATGCCAGTTGACTCCTGCTCATTCTTACTCAGCCTCCTTCTATAGCATATATGGCATAGCTGTGGGAGTGGCACCATCCAGTTCAATAATTTTGTCTTGAATCCCTCATTTTCCTTATTTCCAGTTACCTCATGATCAGTGTTAAAGGAAGATTTGGGATGTCTGTGAAAACTTGTGGAATGAAAAGATCGCACAATGAGAAGGCACAACAGTCACATCAGCTGGGGCAAGCCATATAAATCATCAAAAAAGACCACAGTCCACAACACAGTTAACCCTCAGGAGGACAGAAATGCCAGCAGGTCCAAGGAAAGCTAATTTTCCCAGCAAGATCCAAGCTCTGAGTCTCGGCTCCAGAATAATGCTGTGTTTCCAGGTTGCAATATCATCATTTGCAAGCCACTCAGAGCCCTTTTCTTCTTATTGCTGGGTTGTTTGTTTGTTTAAGATGGATATCATCATCTTCAGTGGCTGCTGTGCACAGACCTTCCCCCATCACTTACAAAACATACCAGGCCTTTCTCTCCTTAACGGTGTTTTTTAAGATAGATGTCATCAGCTTCACTGTGAGGCACACCCTGCCCACAGCAGACTGGGCATGGGGCAGTGCTGGAGCAGGATGAGGGCCTGGGTAGAAAAAGCCTGCACTGCTTTTAGACATCTGTGTTGTTTGTGTTTTCCTTCCACATTTAGAGCTCTTTGAGCCATAGTACCTCTGCTCATAGCAGCATGAACACACAGCTGGCAAAAACACCACAGCAAGCAGTATTTACTTTTTGACCTCAATTGCCCCACTCAGTTGCCAGGACTTTCCCTTACCTATGTGGCCCATCTTCCTGCCACAAACAGCTTGTCACCTGTGACACCAAGGAGCAAGCCTGAATGAAGAAACAGAGGAGACAGACAAAAAAAAAGGCAAAGGCTTCTTGATGCTAAAGGCAGATAGCCCTGGGAACAGATTTACAGAGGCTAGGCATGTCCCACAGGAGAGCCCCCTGTGTGCACAGGAGACAAGGTGCCCACACTGTCACACTGGCTGAGGATGTCAGACAGGGCAGAGGGAGCCCTCTCAGGCCCTTTGAGACCACAGGGTATTTCACAGGTGCTGTTCACCAATGCAATCAAGATGTATGTGTGACCAGTTTGGGACAAAGAGCTTTGCAAAGGGCAGGGATGGAAAGGTTCCCCTTGATATCCTCCTCCAATGGACTCAAGCTGTAGGGTCTGTGTGAGTGCAGGACTCGCTGCTCTGTCTGGGACAGCCTACAGCCCACCAAGCCTCAGCCTCCCCTCACCTTCAGACCCTCCTGAGCTCCAGCCCTGGCTCTTCACAGAGGTTTCTCCCCTTCCTCAGGGGAAGATGCCTGGAGAGAGTTGCAAGATTCTGGCTGCTTTTTTTTTGCTTGCTCCAGAGGTCTCTGCTGATGCATTTTCATCTGGCTTCTAGGAAACACACAAGCTGAAATGGGAATGGCTCTTTGTCCCTGCAGGCACAGGAGCCAGTGGGTGCTCTGCTGGCCCTGTCCTGGCTGGGAGAGGGCAGTGGTGCCAACCATGTGGGTACTGCACACACAGCACACAGTGATAGAAACAAAGGGAGAGAAGCTGCATGAAAACCCTCTGTCAGTTGTTTCACTCTGATGTCAATGAAATCCTGTCTAAATCAGGAAACTCCAGAGTTCTGACTGGGCTGAGTGAGAGAAGTGGTGCCTGCTGTCCATTAGACCTTTATGTCTTGCTCCTTACGGGCCAAGCTCAGACATCCCTGTCAGCTGTGGATTCTCTCTGAGTTTGTACTCACTGTCACAGTGGCAAAGACAACAGAAGGAAAACACAGGAGAGAAGGAGCCCCATTAGGCAACAAGTGCATCTGTCAGCAGGAAGAGCTAATTCTTAAAAGACCTACTGGACTTAATTGCTGAGATGTTCCAAGTTGTTTCAGGATTCTTCTACTAAGGTGTTAGGCTTAGTCCAGCCAGAGGCTGGGAGTAATTCTTAGCAGAGTATCAAGAAGTGAGAAGACTCTTAGTCCTGTTGTAGTCACACCATGACAAGGATTTCTCCATCTTCTGCTTTTCTGACAAAGTCTGAACTCCTAAAAAAAAATGTTAAGTGGCACTCTAATGCCCAGGATGGTTAATGTCAAGTGACCAGGACAGAGGAACAAGGATCCAGCTTCTAATATAAAAGTTACAGGATATACTGCAAAAAAATCTTTTTCTTCTTTAATTCATATTTGAAGGGATAACTGCATCTGTAGAATAATTCAAAGGAAACTTGTATAATTTCCCACCAGGAAAGGTTCACTCAAGCAGCAAAATATTAATTTTATTATTTAGTTTACCATAAGGGTAAAAAATGAGCCTCCTGCAAACCATTGGGTATACATAGAAGTTTCATCACATCAGCTGGAGGGCACGTTATGTCCTACCTGACCTAAAGAAGAAAAGGGAGAGGATTCTCCTATTATGAGTATTTTTCCTAGGGCACTTTTTCATGTCTTCTTCTCTACAAAAGCAACTACATATTAATATTCAGTAGGCAGTCCTTCCATGTTGCCTAACACATGATGTGTTCAGCTAAAGCCTGATGCTAGTCATCCAGTCAGGCCAGTTTTGCCAACTTTTCCAAAAGCTCTCTCTCTTGCAGGGAACTCATACCTGCCATGAGTGGCTAACATGTAGCTATCAAGGTTCAGAGAGAGTCCTTAAGAGAAGGCTGGGTTTGATTTACTTCCTTTATTTTGAGAGGAAAGCCCTGCATAAAACCATGAAGAGATTACACTTTGGACCATTTCTTTCCCTAGAAATATATAATTAGGTGTTTTTCAACAAAAGATTGAACTACGTATGTCTTCATTATTGATGATCACATCAAGCCATGATGAAAAGGTACTTACTGGTTTTAATCCAATAATTAACACACATGAGTCCACCTTTTAATTGTCAATAAGCAGAACTTTAATTGGCAAACAGGGAGTAAACAAATTTACCTTCTCATGCCTACTGAAACACTGAAGTTAATCAAGAGAGATTTAAGCCTCATGAACATCTGCATTCTCTGTCACAAGTACCTCTGGGATTTTTTGAACTCATGGCATAGCATCTTGCAGAATATGTGTTTACACTTGAGCAGCTTAGCCCCAAGTCCTTTCTGCCTCTGATACCCATGTCATTATTCATCCTGGTACAAGACACTCCAACCCTTCAAAGGCTTCTGGAAGGCTATGAGCACTCCTTTCCTAGAGCTTTACAGAGCATAAAATACAGTGTGTCTGTAATGTAGTGTGTTTGTGTGGGATGTAGCACTGTCCTCCCCATTTGGCAGGTGAGGAGGCTGACACATCGTATACTAACACCAACATTTGCAAATATTTTCCTAAAGCTAAGCACTTAGTTCTTATTTTAACATTTAAAGAAAAAAAAATAGCCCATTTCAGTTCTCCTCTTCTCCTGAAGTTAATGGCAGCTACAGATATTAAGCACATACATATACAATGTGAGCTGTTGATCTCACTTCTAATGGTTTTATGTACTCTTCTGCAAAAATGTTTCAAACTATTGCTCCAAGGCAAGGATCCTGTAGCACAAATGAGAACTGGTGGTGCTGAGCAGAAAGAGAAGAGATTCTTCTCTTCCTACCCTATGATTATTTAAAAATACCCATCTTGAACATGAAAACCTACACTAATGTCCCTTGGTATGATCTAGCCCCAGACCTGGCGTTCTGGAACAGGGCATGTCCAAGTAAGACTGATTATTCATCAGATTTCTTTTTTGACACTCCTTAGGTCAAAACCTTCACTTTTGTCACCACATAACCATCTGCCATTTACAGCAGCTCTCCCTCCCTTGCAGTGCAGGGAATGTGCTCAGATAGCGAGGAGCTTCCCAATGCTTCGTTGGTTTCCACCGATGAGAAGGTGAGCAAGCTTTCTTTATTCAAATTCTTTCAAATTAATCAAACTAATTTTATATTATAACTCTCCTGTGAGACATGGAGCTTAGTCATCACAAAGATGTATATAAAACTGAGACAGAGAGAGAAGGGTCACACCATTGCCTCTGAGTCCTCATTTTGGCCAAGCTGCTTCAATTTACATAGTATTACAATATTATATAGAAATCATACATAAGATCACAGCTTTGCAACTTTGGTACCACATATGACTGCCCAGAGCTGGAAATAAAGCCTAATGTTTTAACTTGATGAAAGACAGTTGTCTGGTGTCTTTCAATCCCCCTCTTCATTTACTACATGATTTTCATTTACCACATGATTTTCATTTACTGCATGAACCGGATTCATTCCTAAAACAAGTTCATCCTGTTACTGAATAGAAAAACAGCCCATAGGAAAGTGGTGTTTGCTCCTGTCTTTAAGAGCTATCTTTACTCCTCTATACAAAAGGGACCAAACGAGGTTATTTTTTTTAAGCATGTTAATATTGTCCATGTGGGGAGAACTGACCATCTTTGCCAAACTGCAACACGGTGTGGGATTGCACCCAGCAGCAGAGCAGCACCGACCTCGTGGCTGCTGCTCATGGTTTGGGCTCTGCTGAATCACTGCTCAGCCCTTGCAGCACCTGAGGGGCGACGAGGGATCCTCGCCCCCGCCACAGCCCAGCGCCACGGGATGGTGGTGGGGTGCTTTGGCCAGGGAGTTTACAGCTTGTGTTGGGACCTCTAGCTCACTCTGGGAGAAGTGGTCTTTGTGGCAGATGTGTCTGCTTCCCCACTGATCTCCTAGAACTTCTCTGCTCCAGGGAGAGGGTCCCAGTCTCCACATCCCAGTACCTCATAACCCCCTGGCAGACACAGCACAGGCCTAAACCTCACAGTAAATTCAGATTGAATTTCAGTGCTTGTTAAAGAAAATGTTGGATGCATTTTTTTTTTAAGTGACAAAAGGAAGTCCTTTATTTGAACATTTAAAATTTGAGATTGGTTGAACTGTTGGAAAATCACAGACCAAATAATTTAACAATGTTTCAAGCAGCTTCAAGCGAAATCTTACAGCAGGAGAGGCTCTAAAGCTTTAAGGCAATGCCAAGTAGCATTCCTCAGCAACACATGTTGGAGTAGATTACCAGCCAAATTCAGAAGTGAAGGAAAGAACCTTTGCTGCTCTAATTCCTGTTCAGTGGCATATTTTTTGCAGTCCCAAACTACTGTCAAGCAGTTTCTGGTTGAAAATCTAGATGCATCCATTATCCTCTGACGTTTATTTTGACAGTGTGCTATTAAGATGAAAGAAAAGTTATTCATCTGGGAATCACTTGACAATATAAATGGTGCTATTTTGAGCTTTTGTTGCCACTACAATTAATCAAGTGACAGACAGTCAGTTTGGTGGTTTTCTGGTTGGTTTTTTTGCTAATGCTATAGTTCATTTAAGAAATCTGGCAACTTCTTCTGCTAAGTAGTGCTAGTTTTAATATTCTGTCCCATTATTAGGCCAGTTTTTATCAGTTTAGTAAAAAGGATTCTGCAGTAGCTTTTAATAGTGTCCCATGCTCAGACTTAATGGGCAAGACACAAAATGAAGGATCTAAAAAATGCAACAAAAACTGATAAAACTTCTTTTTCCCCGTAGCTAGTTACATGTGCAGACACTGGCAGCCACACACATCCAGGCTGTTCCATATGATGACATTCCCATCCACTTCCCTTTGGTTTAGCTACGTGTATGTGCAGTGGGGCCCTTGTATTTCACGAGACACTTCCTGTGGAAGGGACCATGAGCTGCTGGGGAATGATGTAAGAAGTCACAGAGGAGCCATCAGGTCTCTGGTGTCTCTGTTTTGGTGAAATAAATGACAGATATATGAGAACACCAAGAAGTTCTAACATTTTACTTCATAATCCACATTTTTTGTGAGAACACTACTTACCTAGATAGATGTAACATGATATAACAGTCTCTAATGGATCATTTACAAATGAAAAATAATTGGTGTTGCCAGCTTCTTCTTTTCTCACATTTAAAATAAGAGTCCATGAACTTCTCTATGGCAGGGAAAAATCTTCCCATCTGTAATCTGAAAAGAAAGAAAATTCAAGCACTGTGGTTCAAAAATAGGATAAAAGACATCCCATGTTCATTATGACAGACAAGCATCTCAGTGAAGAAATACAGCAAGAGAAAAAAGAGAAAATTCTGTAAACTCTGGTTACTTAGGCAATTTCCTTATAGCTTTAGCAATGTATCAAAAGTAAAGGATAAAAAGCTCAGGATTTTTAATATTTTAATTAAACATGTCACCAGTTTGAAAAGATTCCATCTCTTCCTCTTTCACTCACCTGAACTTAAAAGAAATGTATATATCAACCAATAGGAAAGTAATAAATGAATAAATAAATAAATAAATAAATAAATAAATAAATAAATAATAAAACTGACNTGTCAAGGAAAATGATGGGGAACATCATCTGTCAGAGATGCACATCCCACTGGTTTGCAAGCATTTGGAGGAAAACCAAAATTAATTTATAACTGGGGCAAAAAGCCTGTGGGGAAGCTGTTGCAGCAATGGTGTGGAGTGTAGCACAGCACAAAGGAAACTGCTGTCTTTATATACCTGTGCAAACCTCTGGACATCTGGGCTTTAATTTTTGCTACTTGTGCAACTGATAATCTGCATATAAATAAATAAATAAATAAATAAAATGGCATTTCATGTAATTTGCAAGTACACAGCAAGTGGTACTGGGGGTAATCAGGAAGAAATGGGTGATGTGGTTTTATCTTTTTGCATGGATGCTACTTCTCCTTTTTCTCTTATTTTGTGATTCTCTCTGAATTGCAGATTTTATCCTATAAATGGGGAACCTGGCACATTTTTGGATTCCATTAATGCAGAGCTCATTATTCCTGAATAAATAAAGGTTTCTCTTATTGGAAGGTAGAAAAACAGTCTTTTGTATTAATCCATTTTGACTGGTGTACCTAACCTACAGGGTTAGTGGGATATACAGGTAAATCACTCATACTCAGTAGAATTTGAAAAAGGTCATTGATCAGACACTGTGGTTTCATAACACCATGACAAAGGCAGTTTTTTATTATTCCACAGTGATGCACTGAGACTCCAGACATCCACAAGGGAGTCCTTGAGCACATTCTCTCCATAGGATGACAATGTAAACATGCAGCTGAATGCCAGACCTCTTTTCATCTGGGGTTATTCACAAAGCCTGGTTGGTGACACATAATGTGAGGCTGACAAAGCTGGCAATATCCTCTTAAAGAAAAAAAAAACAAAAAAACCACCAAAACAAAAAGAAACAAGTCTGAGGTAAAAAAAATGAAGCATTTTCACGGTTCAGAAAAGAAAACTTCAAAAAGATTTCAGAAAGTATTATCTTGGCTGCACTCCCAAGCACTTGAGAGCTGACTGCCAAAGTATTAAGTCTCAGTAAGATAAAATTATCTGCTCATACACACACACACACACACACGTACACACACACATTCAGTATGCATTTAAAGAGCTATTCAAATAATATTAAATGATTCAAACTGGCACAAGCATGAAGCCTGCAGAGAATATGGCAATCCCTTTTGCAACTGTTGCCTTGTCCACAGAAGCACTGCCATAGTGAGATTCTATAAAAATCCCAGCTCCAAGCACATCCTCTGCCTTACTGCCACAGCACGGGAGGCATCTCTTCCAACAAGACTTCCTGCCTCTTTCCAAATTCAAGGTACCATGTACCCTGCAACACATTAGCTCCCACACTAACAGGGAGACTGCAAACACAGGTGATCATGTTTTTCAGTTAGTAGTTTTTTAATAATTCTGGAAACTTTCGGTGAGTTCATTGATCAATTCATATTTATTTGTTAAGTTTGTTCTGAAGGCAACAGTTGCTTTTACCACTGCCCAATTACTATGACACCACTGGAAAATCCTCTTTTTCCCAAAAAGGGAATGAATACCATAAATTTCTGGCAAAGGAATACTGTTTAAAGGCACAGTCCTAAAGAACCATCAAGCACATGGTTCTAATGATTCTTCTCTTGGAAAACCAGAAGCTACACAGCAAGTGTGACTGTAAATGTGGGAACTAATAAAATCAGTCTTTGAGCACAACATGCAATGAGCCCAGAAGCTTTGCAAGTGGCCACGTGGCCATGACCATAAACTTCACACCTCCTTAGTGTTTATTAAATGTCTCTCTTCTGAACCTAGGAGAGAGAGCAGGGGTTTAATGAAGGCAGGTGAGACCTGGAACTGACAAAGCAATATCTTTTCCTCCTGAATAAATATTTCATTAAAAGCTCCATGCCAGTCATCCACTTGTAAGACAGTATGAGACAGGGAGGAATTCTGTACTAAGCAGTTAAGTGTCTTGCATACAGAGATATATTACCACTTTTTTATATCACAGGTCACAACATAAAAAATTACAAGAAAGGATAAATAAGCAAAAGAATTCTCCATGCCTCCAGGCCAAGCAGAGCACTGGCTGGTCCATTAAAATATCTAATTGTGAAGCTTCATACATTTATCCAGGATCTGAACGTGCATAGGCTTGTTTCTCCAGGTAAAATTGCTCAGAACTGTGCATCTTGCTTAATTTGCAGAAGATGAACATTCAGCACATTAAAAATTGTCCACATTGAATATTCCTCAGGACTGAGGAGCTACCATCATTTTGCATGAAGAAACTACAGGAGTGTTTTGGTTTAGAGTGGTTTGGCTGCGAATGTGCATCTGCCTGTGCCTGATGAAAGCTGTAGTTTGAAAGCTTTGACTTTTCTTTATTGTCTGTAGGCAAAGCCTCACACCAGCCCTTATCTTCCCACTGTGCCATGGTTTCCTTTCTCCACATTTTCAGTCAGGGTAAAGGCAGCATCTGATGTAACTCTCACCATCTGCAGCAGCAGTTTGCTCTTTATGCAATTATGATTGCACTGGTGCTGAGGTCAGGGTGGCTTTATGGATGTTGTAGAAGGAAACATTCCAATAAAAACTGTGAGACACAAGAAACTGTAAGATATTTATAATCTTTGGGTAAACATTTGGCAACTGGGATTTATAATGACACAATTCACAGGGTACTAGCTAAAACACCTGTTGAGAACAAGACAAATGGCCAGTCTAGACTGAAGAGGAGGATATTGCAAAAATGTGGGATGATGTTATTGCTTTTGGGCATCAGCTTA
The DNA here is from genome assembly GCA_013398075.1 of Notiomystis cincta. NCBI lineage: Eukaryota > Metazoa > Chordata > Aves > Passeriformes > Notiomystidae > Notiomystis > Notiomystis cincta. The sequence continues at coordinate 140,230 of VZRX01018059.1, read as the reverse complement.
GAACTGCTGAAACACCCAGCTGCTGTTCATTGTATTTCCAAATTGCTATGTAAGCCTGATGGTGAGATACTGGATCTGCAGATTGCATAACAGTAAAAAGAAATACATCTTTCATTCTCTTTTCAGTGTAAAAAGTGAACTTTAAAATTTTTGATGCCATTTGAATGAAATAATTCAAAAATTATTTCAGTAACAGAAGAAAGTTATTCCTATTTTATTACCATTACGTATTTTAACGCTAGAATAAGTGAAGGCAAGTGTGCTTTAGTTATGTGCTGTAATTTGGACCACAATTAAATAATTCAGTTTTTAATTCAGCCACTCCACAATTTGGTGTTTAGATTAAAATAAACAAGAAAAAAACCCAAACTCAACAAAACAACCAAAAAGCCACAAAATAAAACAAACAAAAAAGAAGTCAGAAATTAGCTCCTGTTAGATAGACAATATTTCACAGGAAGATTGACAAAGATCTCAATGGTTTGTTTGTAAAGAACAATATCATTTGAATCTAAGCTGAGCAAAATCAGCTGTCTAAAGCTTTTGTCCTTCTGATGTCAGTTCAACAGACTGAAATATTAATATGCAAAGGTCACAGATCAAAGCATACAATTAACAGTGACATTTGAACTGCCATTTTTATTAATGTATAGTTTGAAAGAAAATTCCAAACACAGGCACAGGAATAATTTAAGATATGATTTAAAAAGCACAGGCTGGTAAATCATGATTTTAATTTTTTTTTAATAGAAAGAAGGCCATTAGCTTTTGCACACAATCTGCTTTCGTAAGAGTGCTTGCAGGAATCCACAGTGGAGTTTGTCCATGCTAACTTTCCTAATGATGTTTCTTCCATCTCTGTTACCCCAAGGGACAATTTCTTCTCGAGTCTGGGAGCTGGCTTCTCAGAATCACACCAACATTCCAGTAAGGATAAAGGCTTTTGCAGGTGAGAAGGCAGCTTGGCATTACAGAGCTCTCCTTGCAGAGAAGCCTCTCTGATGGGTTTGACCTTGCTTCTTCCCCAGTGCACAAAGTTTACCGGTACCAGGGAATTTACTTCCAGCGTACCCGGTACCGCAGGACCTTTCGAATTCCCTCCACATTTACCGCAACCATCACGTGGAGCAGGTCAGAGGTGTTTCAGCACTGTGGCTACAGCCAGGCTGTTTGCAGAATGCACAAAATGTGACAAGGACAATTGTTGGGTCCAAGTGTCAGGCAGCAGCAGGAAGGGCTGAGGCTTCTGCAGCTCCAGCTCAACGTGTGCTGCTGTATGCAGGAGCCCCAGTGGTTACAAGGATGCTAAAGAGAATAAATCAGATCCAGTATCTCTGAATCCTATTGGAACAGCACATCTCGTACATCTGCAGTTAAAATTCCTTATTCTCCAACACAGGCTTGTCATACTTGGTTTATGTTTGGGGATGGCTCCTGTCCCATGTTGGTGTTTGACCAACACCGAGGAAATGCTTGGGGAACTCTTCACAGGCATGTACCAAAAACAAGATAGAATCTTCGTTAATTTTGCTTGTGTAGGAAAAAATATGAACAGATCAGCTTATGGAGTCCCTTAGTCCTTGAAACTGGTTGGTTTGAGATTGACAGACTTAAGAAATGCAAAAATTTATGTTAGAGGAACACAGAACTGCACTTGAGTTGTGGTAGAAGCATGAATCTCTTGAATTTGATGTGTATTTTAGTGCCATGCACAAAAAAAGTTTATTCTGCTCAGTCACTGGCATTTTTTAGAGGATACATGACAATAGGTATCAGCTGCAGCAAAAAATTCATTGAAAGTTTGCTGGAAGCCACAGCAGATAGAAACATCAATCCATAGATTAGCATTTCAGTGTTATTATTCTTCAGGCTGTGCAGATGGTGGTTTGCCTAGTGCCCACTCTTTTCAGGCACTGGCCCTAGTTTCAGGCACTATCCATGCCTTATCTCATTTGCATCATTTTAATTTAAAACAATAGTCTTTAAATTTCACATTTTCAAGCTGAAAGGTGCCAGAATGACCTGGATAGTGGCAGACATCTGGAGAAAAATACAGATAGAATCTGGAAGTGCTATAGATTATGCTTACTCAAGCTCCAAAATTTCCAGTGATCACTGGTTTAAAACTTTCTTCTCTCCCCAGAGGAGGTATATATTTCAGTACACTTCCATGCTTTTGAAACCAGTGAGGTCAAGAACAAAGCCAATTACCTTCTGAGTCAGGAGGAAGTGGGTGATTGATCTCAGTGCTCGATGGGTGCTGTGACCTGCACTACATAGGACCAGTCTTGTTGATGAGATACACTCTTCTACACTGAAAGTCTGAAAAGATTTTAATTTCTGGAGAATATTCTGTTGATTTATTTTTGTTGACACGACAGGATTTCAAAGTCTGCCAAGAGTTTCCTGGAAATTGTGGCCAGATTGATACAAAGCTCCTGGATTCAAGAGACATTGAAGATTAAAGAGGGAGGCAGGAGCAGGGAACAAAGCTTGGTATGACAGATTATCCATCACATGTGTCAGGGACAGGAAATGGCACTGCCAAGAGAGTAGCAGCACCCAGCAGCTGTGGATGAGCTAGGCCAGCCTGCATCAACCTGCTGTTGAGGAAAGAGAGCTCTCAGAAAGTCCTGATTTCCCTTCTGCTTGGATGAAATGCTTACCACTGTGCTCCTGNCATTTGAGAAATTCTTCTCCTGAACCCATGGGGGAGGGGCTGCAGGGACCTGCTTGCTTGGCTGGCAGGAGAGAGACAGAGACACACTTTTGGGTTGTTTCCTCCTGGATTTGTGTCCAAACCGGCACATGGGGTTAGTGCAGAAAATAATTTTCTGCCTGTTTTGCCCCTGCCCTTTTACTCACCAGGATTCTGATCAGCATGTAGTTTTCAGACTGAACACGAGATCACAGCCAGCTTCTGTGCCAGGTGTGATGGTGAGACCTTAAGCCCATGCCTGTAATTGCCCTTGGAGGCAGGTACCTGGCAGCATTATCTACAAGTGGCCAGACTGAAATGTATTTTGTCCTCCTGGAGAGCACAGCCATCCACACCCTGCCCTGTTCCTGGGACCATCCCAGCAGGTGAGGCTAGAAGGAAGACTGGAGACTTTTATACCCTTCTGCATAAGTAGCTGGGAATTTTCACCTAGAAGGAGCACTGCCAGTGGTATTTTTAGTTTCTACAGTGTACCTACTACTACTACTACTTTCCATAGTGTCCTACTACTTTTCCAAAAGGTGAAGACCAAAGACAAACAGACACTGCAGTGTGTTCAAGGGCTCCTCTTCAGTGTGTGTTAGGAGCTGCTAATAGAAAGCATTACCAGCGATGTTTTCACGTTGAATGAACTCCACGAGGAGTTTGGGTGAAAAACTCAGCATATAGGAGGTATCATGCTGAAATCCACGGCGTAATTCTGGCCAGCTCCTTCCTTTTGAGCCATATGATGGCTCACCAGGCTATGTGACTCGGTGCAGGACAAGTTCAAGATGTAGAAGATCAATAACAACAGGTAGAGAAATCTCTATTTCTTAACTCTAGTCACTTAGCAAGTGAACATTTGATTTTTTTTTTAATACAAAATATCAATGTCCAGATGAGTCCTTGGCTATGACTCACCTTCCAACACGAAGTAATGCAAGAAACCTTCACTTAAAGTCCTGTTCTGAATCAAGAGGTTTCTCCCTTTGATTATATTGCCTATAGTTATTGCCTGACAATTAGTATTATGGAAATATTATACTGATTATGAACAGAAAAACCACTGTTAGGTGTAACTACTTTCTAATGAAAGTTTCATCAAAATAGAAATATTGGTTTCTTAGAGTTTCAACTAGTTAGTTTCCAACCAAAACTAATTTCTTAAATACTTTCTCATCCATTCCTATGTAAAAATTAATATTATGGAGTTGCAGGTAATGCATGTATAAGCCTTAAAATTTGCAGGAAAACCAGGGTTGTAAGACAGCCTTGGAGCCCAGGGACAGTATGGCACTGGTGCCACATTTAGCTCCTAGCTCTGAAGTTTACATCCTCTTCACAAATAAGCACACCTTTTCTTCAAATATATTTGATTTGAGTTCATATCCGTGTTATAAACACACATAGGTTTAACCATTTTGCTTTTTGTTCCAAGAGAGAAAAGCAAACAGAAATACTTAGGAGGAAAAAAGCCGAACAAATCCCAACCCCAAATCATTTTATATAATCTTTTTTCAGGAAAATCCTCATTCTCTAAATGCTAGTACTTTTTTAACATTCTGATGGTTAAATGGTTTAACTTCCTGATGTAAAGGTCTTTTACCTAAATTTCCTTCTACTTAATTTTCTAAGTACTCAGAATACTCAGAACAGGATTTAAAAATTTTTTTTATATTATATTTTTCTGGAAAACATTTTTTAATTTATCCAACCTGAAATGAATTGAAAATCCAGTTTTCCAGTACTGTTTGCTCTGTTGATAACTGACTTTGTGCAAGAAATATCACCTGGTGCTCAGTTTGTCTTCTATCAAATGAGAACAACAATCCTTCATAATCCTGTTTCTCTCTCTGTCTCTTGGGTGGAGAGACTCCCCTTCACTGTGCTCAGGGATCCCATGGAATTCCCATCCTCCAAGTGCCGTTGGACTTAATATCACTGGAATGGCACCAAAAAGTCTTTCTCTTGCCTAATATTTGCATTCATGATCAAGTATTTTCAGAGGGTTTCTCAGTCTGTTTAAAACTGAGTATAGCTTTCATTTTGGTCTTATGAGGCAGCCATTTCAGATTAAAACTACTTTATTTTGACCTTATTTTCATACTTACGTTAAAGTTTTGTCATATTCTCTTTCAATAAACTGAATTAAGTCTTCACTTTATTAAATTGTGATTCCCTTAGGTTAAGAGAGAAGAATTACAATATGAATATTTCCATATTAAACTGACTTTAATAAAGCTCAGAGCTTTATTATTTCATAATTTTAAGATTCTTTCCAGTGATAAAAAAAAAATCCAGTTTCTTAGTATCATTCACGCCTACAAGATTTAGCAGTAAGCTTCTTGAAATTAAAAGCAGCAACATTACAAACGCACCACAGTGCATTTATACGTGGTACTCACCTAAAGATACATGAGGGCTGCCTTGAACATTGTGACCATCCCATGCCTACAACACAGGGATGTGTTCTGCTCCTAAATTTTCTTCAGACCTGATCTGAAAACTTTGTTACATCACTGTAGCTTTTTTTAAACTCATCTATTCATATGTGAAAGGATCAGGCTGATAACATCTCGGTTGTAGGTGCTGTGTTTATTGACTGTTCCTGAGTTCCAGCTCTTCAAGGTGTTCATTGCAATTTCCTGATCATTTTTAGACTAAAATGTATTCTGTGAGTTCTCAGTAAGATATGCACAGTATGTTGCAAAATAAACTCCAAAAAATGGAAGGGATGTTGCTGGGTGACCTCAATCACTAAGTGGATCAAAATGCCTGTGCAAAAACTTTTGATGAGGGTTACTTGGTACACAATTTGTCTCTTTGGTCATGATCCAAAGCTTATTTAGCTCAGTGCTCAGTGCAAAGACTGCCTACATAGGATTTAGATTATAGTCTGCATCTCCATTAAATCCTTTCAGACACTCCCCTCTTTCAGACAATCTCAGCTTCATTTATTTGATACTTGTTTCTTGTCATGTCCTAGCTCCCTTTTTGCTTTGAAGTGCCTGTGGCCCATTGTCTCCTTATCCTCTTAATAAAATGTTCTTGTTGTGCTTTCTGAGTCTGGCAGATATTTAAAAATAAAAAAGGCCCAAATATTTCTTCTCACTGTAAGTGTTATGCAAATTTATTTAAAAAGTTTAACTAATCATGGAGTCGAATCCAAAGGCGATGAATGACCGGATATAGATCTCTGCCTCTCATCTTTGTGGCACACAGCCCCACTGGAGAAATGCCTTCCTGAGGCTCAGAGCTCTTTGCTGCACTGACTCCAGCTCCTGCCTCATTCCCACAGGGGCTGCTCTTCTGCTCCTCAGAGCTCCCCTCCAGATGTGCAGGGCAGAGGCAGCTGAGCTGGTCTTACACACCCCTTATCACTTGGGAGTGGTGTGGCAAAGATCTCATGCTTGCACTACAGAGACTCTACTGCTGTAACTAATTGACATTGTAGATGTCAGCAGGCCAGGGAGAACTGGGGTAATATTATAAATAAGAATGATCACAATGCTTTGCTCTGAATTGACAAATAGGTGGGAAAAAAGCTTATCAGAACAGATGGCTTGATGCATACAAAAACTACTTTGTGAACACATGATTGGACATGACAGTCCTTATTGTTTCACAGACACAGATTTTGATGGCAGAAACGATACCAAAATTTTTGATTTGTGAACGTGACTTTTTCTGCAAAGCTCCTGAGTGGAAACTTATCATATATGAATAGCTTCCCTGCAGGTCTGGTTGCATCAGCCACACAGATAACATAAGTGGATCTGACAAATTTGCCTTCCTTCTATACAGTTTCATCTGCCAAGGGGGCCCAGTTGCAGTGTCGTCAGTAAGGTGACACAGCTCTGCAGCACCAGCTGACACTGCTACCCTGCACAGCTCATGCTACCCCACAAAGAAGCTGTGCTCAGTCTGGACACATCCTCAGGATTCAGATCCAGCTTTAACCTTAGTAGTTCACTGTAAAAGTTAAGTCAGCCTGTAAAAACAGCAAACATAGTTGACCAGTCACTCTCAGAATAATTGTGAAGTATTTGTCCTGACAGCTATGAAACTAGACCTTGTCCCTTAAGAAGTCAAATGCTTTGCTCAAATGCTCTGCTCAGGCACTTCTACCTGAGAGCTGTTTAGCCCAGCAATGGCTGGCCTTGCTTCAGCAGAATATCCTTGTCCCACTTTAGTCAATGACAAAAATGTCAGGGAGGCACAATAATAAAAAAGATCTTCATTAATCAAACAGAAGTGTTGGCATCTTCCCTTCCCCAGAAAAATTGCTGTGAAAATAGAGTCAAAATAGTGGTAGGAAGAAAACACAAAGAACATTTTTTCATCTGGCATGTACAATAGGAAGTTATAAATGTGTTGGTTTTGCTAATGATTTGGGTTTGCTACAGTTAATCATAAAAGCAGAATCTTCCTCCTCTCTGGAGATCTTGTGTCTTTTTTAATGTGGGTGGGAATATCTCTTTGTCTAAATTGTCAATAAGTAGGAAAAAATAATCTGAACTCTGTACTTAAAATATCTCAGTTGTCTAAAAATGATGAAAGCCGTCATAATTCTTTCAGAAGAAAAGATGGGAAAGATGGGAGAAAACTGGAGTGTGGTTACAGTTACAATTGCTTTTTATTTGAACATCATTTTGCTCTTGGGGGAAAAAAATCACAGGAATGAGAGGTTTATAAAATACTATCTAATTTCCTATATTTTACTGTGCTTAGGCACAAGATTGCTTTCACCTCTTTCAGAATTTTGAAAAATTATCACAGTTCTAACATTAAAACTAATTAGCAATATTATGGCTCTCTTCATCTGTCTCTTGACTACAGTTCAACAGCTGGACATGTGCACATAAACTTTGAACACAAGTAATGAAGTGACAATGGGCTAGGATAATGTTCATGATAATTAGATATGTCATTGGTGCTTCAGCCTTCTGTAAGTGGGGTCATAGTGAGAAGATGTCAGATCACTGGAAAGAAATGTGACATTGTCAATGAGAAATTATCATAACCCAGCCTTACAGTGAACTTCAAAAAGGGTGAAAAAACCCTGTGAGAACAGGGGCCTTGAGCCATAAAAGTAATGATTTATACCTCTTCAATTAGACATGGTATCTTTATGTTTGGTGAAAATTGTATCATAAGCAATTTTCAGCTAAGAACAAGGATTATCACTCTTTGCATTTACAGGAGTAATTGGTTCATTCAAACAACTACACATTTTAACAAGTTAAATAAGGAAATGTGATTAGTTTACACAGAAGAACTGGAATGTGAGAAAAATTTAAACTTCTGTATACTTCTTGAGCCTTATAAGACTCCTCTTATTGGGATCATTATTAAATATAAGTAGGTTCCTGCAGGTCTGTTTTTAATTTAAGGCTGTCGAAGCTGAGAAATATGGTGTACAAGCAAAAGCTTGCAGAGTAGGAATGAATGATTACATAATGAAACCAGATCTGCTGGTGTGAAGTTTCTTATCTGCACAGTCTGCTCATTACATTTCACAGCAACCCTACAATTCAAGAAACTCATTGTCAAGCAACTAAGAATACATTAAGCAATGTTTGCAGCTCAACAGGAGAAGTCATTCCTAGTCATGCTTGTCCTTCCTAGAAGAAAAGGGAACAAAAAAGAAAGGACAGCCACGTCCTGTTCATTATCTGTGGAATGGATTTGTTTCACTGCACATAGGGAGAGCTGTCCTGGAACAACCTAGGAGCACGTCATGCTGTGTGGAAATGTTCTCAAATGCTTCCATGCCTATTGCATGATCTTTCTTGAAACAGTATGCTCCTTAAATAATTTGGGAGCATGATCTCTTTTCCCTTGTTGACATTATATCCATGGGCCCAATTCACTCAAGGAAGAGAGGTTTTATTCACTTGTGAAATACAAAACAAAAGAGATTAACAGACAATGTACTTCAGGTTAGAATAATTTTATAATTCTGCTCAACTTGCCCATTAGCCTTGTTTAGATTGAGAAGTTCACAGTGTAGGAGAATTGCCTTCCTTGGTATCTTCTCTATGTGCAAGTAGGCTGCAAGTTCTTGGGGTTTACAATTACATTAATTTCCCCTTGTAACTGCAAATATTTCCACTGCTGTGAGTTGCTCCTCCACTCTGTGAGCTCTGTGGGTGTCATTAAAGAGGTTTAATTATATGCCACATATATGCTACCATCTCTGCTTTCAGTCTTTATACATGAGCTGCATGAATTTAAAACCCAACAACTTAGGTATTTAATTCTGAGACTCTTTAAAACATTGTACCAGTTACCAGAAGCTCCCAGATGATTGTTCTCATAGCTGTTCAGACTTATCATGGAGTGGGGATGCAAAATGGAAAACCCTGGTATAATACAGTGATATCTTAGGGCAGGCAGAGGAGGTGAGTTGTCATCCAAACTTTGAGCAGCCTCTGATGGCACAAGAAACAGTTCTCTGGATAATTCAGTGCTGTGGTTTGACCATCAGGAAGCATTTGAAGTGAGCACAGAATGAGACAGACAACAAATGCACATGCTAGTCAGTGGTGAAGCAGGAGAAGGTCCACCAGACTTCACTGCATGTGTTTCACAAGGACTTGTTCTGGTGTTTGCCAACCTCCACTAAAGGCCAGAGTTTCTTTCCATGCAACCACGTTACCCAAAATGCCCACAAGATCAAAGCTCCTATGATCTTTAAAACTCATTGGAAAGTTTGATGGGGCATATACCACATCAAGCCAAATTTACTGCTTCCAAAAAGATGAAGGTTTGGCTAATTAGCTAATAATGCATGTTCTAGACAAGCCCAGGAAATGGGTCTATCTTCTGAAATTCCTTTGAAAAATATGCCCTCCACAACATACTGAGGAAGGCATTTTAGCAAAAAAAATGGACACTCAGCATGCATTTATCATACAGCAATCATCATAAGATATACTATCTTTATTCTTTAACAAGTTTAACTGAGAAAATTATATTGCCCAAGAGGCATATTTTGTCAGAAAATATAAAGAAATTGCATGACCCCAGGCACTGGGATGAAAGTGCAGAGCTTTTATTTTCTAATTTTTCTAACCAATTTTATGTACTTTTTTCATCTGAAATACATTAGCACTCTCTTGTCTAGTTTAAGAATATGACAGCTGAAAGAAAATTATTTTGATTTGCCTACCTAAACATTTTCTACGGCTATTATCCCTGTAAATATCTGAGCAGCCTTCATCTAAAATAGGCTGAAAGAGCAAAACCTCGTATATATCCGTAGGTAATTTTGCCTTCTCAGAACTAGAAGCACCTCTCTTGTTGAACATATAAACTGCTCGTGGTTTGCCAAGGAAAGGTAGTCTATGTGTTTACAAGGACTGCATGTTCATTTGCCCATCCATCCTTCAAATACCAGGCTTTGAACTAGTTCATTGATTTCAGTCATATGTAGGAGGCTTCCAGCCTTAATTAAGTCTTAATAACTTTCAGAGAAGTAAGGAACTGGATTTATGCTGTGTTCCCAAATCTCACCACAGGAAGCAGATGAAACAGTCCATCCCACATCCAGCTGGGCAGCAGTGTCCCAGTTCACAGGTGGTCACACCAGTTCTGGCCTGACGGCTGTCCCAAGTGTAGCTCCGTGCCATCCTTAGCACGAGTGGTGTCTTCCCCAGCGGGTACAATGAAGAAGCCACCGGGAAGAAATGTGGGTTTCCAAGTGAGAAGGAGAAAGCATTAGGACAACGGAAACACGTGATTTCATTCGGTTTCATCATTCCATTGAAAAGCCCGTTCCAGTGAGACATTTGCTTTTGTGGCTCCAGGCCTAGAACCACTGTGTGTGTTTGGGCTTTTATCTCCTGGCTGAGCCCTTTAAGGTTATAAGTGCCCTGATGGTGAACAGGCATGATGAATGCTCAAAACTGCAAAGTCAATGAGAGCCAAGGCTGCTCAGCACTTCTCAGAGGAAAATGGTTTCATCCAGGAGAATGAGCACTGGATTGGGTCCCAAATTCTAGTTCTGCCATTGGCTCTCTGCATGGCCTCCAGAGAGGATTTTGTTCCACTTTCATGGACATCAAATGGAGATAATGATGCATTTCATCTCACAACAGCCATACAATCATTAAGGTTCATGATTCATTTGGACACCACTGCGCTCTGGTATGCTCTGGAAAGGATTGTGAGGAAAGAAATAATTCTGCACTCATTCCATGGTGTAGCCACCAGTTAAACAATGAGGATAAAAATAGTGAGCAGATGTTGGATTCTCTAAGCATACCGCACTACAATGAATGGAGCTGGGAACAGGGAAAGAATATTAGTTGTGCTGTTAAGGACTGGCACATATATGGTGCCAAATTAAAGTTGGATGCCTCATTTCTGGCATTTCATAGTTTTGAATGCTTGGCTTTTCAAGTAGAGCATTATTTCCTAACTAAGCAAAAACACAGTTTCAGTCACCTGTAACGTGCAAAAAAAGTCTACTGAGAAATACCCACCAAAGTGACAGCATGTGGTTAGAATTCACACTGTCTGGAATGGGCAGCAGTTGTTGGCATATTAAACAAAGAGGTTAACAGACCACTGGCTGGTGTGTGCTTCAATCCAGCAAATAAGGGGCATGGAAGAAACTCCACTGCTGGATCTGTGCCAAATCTGTGTTAGTAACCTATAGATTTTGCTCTCTCAGCAGTCATTTGATAGAGCACTGGATCATGTTAGCTTTGAGGCATGAATCTCAGCTTTTCTACACTAACTCATATGTTTGACACTCAACATAACTTAAGTATTGTGTTGGATTGAGACTTGGTTTTTGTCAGCCTCGTAGTTTTTCAAAACTACTACATTTTCTCCAGGCCTTTCCCATTTATAGATATATCTTCACTGCAGTTGAGAGATATAAACTAAAAAATCATTGAAAATAAAATCAGGACTCTTGAAATACATTATTGGTTTAAAAAAAAATCAAATGTGCTGTTAGGTCACACTCTTCAAATTTCAAACATCTCGACTAATTTTCTGAGAAGAAGAAGAAGAATAGTAGGTCATCTGGGGATAAAGGACTTAAGACTTCTTTGAAGTAGTTTATAGAAGGCTGCTGGAAGAAATTTTTTCATTTAGGAGAAAAAGAACAAAAAGAAAAAAAACTTGGTTGGTATCCACACATGTCATGTGACAAGCTCCTTTTTGAAAAGACTGTTTATGGCTGTTAAAACTTTATACGCATCTGAAAACCAATTCTGAAAAAAAAAGCTCTCTGATCTCTAGCACACACGCAATCACATGTAAGACAGAAAGGGTTTGCTAGGCCCAGCAAAAGGAAGTAATGTCAACTGTAGCTTTGGGACATTTTAAATAAACACCTTCAGTTCTAAATTGAACTTCTATATATACAGTCTGTAACTCTCTGCTCTGTAAGTGATTTTCCTTCTGCCAAGAACTGGATTCTTTGGTGTTTTGCATCTAAGACAGCAAGAAACTGCAAAAGTAGCTAAGAAGAGATGAGTCCTGAGCTCTGTGACCAGCCAGCTTGTTGCTAGAAAGAAAATGTCCTTCATCTGGAAGTTATGTGTGAAGAATTTAGTGTGTCTGTCGCAGAGACAAATCACTGACTCAGAGCTGCAACAGCTTGGGAAAGGAATGGCTTTGCATTTTGTGTTCCACAGTACTTTATCCCACCAAATTTGCTGTTTGGATGTTTGAGACAGGGTTAATACTTGAGGACTATCTCTATGATGAAAACAAATAGGCACCCTTAAAATTGCTCAGATCAATCCCATAAGTTACAGGATTAGCTTAAACAAACAAGGGAACAAACTGCAGACTACATAATTTCTGAAACAGTCAGGTACTCTTTGTTTCTATAAATTAAATGACAGACTAACAGTGTCTGGTTGTACACTTAACAGAGTATCTTAAAAATAGATAGATAGAGAAGTTAAATCTCTTTAGTAGAATGTCTTACCAGGAGAAAATAGGAGAAAATAATAAAAAGAGATATTGAAGAAACAAAAATAGATACTGATAGAAAATCAGCACTTCATTTTAGGCTACAACAATTCTCATCATGACTGGACTGTGAGATGTCTGTGCTGAACTAGTTGCTTGTGAAGATATAAAGCATACAGCCTGAAAATATTCTCTCTGACATAAACAGACTGCTCACAAAATGAGGTACTTGGAAGTAGAAAGATTTGGTACATAACTCATGTTACCATGGTGAGATGGAAAGCGAGATAAAGATTGTAACTGCACTGCAAGTACTCCAGTTGGAAGAACAATACTGAACCTAAATATGTAACCCAGTGGCAGTTTTATGTACTCTCTTGGCAGTACTTTGAAAACTATCAAATACTAATCTTGGTAGCAGACGTTAAACCAGATGCTCCTTTCCTTTCTCACTGCTGCTCATGGAATTAGTAAGAGTTATATTCTAATTTTCAGCTTGATTGTTATTCAGCTTGCAAAAAAAAAATCTGATTTTATTGATTTGAGTATGGCTCATTATTTTCTTTAATTATTTCACCTCTCTAACTACCTATAGAGCCTAATGGACTAAAAACCAAACAAGCAAAAACCAGTGAACCTGGGCTTTTGGAACGTTACATATGGACAAGTGCAAAATTATTTACTGACAAAACCACCTGCAGCTGCCTTTTAGAAGGGCATATCAAAAGCATTAAACACAGATGTTGCCTTGCTGGGATTTCTGCCTAGAGTGAGGTCTTTATTTCCTTTTATGTTCAGACAGTTTAGAGAGGTGGAGGCAACGAGGTCTCTATTATAGAATGCAGGCTGATGGAATAAAGCTGCAGCTTAACTGAATAGATCCAACTGACAGTAGCTTATGACTGTTGCTAACAGTGCAGAAAAATGGCTGCAGTGGTTTAGATGGCCACCACAAGTAAAAGTAAAATCATGCAAAAATGATCAATAACTATAGCAAAAAGAAGCTGTGCGTAGGTAGAACAGCAGTACAGTGATGGAAAGCAGCACTGAGCCAAGAGTCATGCCAGTCTGAAGGACAAGAATGTCTTGGGAGCTGACCAGAGCAAGCATAGATAAGCTATTGTCTTTGTCCCTCAGCTGATCAGCCAGCTGGCAAAAGTGCTCAGACCCCATTCCCTGGCTGCCAGCTCTCTGTGGACTGAGTGGTGCTGCTCCTCAGGAAGGACCTGGTAGAAAAGGCACATACAGCCAGGGGCAGGTCAGGAACTGGAACATCGTGATGGAATACACACTCAAGGAAGAAAACAGCTTCAAGGGCACTCTAATCATGCTTACAAACCAAGAAAAAAAAAAAGTAATTTTTTTAAAAAGTGCTTTTCTCAGTGAATGATGAATCTAAAGACTGTTTTGTCTGCAAAGACAGGTAAAGTGATTGGACATTAAACTCACCTTCTCACACAGTCATAGTAGTCACACACTGTCTTCCAAATATGTTATTTCCATACTTTTCCTTAAAAATGACAACAGAAAAAAACCCACTATTTTGTTTAGCAAAATACATTTTGATTTATTATTTATCAAATACAATTTGATACAGATTGAGTATGACAGATAGGGTGGTTTTGCTTTGTTTGGGTTTTTGTTTGTTTATTTTGTTTGTTTTGTTTGGGTTTTTTTATGGTTGAGAGCAGGGCCATACCTATAACACCATGGTCCAAATACCTACAGAACAGAGGAGCAATGAGGATAAGATGATACAGTATTGCAATAGGAGCTACTAGCACAGCAACAAAGACTGGAAACCTCCATTACTGTTCTTTAGCCTGCTTGAAACTTGAGCAAACCTTATCCATGCCAGGTATCTGCCTCAGGCTGAAAAGCTCTAAAACCTGTCAATAAGACCTGTTCAACCATTTCTCAATAATAAAGTAGTGGGGGTGAGAGGGGGAAAATGACTGTTCCAAGTCAAAGATCAAAAGTCTTTAGGCTGGAAAGGTTTGAACTCCTGTGCTTGGCAGCAGGATCTTGAAAGCTGACATAAGGTAGCACACATCAAACTTCATGTATCCAGAAAAAAACCTTCAAATTGGTCAGGTTTTGGACACCTCAGTTCAAACATTATTTTTAGCAACTCACAGTTAAAACCAGTTGTAAGAAAGGCACCCAGCTGCAACCTAAATTCCAATACAATCTCCACATAAATGAGACAGAAACTTTTAATTTACTTTGATGGTAATACAGCTTGCTCCATTACATGGCCTCATGTTTAAGCCTCACAGCAGCACTGAGGTTGACAAAAAATGCATAAGTATGGTTAGTTTAATTTGTTAGAGATGCTTGCCCTCTTGAATGTGAAGAGAGAGAGGAAAAGGCATTTCCATGCCTTCTGTCATTGCTGTGAAATTGTGCAGCAAGGAATGCAGTGGAAAGCATCTATACTTTCAGCTCAACATGTAATGAGTGAATAAGTATGATGTATATTTAAGTCTATATGCATATTAGCTGTATTTCCAGGTCTGTTGTAATAGTTATCTTTTCCATTCTGTGTCCCACCACAAAAAATAAGAAGCTGGCTGCATGTGACGAAGTTCATGCTCAGGAATGAACTCTAGAAAGTGCAGAGGATGGGATGAGTCATGATGACTGAACCTCCCTTGCTTAAGTGTGAGAGCAGAATGGTAACTTACTATAGCAGTTTACAAAAGGTCACAGAATGCTTTTTATTTCAGTTTTCCTGCTTTGTTCCACATGTAAGATGAAACAAATGTTGCTGCTTTAAAAGGCTGTTACGAATTAAATAAATTGTAACAAATTGAAATTAAATGTGTCGATCAACATGGATTTGTTTACAACAGTGTCTGGTTGTCACTCATCACTCTAAGCATCTATGTAAATTCATATCTGTGTTTCTAAGTCATATCTTCAATCACATTTCTTTAGCTGCAGTTCAGTGTGGTACAGGAAAAGTACATTTTTTAATCAAGATAAGCTAAGAATGATAAGGTTTTTTAGTTAAGAGTGACACAAAACATTATGGTGAGTTTTCAGCATAAGCATAATCAGGAATTTCTACTGCCTTTCAGTACTTCAGTTTTAGGACCATTGAATACACACAAAAAATGCTTTCCTAGGGCAGCTTATGTCTGATTGGTGCCTACTGCAGAGACCATCCATGCTCAGCTGGAGATGCTGCAGCTTGCTGCTGACTGAGTAAATGCTCTCAGCTCTCCCCACCTTCAGATGCTCATGGCCCCCATGTTTGGCTGTAGATGCTGTAGTTCATCATCACCACACAGATCATTGCCTCATCTTCTATGCTGATGAGAGATCAAAACAACCCTGACTTTATGGAAGAGATCAGGTGGAGTCACTGTGGATGAAAAGTAAGGACCTTGCAGGGAAGAACTTCTGTTCCACTCCTAGCACATGGCTGGGAGCACTGAAAAGAAATGAGGGCATGAGTGAATGTAGGAAAATGTGTTGGGGGAATAAATGTTCACACATAAGCTAAAGTGAACAGCTAGAAAAGGAAGAAAGTTTATCATAATAATTCCCTCAGTATTTCAACAACTATTCCGTCTTGCTTATCCAAATCTTTGTCAATGGCTGTCCTCCCTCCTGGCCTCAGTCTTCAGAATTGCAATGATGCTCTATCAGTATTTACCTATTTTGCCACAAATCTGCCTGCCAACAACACTCTGGGGGCTCATTGCACTGGTTCAGTACTAGAGTATTGAACTATTACCTTCTTCAGAGTGCTGATAATGAAGGCAAAGAATTTACCATTCTCATACATAAGGAGGAAACAATAAATATTTGCAGTGGAGACAATTCAAAAGCTGTTTCTCTCAGTCTGTTGTCAATGCAGATTTACCAAAAGAAGTCAGGGAAGAAATCAGCAGATCTCCAGCACTTTCACTACTGCTTGCTCCTACTTCATGTGCTGCAGTCACAGGCAGATGATGAGAGAGTCTCCCAGTCACTCAGTGCCTCAGCAGTACGGTATCCATTCACCTCCTGATAAATGAAAAGGCACAAAAGACTTTTCAAAAGAATAGAAGTAATGATAAAACTGATATAGCCCAGAATGTGGGTAACAGGAAGCCTGCAGAACAAGTAACCTTGATAGCCATGAGAAAAGAGTATTCCAAGTCCATCATTTACTTGCATAGATTACAGGTGAGGGGTCTGAGGATGACTTTCCCATAGTCTGTGCAAGACCATCAGGCCTCGTGAAAGAGGCTTCTGCCTGTGACCATCAAGGGTCTCTCCAGGAGTTTGCCAAGACTGGCAAACGTCACTGCTTGACAGAACCTCTTCATGGATGGTTTCTCTTACTCTTCTGGACAGAAGGATCCTTCCATTACTTCACTTTTCACACCATTGTTGTACTGGCTTTAAATAAAAATTAGTATTTATTTTTCTGGATTTTCCAATACATATTTATGGTTGTCTAATAATATTTTTGCACACATGCACCCAAGATACATTTTACAACTGACACAGAAACAGCACCTGTATTTCTCCAACCACATCATTCAAGTATCAGTAGAACTCTCCTATATGCTGAGAATGTATTACAAGTTCAAGCCTGCATCACACAGTTAAATTTGTGGTCAGGAGACAAGAGTGTGTCACAGTGCCTGGCAAGAAGTGATGCCCCAGGCAGGCTAATGCTATCAGATTATCTTAGCTTTCTGTTCTTGGTGCTCTCATGCAGCCCACGGACAGCATTTTCATTGGGCAAAAACTAGGCATGCATTTGTGGACTGTACACTTGTACCTTAGTTTCAGTGAACAGTAATTCAGTCCTCTTGTGTGTATGCTTGGTTGTCCAGTGTTTTACTTGACCATAGAAGCATTTTTCCAAAATATCCCCAGCCTTCCATTCCTACCTTGGTCTCTACTGTTGGTAAGTTGTTATCACTAACAGCAGTACTTTGGGACATCTCCCTCAAGCCCACTGTTAAATGCAAGCATTCAACCAGCTGTGCTGCTCCAGCAGTACACTCTGTCTCTAATCATGGCATTCATCCACAATGAGGGTTTAGTTTTGCCCTTGACTTTTGGGAAACACTACTGGAGCAGGGGAAGTGCCCTGTGCATCCCCCACCAGATCAGAGAAGCACATGGAGATCGATAACAGGCTGTGCAAACCTGCTCAGTCAAAGTGTCCCAGCAGCTCTGCATCCTCAGAGGCACAGGGAAATTGGCCACATTGTCCATGTGTCACATTTCCACTTTTTTAGCTACTCACACCACCCCTTCAGCTATGAATCTGACTCCTAATGAAACTGCAGACTAAGTTAAATGCATCCCTCTGCTTCAGGCAAGAATCTGCCTCCTGCAGCTTTCCTGGTCTAACTGGCTGAACCTGCTGCTGGTCCCTTTCTCACCACTGGCTGACAAGTAGGAACATGAAAAATCTCTCATTCATTTCAGAGGAGAAAAAGCTCAGAAGAACAGGAAAGTGAGTATGAAAGACAGAAATCATGCAAAAAAAAAAAAAAAAAGAAAAAGATAAAAAATGAAACCCTAAACTGAGGTCAGGAGAAAAATAACATTAATGGGGAAAGGAAATAAAAATGTAGGGGGAAAAAAAACCACAAAGAAAAAGAAGACAAAAAGGGAAGTTGTTAAAAAATTACAGTTGGTATGATGAAAATAGAAGGGAGATAAGGCAAAATGGTGTTGCAGAGGAAGTGGAGGAGAGTCTAACATGGGAAAGATTAGAAGAAGCAGTCTTGAAGGAAGAGAGATACAGAAGACATTACGGATCAGAAAAAAAGGAAGTTACAGTGTTACAAGCTGAACTATTTCACCAGTTCATTGTGTAATGATCATGAGGCTCTTAAAATTTCTGTAACATTTCCAGTGGCCAGCCAGTTCCTTAAATCCAGCTGCTGTTGGAAGCCAAGCCAATGTTCTGACATGTGGATAAACATAATTTAGCAAAGGAACTCAGTGACTGGGCAAGCTAATACCAACAAACAGCAACTGTAAAATAAAAAAAATTTTAAAAAATTATTCAGACCAAACTTCAACCTTCAACCTTTAGGATAGAGGGTACCAAAAGCCTGTTCTGTAAGAGACACATTTCTCTTCCTCATTCCTGAGACCTCCAGTGCACAGAGGAAAAAACCAACCAACCAAACACAAAAAACCAAAACCAAATAGCTTTTATTTTGTATTTGAAATATGAAGCACACATCTTATTTAAAGGCAACCAACCAGAAAAGCTAGGTAATATGGCCAAAAATAGCCCTTTCTTGATCTCCCAATACAGGCAATTGAAGGTAAAATATAATGTTGTTATCCCAACATAATGCTGTACTATAATGTCAACAGCCCTTGTTCAATAGAGTGTTTTTGCTGACATTCAAGTGACAAAGGGAAGCCAGTTAAGAAGTAGAATTACATGTAAAAGACCAAATGACACAGAAATTTAGCTCACAATATGAAGATTAGGTGGGTGTTGATTATATTTTATTCTGTAACCTCATGTATGATTGATTGCACTGCCCCAGTGATATGAGACTGCAAATGACTAAATTTTTCCAAGCTGTTTCACACAGATACCAGCCAGCTTGCCAAAAATTAATATTAATGAAATTAAGGCAAATTATTAGTTCAGGGAAGATCTACTGCTATATGTTTTGCATTATGTAATGTAATTAGTACTGATTAAACTATTAATCATGGCAAACTCTCAGTCACATTTTGCCCTTGCTTTTTTATACTGACTCCTCTGTGAACAGATGATGACTTTTATTGACTTCTTTGACTTTTGATGTTGGTTCTAATTACTCACAATCAGTATGTGAGAAAAAAAAATAAATTACAGGTTTCTTTTGCACTGTTGATATAAAACTTAAGTATCCTGAAGTACTTGTATTCAGTTTACTACTACTAGTACACGAGTACAGTTAATAATAGCTCACTTAGTTGGTAATTCCATTGATAAATCCTAAAAAACCCTAACAAATGGTAGGAAATATGTAAAATTTCGCTTCCATCTATGCAAGGAAAAACAATATACCTAATATTATGAGAGGTCTGCAGTCAACATGCAAGCATTCCACACCCTGGTATATAATTCCAGAATGTGCCTAGTAATCAATTAATATAACTCTCCCAGAAGGTAAGAAAGTAATGTAATTACTGTCTCACAGGTGGGAAATAAAGGCTCAAAGACTCCATCCAAGCCTGAGGAATAAGGCTTCTGCATCCATCCTAGACCACAGCCACACCCTTACATGAGCATTAATTTCCATCCCACTTTGGTTTTTGCAAGACAAAGGAAAACTTTGGCACCTATCTGGGGAGAAATTTCAGCCCATGCCAGCCAAATTCCCTGTCTGAATGGGCCATTGTGACAAAATAGACCTCAGCCTAGATACAGCTAGAGAGGTTTACCAGAACCCACAGAGGTTAAAGTACCTTTACCTGAAATAATATTGTCTCACATCCACCTTCAGGCTCCCAGATAAAGACAGTGTTACTTGCTTGTCTCACCTCTTGATGGAAACCTGGGCTGCCCTGTGCCTCCCTCCAGGAAGAAAAATATCTAATTTCTTAGTTGTTGTCTTTCCCCAGTTTATAGTCTGGTATCATTACTGATGGGCAAGTAAATACTAATTACAACAATTATCACATAGTTAATATACCATGACAAATTAACAAATTTAACCCAAAATCTCCAAACACAATTTTTCCCCAAGAATGCTGTCTTTTTTTGCCTTATTTTGCCAAACAGCTCTGCTTTTCACCTGCTCTCATCTACACTGAATGCACTACCTTTGTGTGACATGGAAGTACATATTCTCCAAAAGCCACCTGAGGAAATCTGGATAATTTTACTGAAGCCACTAGTTTAAAGCACTGCAAAGAAATTAGTTTGTGCAAAAACCTATTATAGCATCAGGAGCAACTGATGATCTTTGGACGGATCAGTTACCATGTATCTGAACCATTGCTCTCTTTCCCACTGGGGACATCCCTTCCCTGCTACTCAGATCTCCTCCTGGGTTACCTCCTCTGAATATACACACTGTCCAGAAAACCATGGAACATTTCACTTTTGGGGTAGTTGCCATTGCTCTCCAGCACAAAATAGTTCTGTTTAGGTATTTACATGATAAACAAACATTACAGCATGGATACAGTACCAGTGAGCTGTGCAACTTCATCCTCTCCTTGCAGGACAGACACCTGGGGTTGTGTGTCCCATTTAGAATGTTAGCAAGGATTTTCTTTCCCAGCACCTGTAGTCAGCACACGTGGTACTACACGGTCCTAAGGTCAGGAAACTTGTTTTATGTCGCTCTCTAACAACGTGTCTGTTTCAGAGAGGCTGTGGATGCCCCATCCCTGGACGTGTTCTAGGCCTGGCTGGGTGGGGCTGGGACTGGATGGTCCGTAAGGTTCCCTCCAGCCCAAACCACTCCGTCATTCTATGACTGCCTGCAGTGATTTTTAAAACAACCACAGTACAGTAACAGATATTTTATTAGAACAGTTTAGGAACAGGAGGGAACCAAATTTAGCTGTGGGTATTTGATGGGAATCTTGCCGATGAGGAGGTGATTTCTTCCCTGGTCACCCGAGCCTGTTCCGCAGAGCGGCCATCGCTGCGTCACTGCTGCCGCCTGGGCGCGGGCCTGTTTGTCCCGGGCGGGCTCGGCACGGCCCGGCCCGCACTGCCGGCCCCGTTTCACTGGACTGGCTCGGCACGGCCCGGCCCGCACTGCCGGCCCCGTTTCACTGGACTGGCTCGGCACGGCCCGGCCCGCACTGCCGGCCCCGTTTCACTGGACTGGCTCGGCACGGCCCGGCCCGCACTGCCGGCCCCGTTTCACTGGACTGGCTCGGCACGGCCCGGCCCGCACTGCCGGCCCCGTTTCACTGGACTGGCTCGGCACGGCCCGGCCCGCACTGCCGGCCCCGCTTGACGGGACTGGCTCGGCACGGCACGGCCC
>VZRX01018059.1:88202-118319 GCA_013398075.1 Notiomystis cincta | reverse complement strand
GGCGGGAGAGCCGCGGCGCCGGCAGCCCGGCCTCTCCGCCGCGCTCCGCGGGAGGGAAGGATGGCCGGCGGGGAAGGAGCGGGCTGCGGCGTGCCGGAGTGCCGGGAGCACCTCTTCAAGGTGCTGGTGATCGGGGAGCTGGGCGTGGGCAAGACCAGCATTATCAAGCGCTACGTGCACCAGCTCTTCTCCCAGCACTACCGGGCCACCATCGGCGTGGATTTCGCGCTCAAAGTCATCAACTGGGACAGCAAGACCCTGGTGCGGCTGCAGCTCTGGGATATCGCAGGTACGGGACGGGGCTGCTCCCTGCAGGGTGCGCGCCGAGGGCGCTCTGGAGCCGGCTGCCGGCTGCCGGCGCACGGCCTCTGTGCAGGAAAGCGTGTTCGGGCTGTGAAAGCTATCGTCGTGCTTTTGGCTTACCCCTGTTAGCAGCAGCGTCTCATTCTGGCCTTTGAGGTGTAAGTAGAGGGAGGTCTTGATGTGGGAATGAAGGTTTTCACTTTTTACAGGCTTTGTCCTCTCCCGTTAGCAGACTTCGTGGGAGTCTTGGCTCGGCGCAGGGTTTTGTAGCAGTCCTCAAACAGCTGCTTTGGTCTGACTGCTGGATCCAGGGCTCCCGGAGTATTCCTGCTCATACTGCGCCTCCTGACCTGCTTGTCTGGGTGGTGGTGGCCTTGGTTATGGCTACTGCTAAAATTAATTCAGGATAATGGCTTTGTAATGCATCTAATGCACCGTACTTTACAGGTTAAAGGTAACACAGACAGTTAAAATTGTCCTCAAAGGAAGAATGCTTAAACTTTGCATGCTTGGAGTCACCTGATTAATTTAAAAGTTGCTTGCATCCCTGCTGCATCGAGAATGGAACTTCTGTTATGCTTAGGTCTATATTCGAATCCCAAATTTGTGTATTAGAAAAGTACTTTGAGCACATGGAAGCAGAAAAGTCCTTTTCACTTGTTGAAACCATGCGTTATTCCTTTCCTCTATATATGATTCAAACTTGTTCTTTAACATCTGTTTCCCAGACTCCAACTGTACACCTACCATGGTTAACTTTGCTTATGCTGTGGTGTTAAATGCCACAGAACAATCTCTGTTTTGCTGTGGTCTCATAAGAAGTCTGTCCCTGAGCTCCGTAGTCACCTTGGTTGGTATTGCATTTCTAGTTTTGTGTGCAACCCAGGTGTTAGCCTGCAGCTCTCCTCATCCCTGTCTACACCCTCAGAATATCTCCTTGGATATGAAAAAGTAGACTTTATTTCAAGTGCTGTGTTTAAACTTATGCTACTGGAAGACGCAAGGGAAAAAACCTGGTAGTTACTGTTTCCATGAACTTTACGCATATCAGTGGAAGCTCAGAAATGAGGAAGTGTAACATGTGGCTGCTGTAACCCTGTGACAGACCAGCTGTACCTCAGCTTCTGGCCTTTTTGTTCTAAAACGCTCCAAGTATGATTCCTCAAACTGAAAAGCCGCCTTCTTACTGCCCTATGCTGAAATACACCATGGATCTTTGTTGCTGGCCTGTAGGGCAAATGAAAATATTTTCTAATTGCTGTTTTGAAGAGCAAGTAAAATGTTGGCAAGCTTTCTCTTCTCATGTGTTCCTTTTGTGAATCAGCTTTAACTTTCTGTGACTCAATTAACAGTATCAGTACAAACCTCTGCAATCCTCTGGGTATATTTTAGCGAGCCTGGGGTTCCAGAGATTGAAGAGGGGAGGCTATTGGCATCCTGGGGTTTGGCAGGCTGCCGTGCTTGTGTTTGACTTCTCAGCCCTTCCTTGCTCACACTTAGGTAGGCTGTGTGCTTTGCCAAAACAATCAGTTTCAACAGGATAGGCAGAAACTTAGCTGTAACTGGTCTCAAAGTTTGGACAGAACCTATTTACAGTTTGGGAAGTTCTATCAATGCATCCATATATAAATGTCGAGACCCAGAAGGCAGCATTTTTCAGTCTTCATTATACACATTCTTAGTGTATTTTTGACACTGCTACGTGAAGACTGAGTTAAGAGCTGCTGATAAATCCTTGGAGGCTTGTGGTAAATTGGTTGAAGAATTAAGTTGATTGAAGAATTAAAATTTTTCCTGTTGCTGAAATATTTTTCCTATTTTATAAGGGTTTTGTATGAAACCCCTGACTAATCTTTTCCTAGCAGAAATTAAAAAGTTTGCACTCTAAACTCTTAGTCTAATCTGCTGGTTTGGAGTATTCTATTTCCAAAGGGCTGGGGGGATCTTGCTCAATGAAAAAAAAAAAATAGCACCAAGAAGAGAAGTAATCTTGGTAATTTTTGATTGGGTTGTGCTTACCCAATGTGACAGCAGCAATTTGGACTCCTATAGCACTTGACATTTGAGAGTTAATTAGTAAAATAAAGAGTGTTTTCATATCCATAAGGGTCATTTGATGGTCTTAAAGCTGCTGCAGTCCTCAACCTGGGAGTGCATTCTTCAGCTGTTTATTTAGACAATCAGGAACATTTCTAAATACCTGAGGATGTGAACAGATTTACATTGAAGTTATTACCTAAAGAGCCAGATTGAAAATGGCTTTTATAATCATAGACAATATTCTCTAAAGCACTTTATTGAAGTGTAGCACAGTGTCTGAGCATGTGATAGTCATTCCTTTTTAACTCATCAGCCTGGCTGTCTTCTGCCTTTCAACAGCTCGTAGATAATTTTGCCTGCTGGTGTGTGCAGACAAACGGCTTTAGATCTCTTGAAGAGATCTGAATCTTTTGGTAAGTAGTGTTACATGTGACTTCCCTGCAAGCAATATGGTGCTGGCATTCTGAATTGATTTCAATGCGTTTTAAAAGGCTGTTGAATTAAAGTCTAACCCTTAAGCATAGAAGGGGATGTTATTTTTCACTAGATCAAAGCTTGTATGTAACAGTTCATCATAAGAAGCTTTCCTTAAAGGGCTGGGTGATGCAAACTAAGGTTTTGTACCTAAGTCAATGATAAGAGCTGACCATGTAATTCATACATCAGCTAAAGATGATAATGCAGATACTCTGCTAGCTTCTGATGTGATTGTAGGAAAAGTGATGAATGTTGTGCTGTTTATTGCAATGCAGCAGGTTACTAGATGACTTCAAATTCTTGTGTAGCTGAGGTTGTTTTGGTTTGGGTTTGTTTTTTTTTTGTGATTAGATAATTCTGTCAAATAGAGCATGACGGTGTTACAGTGCTTATGCTTTTTCTTTTTCTGCTGAAAATAGCCCTCTTGTTGTAAGGTACAAAGTAATGCAAAGTCTTGCAGCAGCATCAAAGGGGAGGGGATGTAAAATTATCAAGAGGGAGGAAGGTTACTGTTGTGCCTAGACTTTTGTATTTCAGAGATAGTTAGGCATTTTAGTTTTTAGACACAGGTTGTAACTTCTTGAATAAAGGTGATGAAAAAGCTTCAGAGTAAGACTGATCAGTCACTGTCAAATTATCTTGGTTACAGCATAAAGGAAGAAGCATTCTGAAAGAAGCTGAGAAGATTATATACATGTTCATGCAGGAACTTTAGCTGCCCTTAGGCATTATTCTTGGGTTTTTTGTTTGGTTGGCTTTTGTTTTTTGTTATTTTGGGTTCTTCTTAACTTGATGTGTAAAGTAATGAAAAATATATCTTTCTGGATAAATTTTGAAAGTGTTAGAAACAAGGTTAACCACCTTGTTCAAAGAGTATAAATGACTGGCAAAATAAATAAGAGGTAGGAATGAGTCATTGTGGTAAAGAGACACAAAACAAAAAAATCTTAATGGTAGGAGAGTGCTTTTATAATCTATTTCAAAACACTAGAGGTTCCTGCTTGCCAAGTGTGCTGCCTTAGAGAGCACTGTACTGACCACAGTGTGCTCAGGATGTTATGTGGCATACATGTGGTGAAGCTGTCAGGTGACACTGAAAGAACACTTAAGGGATTTTCTGTGTCACAGAAACTTTTGAGCTGACCTAGTAAGACCAGCAACTGAGTAGTGTTTGCTGCTGAATTTGTGATCCCATTAACTGTCACTATCGCTCACATCAGCCTGTCTGAATGTGCAGTTTGCTGGAGGGCAGGAGTTGTAAAGATCATAGATGGTGGCTTGAGTTTGGCTTTTCATGGAGAATGCCACTAATGGCAACTGGTAGAAAAATTTCGTTTAAAAGCTTTTTCTGAGGAATTCTGAATTAACTTTGGTGTAATAGTGTTCTTATTCCAGGCTTTTATTAGAATTTCTTTGTAAAAATATTCATTAAAACTGATGTAATGTTTTAACTGGCAGAGCATGGCTATGAAGTTGGCCAAACAGAAGAGGAATTGTTGTACTTTGGTACTATAAACATGTTCTACAGGCTTTCAAGAGTTGCATGATAAGACTTGTAGCATGTAAATTTGTTACTAAAATCTTGCATGTCTCCTTGAGAGAAACTGAACTCTAACTTGTTATAGGTATATACAAGTCACCAAGAGGGTGGAGAAATCGGATGAAGCATTTTGTTTAAATAGCAAGTTGAGGAAGAGCTGGAATCACCCCTATTTTCTATGAAGAAAAAGGAGTGTTAAGCTATGTGCACTGATGTTAAGAGCAAGTTAACTTTCTAAGTAACTTTTAGGCTTATCAATAGGAAGCCATGAGAAATGGGACAGAGTACAGAAATCCATGGAGATGGCTGGCTTTCAAAGGCATTCAGGGTGTGAAAGTATGTGAAATAGTTTACTTCCATATGAAAATCTAGTTTCAAGCAGCTCTGTATTCCAGTTAAGTGTACAGTTGTGCCACTGGCAGGTCATAGAGGCTATCAAGTTGCTTCTGTATACTGGGGAATTTTCTTGAATTATGGACTGATTTTATTTATTTTTAAATAAGGTCTAAAGCAAGTTAAGTGATGTTAATGCATCCCTGAAAGTCTATAGGGAAACAACCAGAAAACTTCTGCTGTTCCCTATCCATACCTGGCTCTGTGCCAGAGGCACATACACTTCAGTAGCTTTGCAGAGAAGTTTCTCCTAAGTATGGAGAATTTGAAGGCAGCAGTCTCTTAAAGAAGTCAAGGTATTCTTGTAACAACTTGTCCTTAGCCACAATGCATGTTGAAGGGATTAAACTGGCAACTCTTGCAAAGAAACCATGAAAAAGTTGCTTAGCTATGCTCACTTGTACCAGGCACACAAAGCAGAGGCAAAACAATTCAGACATAACCTGCTCTCAAATGTAGGGATTTTTTTTTTCTCACCACTATAAATATTCTTAATGAGTGAAGCATGTGCACATAAATAACTGCATCAGAAATGGATGCAGAACTCTGAGCTCAGAGCTTTTTCAGAAACTTGTAAGTTTTCTGAGGTTATTTCCTAGTTTATATGGTGATGGATGTTCTAGGAGCAGCTTTCATGTGAAGATAGGAGTGTTATCATTTTGCTTACAGCTGAGGCAACTCAGAAAGCTCCCAGTCAGGGTTGGGGAACTTTCTATGTGATTATGTCTACAGACTCAAGGAGATATGAAAGACTTGACTTAATTTCTGACTGCTTCTTGCTTACACATGTTTAAATATAAATCTTATGAGAGAAAATTTACCTAAGGATTGTGGTTACTGGAAACATGCAAGACTAGCAGATAAAGTTTGGGGATGGGAAGTAGAAAGATATTGAACACTGAGGCAAAACGTGGAATTGAAGGTGTACTTTGTTTCCTTCTAGAAACCACCCCTCTGTGGGAAATCTTGTGTGGGTGTCCTTTCTTATGACTCTGCTGGAATAGCTGGATTGAGGTCATGAGCTTTCAGTTCAGAATGACTTGCTGTACTTGGACCTCTACAGCTGAATATCCAAATAAGTGCTGAATGTGTTAAACTTGGCATTTTGGTGTTTTTCCAGCTTTCAGACATCTCTGAATACAAACAGATTCTGGATGTTTTCTGTTCTGGGAATCCTGTTTTAATACACTTTTAATGAAATGTTATCAAGTGAGGTGTGATTGTTGGTCTGACGAAGGAATTTCCATGTCTTATCAGTGGCGTACCAAAGCGTTCATAATGGCAAAGGTTCTTTTGCTTAGTACTGTGTTATGTAGCCACTCAAAGTACTGTATATGTTATCTTGGACTAAGCCTGCAACCATGGTGCTGATTGAGTTCCATAAGCATGTGGGAAATGCTACTGTCTTGATGTTGGTGTTGTAAGGTAGTCTAGTATGGTAATTTTGGTTGTGCAAGGCAGGACTGTTCAGTTAAATGGGAGACTTGAGAGAGATGTTCTTTGAGTATCTTGGAAGTAAGCTTAGAATTCCTCATAGGCCTTTTAAGGTGTTCTATGAGAAATGGGGTTAAAGATATGCTCCTAAAAGACCACCTGATCTAGTACAGGCTTAAAAAAGTTCAGTGTGTTTATCTTACAGGTGCTTTTAAATTGTCAACAATGCAAGTTCACTTAGTGCTTGAGCTTCTGTTCACTATGGAGTAGATTGTGCTTCAGCCTTATTTTCAAACAGATGCCACATATCAGTTGCTCAGAAGTTTTGTGCTTCCTACAAGATCACAATAAAAACTCTTTCCTAGTACTCTGATAGATTAAGGGATGGCTGCATGGGTATACATCAAATGAACAGAGGAAATCTACCTTAAAGGCAAAGAATACTTGAATTCTTATGTGCAATAAAGTAGACAGGAGGGAAATAATATACAGTGCTCAACAGAACTAATTTTTGGATTAATTTATAAAACAAGTTAGAAAGCTTTACACAAATAATAATCTCACATATATCACCTACTTTTCTGAAGGCAAGTATTAACTAAATTCTTGCCCTTCATGTAATACTGACTTGAGTAGTCAGAAATTAAGCTGGTTTGACTAGTCAAGCACATTGCCCTTCAGAGGCAAACTGGTGCAGACAGTATTGAATATACACTTTCTTCTTAATGTATGGCATTTACATGAATGTAAATCAAGCTTTATCAACTCTCCTTGCATCTTCAGAAGTTGCAGCTTCAGAGTCTTAGGGTTTAACCTTATTTACATCTCCACTTTGCCTCTTACCAGTTTGGTTTTCTTTACGTGCACATTAGGACAGGGTGTTACCAAAGTGCATATCCACAAGTACAATTTGAGTTGGTAAGTGGTATAAAGGGGTAATAATTAATGTATGATATAAAGGAGAGAAAATAATCTTAGCTGCCAGGTTCCAGAAAAGGCATTAGCATGCTGTAAAAAATAATGTTCTTCCCCTCAGTAGTGAGTGAGACCACTGGATTCAGTCTTATCTCTGACAGATACCTTCCATGAATTCCAGTGATAACCATTGCTTCACTTTTGTAGCCTGCTGTAAATGGTTCCCTCCAAATACTTGCTGCAGAGGTTCAGAAGTGTGATATGCCATGTTAGAAAGAAGTGATTTGCAGGAAGGGAATGTCTGTTTATATTTTTGCATGAAAATGCAGGAATACCTCTTGTGAAATTTCTTCAGGTGTTAAAGCTAGCATGACCAGCAGTAAACAGTGACTATAAAGCACAGCATGCTTCTCAAGCTACCATGGTACAATGTTCAATATTCAAAGATCTCTTCTGGCTATGGAGACACAAGAGGTTAAATGGAGTGAGATTATGGTTTGAAAAATGGCGGGATTTCAGGGCTTTGTAAAGCTTGCATAGCTAGAAATAAATGTCTTAAGTGACTAGAGAAGATTAGCAAAATTTCAGTAGCTTTCTACATTACCAGGTAATGAAAACAAATGTTCCTTATTGTATAGTGTAGCAGCTTTTCAAATAATAGATTGAGAAACAGCCTCTGAATGTTGCTTCAAACAGCTTATGGGAACTTGTTCTTTAAATGCTCTCAAGCCTGAGTGCTGGGTAGAGCAAAGTGGCAGCTATTTGATAAAAAATTCCAATCACACACAATGTGCCATGACACATTGACCATTTTAGAGATTAACATTTTTTCAATCTCGTGATAAAGTTGTTCTGGAGACAAAGTGACTTTAGAATTGTTCTCCTGTGTGCTGTGAAATGCTGTAGTGCCATGCCAGCATCACTGTGAAGTACACAGTGCAGCTCTGGCTGCATGGCAGCACACCAGAGGATATGGATCAGAGTGCGTCAGGCATAAAATAGCTTAAGTCTGGCAGATTTCTTGTTTGGGTAAGTCTTGTTAAAGCAAGGTAGGAAGCACCAATCCATGCTGGTGCTGGTACTAACTGGACTATGTCAACTTTTTTGAAGAGTGATACAGGAGAATTGTTCAATCTATGCTGCATTTGACAGCTAGTTAAAAATTGTTTAGCTTGGTTGCACTCTGGTTTTCTGGGGATTAAAATCTAGTGCTTAAACAGGGACATTCTCACATGCTGTTTAGCAAAGATGCAAAAAAAATTAGGTGGTTTCTTATACAAACATGACTGTCATACTCTGCATAAAATACATGTGATGTTGGACAAAACCCATTGAATTCTAAGTGCAGGGTGTTGACTCTAAACTTCTTAAAGACAGAACAGTAAGCTGTTAAAGTCAGTTTGGACAACTAAATCATTAGATTAGCCCAAGACTACAGACAGCAATAAGAAGTTTCAGTCTTGCTGTAAAAATTCCCAGTGAGAGCTGTGCAATTGTTTGAGGGAGAATTTTCTATCTTTGTGAGAGAGAATGGCATGCCTTTTCTATTAAGTTGATAAATCACCGTTCCTGGTGGAAATCAGGTGTCTAACTTCTAAGCATTTGCCATCTCAGTGCTCTTGCCATTTCATGGGTAGTGAACAGGACTGTCCTGTGTTCAAGTAGAATGATAGCAAACAGTGAATGGAAGGACTAGTCATTAGTTTTGAAATTTCAAGTAGTTAACAAATTGTTCAGTTAGAAACTGGCTGTGTTGTGCAAAGTAAACTGCTTCCTACCATTTCAGAATGAAATAGTGAGCTCTGTGAACATGTGGAAATATTTTGTGATATGATCTAAATAATCAAAATAGTGCTGCACTTAAACTGATATCAGTAGCTTTTCAATGACTAGAGAGTCTCTCATACACACTGTGTATGTACAGTGTATTGTCAGTGTCATGCCTCTGACACTGCATTGTTCAACAGAACTGCTTCAACTACACCCTGCAGCTTTCTAATACAGACATAACCAGAGGATCAAAGGTTGTCTCTTACAATAAAGTGTGAGATAGCTGAACAGAGATTAACTGGCTTTTGCCCTGAAGACTCTTCTGAAACATTTGGGCAAGGGTCAGTGTTGAGAAGAGGTCCATCCAATGGTCAGTTAACTTACCCATACCACCCTTAGTAAGAAAGGACACTAACAGCTGTTATTGTCTGAGGCTGCTTTTGTCTGTTAGAGACCAGGTACTGCAGTAAGTGAAGCTGTTTCTAGTATTTGTCTCATACAGGAAGATGTAATATTCTAGTAATTCTTGCTTTTTTGCCTCTGTGTTTGTCACCAGAACCACAAATACCACTTTTTCATAGTCAAGCTAGATGTCCCTTAACACTTAGGGGTTTGCAACATCTGCTAGAGCTGCTAATGTCATAGAATCACAGAACGGCTTGGGCTGGGAGGAATCTTAAAGATCATCCATTTCCAACTCTCTTACCATGGAATTAGACCATAGGTTGCTCAGAGTCCTATCCAACCTGGCCTTTGAATGTTTCAAGGGATAGGGCATCCACAGCTTCTCTGGGCAACCTGTTTTGGTGCCTCACCACCCTCACAGTACAGAATTTCTTTCTAATGTCTTATCTAAACCTACTCTCACTTTAAAACCATTTCCCCTTGTCCTGTCAGCATAGGCTCTTGTAAATAGCCCCTCTCCATTTTTCTTTAGTTACTGGAGGGTCTCAGGTCACCTCAAAGCTGCCTCTTGTCCAGGCTGAACAATCCCAACTCTCTCAGCCTGTGTTCACAGGAGAGGTGCTCCAGCCCTCTGATCATCTTCATGGCCCTCCTCTGGACTTGCTCCAACAGGTCCATGTCCTTCTTATGTTGAGGATCTCAGAGCTGGATGCCACACTCCAGGTGGGGTCTCACAAGGGCAGAGCAGAGGAGTAGAATCACCTCCCTGGCCCTGCTGGCCACGCTGCTTTGGATGCAGCCAAAGTGATTTTTCTGGGCTGCAGGCACACACTGCTGGGTCATGTCCAGCCTCTCACTCACCAGCACCCATAAGTCCTCCTTGGCCCAGCTGCTCTTGATCTGTTCATTCCCCAGCCTATGTTGGGACTCCAACCCAGGTGTAGCACCTTGCACTTGGTCTCTTTAAACCATATGAGATTCCCATGGGACCTTCTCAAGTTTGTCCAGGTCCCTCTGTATGGCATCCCATTGTCCAGGTGTGGCAGCTGCATGGCTCGGCTTGGTGTCATCTGCAAATTTGTCTATGTCATTAAATAAATGTATAGTTCAACACCTCTGTGGTTTTAACATGTGGCAACTTTACACTTACAGCTTAAATAGATAAGACTGAGGAGTGGGGAGCCATCTAGTATTAACAGTCTTGGAGTCTGCTCTCAGTCTGTGGCTGCTATCTGTGGGAAAAAGCAGGTAGACACTTGAACATGAGCAATAATATTGATAGTGGTTTGGTTAACCTACTTCTTGCAGAATAACAGATCCAATCTAATTAGGTAAGACAGTTCTGGGACAAGATGTGCTGGTTTGGGGAGATGGGGGATAGCTGTCAGCAGTGGTAACTTGCCAGTAACATGTTTATATATCTCTCTAGAAAGGAACTTCAGTCACCTCACACCTGACCTTGGTAATGTTAAAATGTATATTAGATGTCTGGAGAACTGGGAGATTCATCCTCAGGGCAGTTCTAGATATTTGTTGTATTGTGCCAAACATCCAGCATCCAAAGTATGGTCTTCTCCTGCCTGTGGCTTTTGAAGGGCCTAGGTAAATTTTGAAAGTGACAGTAATTCTAATTCAATTAGAGGTTTGAACTATGTTCCCAGCCATTTTGGATGGTGATTTAGCTTAAATCTATCACGCTGAATGACAGTAACTTTACTGAGAGTTGGAATTGTAAATATGGAATTGTCATTCAGGTGTTCCTGGAAAAAAAAGCTTTTACTTATTGTTCAATTGGTCTTTTTTACCATCTACACTGAATAAAAGCACAAATGTCTCATGGTCCTGGAAATGTATTGAATCAATTTAGTTGTGGAGTTTGGCACTAAAGTTTAAATGCTTAAACTGTGCTTGCACACTGGTCAATAAAGTCAGAGTAGTTGATAGTAGGAACCTAAGAGCCATGGTGTTGGCAGTCAGATTTAGTCTTCTTGAATTTTTGTATGGGTGACTATTACTGGTCATGGTAAATAGTTTATCTGAGAACCCTTCTCACAATGCAGAGAGATTGTTAAAGTATTTCCATACTTAAAAAATGCTTTATTAGAGTCACTATAGCTTCCTAAGCATTCTGTGATGCCTGTGATCAGTGCAGCGTATAGTAACTGTTGATAGAAAAGCACAGTGAATGAAATGCACTTGTAGGAAGCTACTTCTATGCACTTTGAACTAACTGAATCTGGTTCACTAGATCTGTTGATCATTTTCTTTACTACTGCAGTTATTGCTGGATAGTGTTTTGGGTTGTTTTTGTAGATTAAAGCTTTCCTGTGTGGCTTATTCCTTCTTTCTGTTGAACTTAAACTGCCTTTTCAACTGTTTGAATTCTCATCTTCAGTGTTCTGAAGGACAAAATTGGTGACAGATCTTTAACTCTATTCATAAACTGAGGGGTTTTTGATATTTGTTAGACTTTTGGCAACCCTATTATTTGGTCCAGGATAAAAACTGCCAAGTTTCATTGCTGTGGTCTTCCAGTTAGCAGCAAAGAACTTGGGAGTAAAACTCTTCAGCTAGTTGTACACTGACTTTTGGGTGACTGCAGTCTAGACTGTACATCTATAGTTTATGGTTTTTTGATGTGGAATTGCCAAACTTGTTAAAATCATATTTTGAGCTCTGGCTACCCAGGAAGCTGATTAGCCTGTTAAAGATGGCTTGAAAATTACTTTAATGGAAGAAACTAGTTGTTCATTTTTGCAGTTGTCAGATTTTTATAATCCTTGTTATAAAAATCACGTATCTTGTCATGCATCTCTTCCTCATTAATGACACACCTTCTGGAGGATTCCAGAATGGTTAATCTCATCTGAAAGAGAAGAACATGGAAGAACTTTGTCCAGTTGTCCATCAGTGTTCCTGATGGGACACTAAGGTTTTAAATGCAACTAACACAATTCTCTCTTGAGTTATGTGGCTTCGGGTAAGGTAAAGTCTGGATTTTTACAAGATAGGGGAACGTTTGGTATTCTGTTGGTATTGACAGAGGTAACATTTACCTTCACAGCAAAAAAGAATAGCTGGGGAACCTTCTTCTACATTGGCCCTTTTATTCTCTTTGAATAAGTTCTTGTTAGTTGATATAAACTGCATATTAACTCATGAATATAGTAAGTAGTCTGGGAGAAGGAAGCCTGACAAACTCATTATTGTGCATATACAGCTGTCATTTGTACATTTAAATTACTTTTTCTTGCCCCAATTCCCATCATATAGGAAGAGGTGAGTGTAGGGCATCTTTTGCTAAATGTACACAAGAACTGCCACAATGGTAATCATGCTGCTGTAATAAACAGGACACTAGTGTTTCTCCCTTACACTGGCAAAGACTGCTGTAGAAACTCTTTAAAATGTACTTCAAGGCAAGGCTACAATGATAACTTATCTTTTGCAGTAAAGTAAAGGACAAATATAAAGCTTCTAATGTAAAACATGGCTATAATTTCTTTTATGGAGTTTTTAACTTACAATTCACCTCCCATTACAATATAAACTGGGGAGTGAGAATAGCTCCCAAGTTCTAAAGTAGTTCTAAACTCAGCTTTATTCCTGTGGTGCTGCTGTAGAGAACTGCATTATTTCCTGATGCATGTCACTGTGCAAATATTTCACTTAAGGTTGTTGCAATTACTGGAAAATATGGTGGCGATATGTGCTGAGTCATTTCAGTGTGAAAACTTTGTGGTTAGAGAATACAGAACTTTGCATGACAGGAAGTCACTTCCATACCCCCAAATTAAACTTCTGATCCCTCTTGATTACCCTGTAGCTCAGCTCCTCATTTACACCTGAACTACTAAAACACAAAGTATACTTTTGTGGTATCATCGGGTTTATGCCTAGTCACTGGACCTACCAGAAGGATTAATCCTGTGTCCTTCCTGTACTGCTGTACTAAGCTAATAGTTTTCTTCCTGCTCTCTTCTTTCTATAGTCTTAGAAAGATTATACACACTGGAGATTTTAAGTCTAGTTTAATCTGATCATTTTTACCCTTTTTCTCCTCTGGGGGTATGATCCACTTTCTGTACTGCTCAACACTATTGTCACACTTGGAGAAATGACTATAGCAAATATCCTGCTGGACAGAAGAATGAGCATGACAGATCTCTCAACTGTGCATGGCAGAAGTTGAGACATTTAGCTTTAAGAACAAAGAGAATGATGTTCAGCCTTGGGAATTTGAAGAAGTGTTTTCTAGTTTGATTTTTCTATATGAGGGTTTGAGGGTGGCTTTTTTTTTTTTTTATTTGCAAGCAGAAAAGTGCTTGCAAAAGCTCTGCCTGAAAGTCCTGTTAAATTTTCAAAAGGCTGTCTAGAATGCTCTGCATCCCTGACAAGAAGGTCAGCATGTGCTTTGTCAGTAATGAGAGGATTGTGAAGAAAGACCACTCAGTTTAAACTGAATTCTTTTCCTGCCTCATGCTGGGAATATGCCTTTGGTGTACCTTTTACCAAATAAACCTTTCACCTGTTGGGCAGGCCATGTTTTATTGCTTCTGTCTTTGTGTGAAATATCCATCTTTGTTAGGCCTCCAGACAGGATGAAAGAGCAGTTGTAAGGTAGTATTTAGGTCAGGTTTATTGTTGTGGATGTGAATTCTAGAGGTGTAAACTTGGTTCAGGTTACTCTAGAAAAGGGCAGCACTCATCTTGGGCTCTATTTGACCTATTAAAAGGGATTAATCTCTAAGAATACAATGATGTTGAGCTTGTGTATCATTAAGGGTAAGAAATATCAAATCTTCCTAATATAAAGCTTAAATCCAGTAAGTAAAGAGAAGCTTTCACGTTGATAGGCACTTCAGTTTTCTACTTTCACCCAAATTAAAATTGTGGAAGAATATGTATTAATGTTTTTCTAAATCCAAAACTCATACTACAAGAGCAAGTTTTGACTTCTATCAATAAAGCTTGCTAGAAATAAGAGTTAAATGATTGTTTGGGACAGCCAAAGCTTATGGTTTGTTTAAACTGTGGTTACTAGAGAGTACCAAGTAACATACAGCTCCATGCTGACTTACATTCCTAGCAGAGCTGTGTCTTCTTACACTGTGAGAAGCCACTGTACAAGGCTAACCTTGGCATCTGCATTATTCCAGAACTCCTGAATGTTCATGTTAGCAGCAAATTCCCATTTACAGTGGTTTCTCCTGGTCAGGTCCTGAAGGGATTCAGCAGGTCTGAATCAGCTTTGCAGCAGAACTACAGTTGTTGCCTTTCTGGCACAGCCTATCTGGCAGATGGTTGTATGGTGTTAAAACTTCACACAGGCTGGGAGACTCTGGGCATGAGAAGTCACCAGTGCCAAGGAATCGCCTGCCAGGCCACCTTGGTTGCAACCAGTGCAGCTCTTCAGCACATTGTCTGTAAAGCTGTTGGGCTAGGCTGTGGTAAAATGATGGGATTCCTCTTGGAAATGGAGTGGAAAAACTTACCTGAGTGATGATCAGAATTTCTGACCAAGGCTAGGTCCCTTGGTATTTTTTTAAGAAAAGCCATTTGGTGGTTTAGACTCCTCAAGTTTGGTTCTGAACTATGCTTTGTAACTTTGTTTTTTTGGAAGCTATATGTAACACTGTACTAATTTCACCCTTTTGCACACCTTAAGTATGCTGTTGTGCAT
This sequence comes from Notiomystis cincta, assembly GCA_013398075.1. Classification (NCBI taxonomy): domain Eukaryota; kingdom Metazoa; phylum Chordata; class Aves; order Passeriformes; family Notiomystidae; genus Notiomystis; species Notiomystis cincta. Next base: position 103,359 of record VZRX01018059.1, on the reverse strand, counting down.
GTTTCAGCAATGGTTATTGCTATAGGAGGTTAATATGGCCACCTTGCCAGCTGTTTTTATTTTAAAGCTTTTTTTGGATGGGAGAGCAATAGGCAGGAAGGGATTCAGTCAATGGTAATGTCCTTCACTGTGCTAAGTGATTGCAGCCCTGTTTTTGTACAGTATGCACAGTTATCTCAGAAATGGTAACTGCCTGATAGCCTTTTCTGCAGTTCCTAAATAACTTAATTATCATAGGTAGTGATCATGCTGTGTCTGTTCTTTCTGGTACATCTAGCAACCCTTCCTGAAACTAATCAATACAACTTAATTTTCTTATGTAAATGTTCATCCAGTGTTTGGAAAAACTTAGAGCCTTAAGTAAAGCCTGGAAGCCTCCCAGCTCTCCAGGAACTGAATAGGGAGGGCTAATGGGACTGTTTCCCTTGCTGCTTCAGATTCATATTATGTCTCATGTAAATAAGAGTGAGTGGTGTTCAATTCTGGACCATTTCAGGGCTCAATTGAAGAACTCTTTCTGTAGAAGGCTGTGGTTGGTACAGGGCACTGTAGACCTTGAGATTACACTGTTTTGTGGGGCTGTCCTGTATGAAGTGATATCTGCCTGCACTGGACACTAGAGTCAGTGCTTTAGCATAGTCCACAGTGGTCCCATGTGGCAGGAAAAAAACAAACAAAACAAACAACAACAAAAAAACACCTCCCAAAACCAAAATCCCTACATTCTAAGGATAAAGCTTCTTTAAATGTGACATCATTGACATGCAGAAATAGTAAAAGCCTTCTGATCTAACTCTTTCCTAATGGTACTTAATCTGTGGAAACAGTGGTCAGTGGTATGATTTGTAGTAAGGCTATTCTAAAAACCTCTTTTAGGCATAAAAGTCCAGGCTAGGGAGACAATGTGAATTACTTGTGTACTCTGTTTAGGAGAATTGTATTAGCAGTGTGGCTTTTCCAGAGGCATAGTCACAGAGATGCAGGCTTGGTGCCTGACTTGTTGCATGGCCTTAGAGTCCATGGCATAAATGCTGCTTCAAAACTTGAGTTTTGAGTATAGAGATAAGAGCTTTCTTCTTGGATCCTGCTGGTTCTTATATAAGATAATCAGCCAGTAGTGAGGGGGATAAAAAAAGTGTAATCTCCATTCTGAAGAATATGCTGGTTTCTGTAGCATCATAGTTTAAAGTGAATGGACAGAAATAAAGTCAGCTTCTGTATAGTTCTCTGGAACTTTACTGTGGCTGCTGCTGTTTTCAGGCAATTCTAACAGCTGCTTAGGCAACCTTTTCTGAAATGTCTGTAGGGAATGAGCTAATCATATTACAAAGTACTGACATTAAAATGAGGCAAGGGAGCTAGAAAAGCACACTGCTGAACACAATCTCTTGTCAACTTCCTACTTCTATTGAATTTCTGTCTCTTTATGAGAAGGTGATAACACCCACAATTCTCCTTGTATCTGTTTGTCCTTCCTAATCAAAGGTGGACTTGAATGTTTATAAACAGAGGACAACTAGGTTTCCGAATACAGCTCTTCCTTTATGTATTCTGAAACCTCATGCACTGAAAGATAAAAGCTGAAGTGATGATACACTGTAAAACAAAGTCATAGAGTTCAGGGACTTCTTATCCCAGTGAATACTTCCAAAGCAAGCAGAAAGCTATTTTAGTAGCCCAGACTTCCTAAACAATGTGCTAGGACTTGATACTGTTATAGACACTCAAGTGTAAACACATCATGATAGTCTGACCTTCCAAACAGAAGAATAAGTGAACTGGCATGCTCTAATTCTACATTTCAAATATTCTGGCTACAGTAGTTGTACGAAATAAGTAAAGACTTTTTTAGTTTACTCTGCTTATGCAATTGATTTTTTTTTTCTGGGTTTTTATTGTGAGTAGTTGTACTTTTAATGTTCTTGTTTTAAATCCTAGGATTGCTGTAGAACTTCTATAGTTGAAAATTAATCCAGAGAAAATCTTAGACTTTAAGAATGAAGTCAAAGATAACAGGTTTAGCCAGAACTGTTAAGCTAGCAGCTCCTTTTGAACTTGTCCCTATGAAAAAATCTATAATATAGGTGACCTCTCCAGAAGATGCTTTGAAGGCTGTTAGCCTTGAAGTTTGCAAAACCCCTTGTTGCTCACAATTCAGCAAAAGGCTGAGTTTAAGTGTTTAACTGAAGTAACTAGATTTAGATATAAGCCTTAATATTATTTGATGAAATAATGATTTATGTATAGCTGTGCTAGTAGTGTTTTTAGGCATTACTTCTCAAAGAACTCTACTCTGCAAATAAGTTTAAGAAAAAATTCCAAGTAGTAGTTGGGACTTCAAATGGCTTTTAGCATCTGACTTGTCACATATAGTATGCATAATACTGTACAGTGAACTTACATGGGATAAAGGAGGCAATGTTTTATGCTCTAGGTTACTAAATGCAAATGCCAAACTTATGAATGAAGCTGGTACAGTGGTCCATTTACATGGAATATAGTTCATGTTTCAATATAAATATCCTCTGTGACTCTCTTTCAGGCCAGGAACGCTTTGGAAATATGACCAGAGTATACTACAAAGAGGCAGTTGGTGCTTTTGTGGTCTTTGATGTCACAAGAGGCTCCACTTTCGAGGCTGTTTCAAAATGGAAGCATGATTTGGACAGTAAAGTACTACTTCCCAATGGCAGCCCCATCCCTGCTGTTCTACTTGCAAACAAGTGTGACCAGAAGAAAGATGGCAGTCAGAATCCCTCCCAAATGGACCAGTTCTGCAGAGAAGGTGGCTTTGTTGGATGGTTTGAAACATCTGCCAAGGTGAGCATAATAGTAAAATATTTTTAGTCTCTTGAATATTGGCATAAGAAGGGTGAATATAATCATGTAGGAAATAATGTATAAGAAGTGACAGTCAAATATCCAATGTTCAGCTAAATTTGAAGTGATGAATTTGAAGCTTCACTCCTGAGTAAGATGAGGCATATTTGGTTTAGATTAAAGCTTATCTTAAATTCAGAGAACCTTGAAACTATTTGCAAATGTTGATTATCTGAGTTTGGTAAGTTTTTTAATCTTGCATGCATGAGGATCAGTCATTCTTTAGGTGTTAATATTCCTAAATACTGATCAAGCTCTCCAGAAAGATACAGGTAATATTTAGGTGCAGACTTTTAAACTGTTTTCTGCTTTGACTGTTGTATGTAGGAAACAGCAAGGTTGGAAGCGAACAAGCTGTTTGCTTACTCGTTGCTACCTACCCACAGTGTTGCTAAAGTGCTTTTCTGTTTTATCAGGCCATGTCAAGACTGAACAGGAGAAAAACAAATTGTTCTGTATAGTAATTTAAGTTAAGAAAGACAGCTGCTTTATTCAGTTAACTTTGAGTAATTTCATGTATTGTACAGTTTTAGTCTACAGACTTTTTGTCAATGCACAGATTAAACTGGCAGCAGCTTAGTTGGAAGTGAAATCCAGTATGTCCTTAAAGCTCAACTGATTCTTAAAATGAAGGACTCCTCTAGATGAGGACAGTGTGGCTGACAGACCAGATTACTGGCCTGGCTGATAAATCCTTTATAAAGTAAGATAAGCCTCAAGGTCCCATTTTTCCCTTGGCTTGCCCACTTCCTTTAACTGCTGCTGCTGAAGTGTTACCCAATAATGTTTAGACAATTCTTAAAAAGCAAAAAGTCTCTTCGAAGAATATAAGAAACAAAATTACAAGTTGCTCTTTGACCACCTTAAGAAAAGGATACACAGTGGAAGGAATTAGTTAAATTAGCTAACAGTTTGGTTGCATTTGAAAAAATATTTCCAAACTCACCCATCTGTCACTAAAAACTCCAAGGCTCTTTATACTCAAAAAGAATGCTAAGATTCTGCTTTGATATTAGTCTTCCTGGACCTTTACCTGCCTGTAACACTGCTATGTATAAGATGCATTATGGCTTAAAAATAAATGCAAGTAACATTGAAACAAAATCTAATGTGAAATTCTAGTGACAACTTGCATTTCAGGTGGCATTTAAAATAGGACAATGTAAAACAAGGTTCTTGGTGCAGAGAAAAATCCAGACAATAAGAGTTTTAACTTAGGTATTTGATTGACTGAAGAGTTGTAGTTAAAATAGCCAAAATTTAGGACTGCTTTCTTGTTTTCTAAGCACACCAAAACACTTTATGGTTTTAAGTCCTGCCCACTTGGATATCCTATTAATTTGCTTTTGCCATTCTGCTGGAACTGATAATTGGATATAAAATGTAGTTATCAGAAATATACTGGGCTGGTATTTCCTTTGGAACCAGAGGTGTGCAATTCCAAACATGGCAGCCCTGTGCTAAGAGATGGCCCAGCCAGGTCAGACCTGTGGCTTGGCTCTAGGCCAGCTTGGACCCTCAGAAACTGGGATATTCTGACAAAGTACATCTCTAAGTATCCTGCAAACACACATCTTTCAGAGTATATGGGAAGGTGCTTTTCAAAGTATGCACAAGAATATACAGAGTGGCTAGATGAGGCCACTTGGAAATAGTTGTGATTTTGAGGCTCATGGAGAAGTTCCTTTTACATAAATAAGTGCATTCAGTCAGAAACAGAAGAAGGCTCTAAAAGGTAGGACAATACTGCAGATGATGCAATTGCCTAGGATCTTTCCTGATGCAGAAATACACTTTGGCATTTGTGAGTCTTCCAAATGCAGGTGACACTCATTCCCCTGATTGCTCTCTAATCTAGAGTCAGTATTCAATTTGTAATACAGGGGAACAATTTTATATCAAACCCTTCTGCTAACTTTCTAAGAAAAAAAATGTGTGAGCAATGACTACTTGCATCTGAACTGCTTGTGTTCTGCTGATGAGCCTGAAGAAGTCTTTTCTTTTTGGACAGCTTTTTAATAGGAATGTGTGACTGTTTCAAAAAATATCACTGACTTCTTTGCTTTCAACCTTTTTAGGACAACATCAACATAGACGAAGCTGCTCAATTCTTGGTGGAAAACATCCTTGCCAATTACAAAACCTTTCCTAATGAAGAGAATGATGTGGGGAAACCAAAACTGGACCTAGACCCATTGAAAGCAGAGAGCAAATCACAGTGCTGCTAATGCTACCACCATTCAGTAAATATGATGGGATGAGCAGCAGGACTTTGCCTTAAATCGAAATGCTGCTATGGTGCTGCCTTGTGACAATCCATATGGGGTGTCTGGTACTATCTGAGTTGGTGACTCGTTTGGGTGTTTACATGTTCTTGTTTAGCATGAAACTGAGTATCTTGTGAGTTATCATTCCACTTGCTTGAGTGTCTGCATCTAAGTCTGATTAGTGTCTTCTTACTTGAGAACATAAGGTAGTGTTTACACTCCTAAAAAGGAACAAAGACAACATTCAGTGTCTAGTTTGCTTCTAGAACACATGCTACATTCCAAATAGGACTCACTTTTAGTCAAATAGACTCTTGCACCTTTAAAGTAAACTTTTCCTCTGTCACCATTTATGTTCCACTTGAGCCTTCTCACCGGCACAATTGTCCCTATTTATTATCCCCACCATGAGGATCTGTCTCATTGCTAGTTTTCCTGGATCAAGACATCCCAGAGATCTTGAAGGGGCCAATGACAGATGGGAGGTATTTTTCCTAGTGTGATCACTAAGAATGAGTGGAGTTAGGTGGCTTTTACCACTGAGTAAAAACAAGATGGTTAAATTATTGTGTTTAACAAGGGAAAGACATGGTTATAAAGATACTAATAAAAATGCATCTCCAGCAATTTAAGGCTGAATATTTTCAGCTAATACATTATATATGAAACACATTAATGAATACACTTATACTGCTGGCACATAGTTATGGTAACCTGACCTCTATGCACATCCAGAAATAAACATCCAGCAACTTTTTCATGCAGTAACACTGAAAACTTTACCAAGAATACAAAAAGTAAATATCTTACTGTCCTGTGATGATGAACTTGCTTCTTTCTTCTTCTGTCTAGCGATGGTTCTGAATACCATGAGCAAGGAGAGAGGTCTTGAGGGAAATAGCTTAGTTGGTTCATGCTAGTCTGTCAACCTTTCTGCCCCAAGCTCTGTCTTTGTCAGTTTTAGAACTCTTTTGACTGCTTTGAACTAATAAACTGGCTTACCAGTTTGTATACTGAGATGCTTATGTTTCTTTGTTATAACACTCATGTATTTTTGGCAGCAAATGAAGTTCAAAAGGATTAGAGAGATTTCATGGTTCCTGAATGCCTTCTGGAACTCTGGCTCTGCTTGGCTCAAAGGCTCTGAAGCTCCTCTTTATTTTAAGGGTTTCTTCTGTCCTGGTACCTCATTGCTACTGACTTCAGAAGTCTTACCTTGCTGGGTTTGATGGTGCTGATGTTTAAGTAAACATCAGAATTAGGTATATGCAGGATTTCATGTACTTTAATCTGTATGAAGATTTCTTAGGCTGTCTTTTTTCTAAAGAGTAACATACTTTTTAAGAGTTAAATAAATATATTTGGGCATCTTATGTGTGTTGGTGTATGCTTTTGAGAACATGAATCTTCACATATGTTCCACCTATATTCAAATGCTTTCACTGACCTTTGAAAACAACTTTATCTTCTTGTATCTGCTATGTTAGACTTATTTAAAATTACTGCAGCAAGGCTTGGCATAAACTGAAACTGTGTTTATTTAGCTTAGGATCCTAACATAATTCAGATGAAAGGGATCTTAGTGTGTCCTAAGCCAATGTCTTTCTCTGAGCAAAGAAGTTCTTAGGTGTTCATGTGATCTAGTCTTAACCTCCAACAGTGGAGACTGTATGGCCCTGAGAAAGTTGTTTCATTGTCTGACTGTCCTCAAGCATTGAAACTACCATAACCTTCCTATTCAATCACTTGAACAACTCCATTTAGTCTGTAAACTCACTTTTGATGTTTAATCTCCACTGTACTGTCTTTTTTTTCCAACTTTTAATTAAAGCTGCACAAATGTAAATGCCTACTTTACCTCCAAGGGCAGTTTCCCCAGCTGTAGTGGATTGTGGATTTTTTTTTTGGTTTGTTTTAGCATTTAGATTCAACAGCAAAATGGACACCAAACTCACGCTTTGTGACTGTGTCTGAATGCAGGAATCTCATCTGGGTCCTGTCACTGATAATATAATCCTATGCAGGTTCTTTTCAACAATGTCTGAACTTTTGCTTGAAGAGTTACTGCTGCTATATTTAAGCACTTTCCTTATTTTGTACATAGCTTCTTCTAAACCTCTGTACAAATGTAGAAAGGCCATAACTAAAACTAGTGGAAGGTACTGGTTTTGTACAGGTTGTCATTACTGAGACTAGTAGTATAAAACTACCTGCAGGCTGGAGTATTTTTGTTTTTCCTCAAATCTTTCACTTGTCTAAGGAAAAGAGTTGAGCTTTAATAGAAAGCTAATCTAGTCTTGCTTTGTCCTACAAACTGCATTCTCACTACTGGAGAGGGAGCATGGTGATATCTGAGACTGAGCAGGTGCATCAGGAAAGCTGATCCAGACAGAATAAGAACACTGTAAGAAAAGACTGGCCTGAGGAAGGAAGTGGTAGCATCTCTCTGGTAGAGGGAAATGGGACTGCAGTTCATGGAGAAGTGTGTATGTCAGTTAAACTAGTCAGGAAGCCCTATCCTAATTAACCCAAACCCTTTGATTTGGGAAAATATGTGGAAGACTGATCCAAACATTGATTTTTTTTTTTTTAATTTTTTTTTCCAGTACAGGATTTTCTGGAATATCCTAAGTGCAGTACTGGAAAAATATGAGCTATTCTAAGCTCCAGAGTTTTGTTTAAGCTTTATGTCAGGCCTGTTGAGTTGTACTAGCATTCAGTCTCCTTAGATTGAACAAATCTTTGTTTCTCTATAATAATTAATCTTTGGGGCATAGTTTAAGTCATTCCTAGAGACCCAGTACTTGATGTCACCACAGAACAGGTGGATGCCCAAAGGAGTCTGTGACCCTTGTGGGAAGCCCATGCTGGAGCAGGCTCCTGGCAGAACCTGTGGCCCCTTGGAAAGGCCCATGCAGAAGCAGGTTTTCTGACAGGCCTTTGGACCATGCTGGAGCTATGTTCTGAAGGACTGGACCCCATGGAAGGAACCTACACTGGAGCAGTTCATGGAGCCTAGGGGAAGAATTCACAATGGAGAAGTTTCTTGAGGATTGCCTCCCATAGAAAGGGCCCTGTGCTGGAGCAGGAGGAATGTGAGGAGTCCTCCCCTGAGAAGGAAGGCACAGCAGAGACAACACGTGATGAAGTGACTGCAAACCCCCATTTCCCATCTCCCTGTACCACTGGGTGGAGGAGGTAGAGAAAATTGTGAGTAAAGTCTAAGAAAAAGGGAGAGGTTTGAAAAGGTGTTTTTAAGATTTAATTTTTATTTCTCATTATCCTACTCCAATTTGATTGGTACCTCAGTCAGTTCATGAGAGTAACTCGTGAATGATCGCTGCCTGTTCTTAGCTCAACCCATGAACCTTTTCTTATATTTTCTCTCCTCTATCCAGCTGAAGAGTGGAGCATTAGAAAGGCTCTGGTTGGCACCTGCTGTCCAGCCAGGGTCAAACCACCACACAGGCAAACTACTTTGCTTCAAACTTGAAGAATTGCTGTTTTCAATAACACTTCACCACAAGATACCCAAAATCACTGCCTTCCAGTATTTAATAGTTTAAGGAGCAAGAACTTTCCATTAGATTGTCCACCAGCATGCCATTTTGTTTCACTGGGTTATTGTTTTAAGCACAATTAGATTAGACAACTTATAGCTGAAATGGTTATGGTGGTACTTGGCATATGGATGATGGCATAAATGTCACAGGAACTTATGTAATTTTTGAGTTTCAGAAGTTAGGGAATGTAAACTATTGTAGGTTGTTTTTTTTATTTAGACAAGTTGATATATTTTGGTAGATTTGAAGACATCTTACATCAGCTTAGGGTCTTGCTTCTAACTTTTCATGAGGAATGGTAACCCCATTTGTATTAAAACATATTTATCCAGCAATCTTACATTTTGCATTTTTTGGATAGTACAGCCTTTTGCTTTCAGCCTGCATATACAACTGCAACCGCACTTAACACATGCTAAAGTTAATCACTGTTAAAAAGGATTTGCTATGATCTGCAGTATGCCTTTACTTAGAACAAGAAGACTTAACTTTTTAAATCTCCTGCAAAAAGGTTACATTCTTAATTGTAAACAACCAAAATACTAAAGTAAAACAGTGTACTAAGAGGTTTAATAGGTCCTGCAGTCCTATAGTTTACACTACATTAAGATTGTATATTTTCATTTTAAAAACAAATACCCTTCTCTTCCTCAGGCTACAGTCACAATTTCATTGTATCTTTTAGCCAAATATCTAGAATTTTTTAAAAAGATAATACTACTTCCTGCATCCACATCCCAATTTTATAAGTTCCAGTAGTTAGAGAATCACAGTTGTCTTATTTAACTTCAGGCTTCAGATAGGGTTTGAATACTGTATCAAACACAGAAAACCTTTCATTTTGACATAGAAAGATATTCCTGTTATAAGTCATCAAATATAAATTAACAAAAGAAAGGCAATGGCTCTGCATGGTTCTCTGAGCTACTTTGATTTTCCTCTGCTGCCTGCTCTTGGGCCATACACTGTTTAATCCCTATATTTGAATGGAGACATGAATAAAGTTCACACTTTTACCTAAATAAGTGTCCTGAGCAGTCCCATGAGACTTGATGGTATTGCTGTATTTATTATAAATTGGACTTGAACAGCTGCTTGACATTTAACAGAATATTTTGAGTCTGCATTTCTCCAACATGAGATTATAGCATGAGAATGTGATAAAAAGATGTTCTAGAAAATAAAGAACTTGAGAAAAAAGAAGGTAAGTGGGAATAGTAACACAGGTGGGGTTCATCAGAGTCCTTTCTGGCACCATGTCAAATTCAAGAGAGGCTGGAATATTGGAAAAACCTTGTCCCTGACAAGATCAGATGAGACATGGTACCATAAGATATTTTTAAAATGACAGTGGGCAGAAAGTCCTGTGCTTAGGCAAAGAATATTTTCTATTATGCAATTGGCTGTGATTTTTTCCCCTGCCTTGTCTAATTCTATCAGTTTACCTGAGAAAACTCTGATAATCCACCTTACTCCCCACATTGGGCGCCAATTGAAATGTGCCGNTGCTAAGAAAGTTCACTTGCTCCTGTGGATGTTTCGTTACAAGTGGTTTCTAAAGACGAGGCGGGCTTTGGTTATTCTTGGGGTTTTGTTTGTCAAAGTGGAGGCCCGGCTCGTGTGGACGCTGTGCTCCATCCCTCCCTCGGTCCTGGGGCGCTCCTGCCCCGTAGCGCCGCGGTCCGGCCGACAGACCCGGGACCTGGAGCACAGCCGGGGCAACGAAGCCTTCAGCTGCCATCAGAAGTTAGGAGCTCGCTGAAATGATTTGGGGTTTAAAAGAATTTCGAAGCTTTGAACCAGGACAGTAATTTTGGGAATGCAGACCTTCTTTTTTTATCAGGTAGAGGGACTAAACGAGCTGCAGTTTTAGGGGTGAAATGATTAATGACTGCTATAGCACATCAGTGTCACGTACAGAAGGGGAAGACAATTCCCAGTGCCTGGAATATTTGCTTTATGTTACAAAGAATCTGAGGACAGCAAGTATGATATGATAAAAAATAATAATTCTTCCTATTAATTCCCTAAATATTTCTGTGCAAGAAGCATCTTTTGAGTTATTTTTAAATTATTTGCTGTTTGCTGGGTGTTTAGTATGAATTTGTATATTTCTGTGTGAATGTCTATTTCTTCCTTCAAAGACAAACAAATAGAGAACACTGACGTTCATAGTCACTGTTTTGACTTGTGAGTTCTGTTTCTATGGTGTCAGCAGCTTTCTCATCCTAATGTAAGTCTGAATGCATGGCACTGTCAAGATTCAAATGAAAAAGGTATCTGATGTATGTGTTTATGGCTTTTTTTCTGCCATAAATAAAGGTTTCAGTTGTATCATATTTCTCTCCTGAAATCAATCTCAAATGCTTCTTTGTGATTGTTTCATATCTAGTTACACAGTCTTTTCTATACAGTAGTTTCTTATTTCATATTTTCATGTTTCTCTTTTATATTTCCCACCTTGATTCCCATTTTGCTAACTTTTCTGTTGCAGGCTGCCACTCTCTAGTTCCTTTTCTCCACCGCACCCTTTGCTTAGTAACTTTGTTGTTGTTGTTTTGGCCATAGCCACACTGTCCTTCATATTTATTGCTTCAAACAGTTTATCAGAATTTTTCTGATGATATTTAAGCTATCAGGGACATTTTTGTTTTTTATCTGTTGGAGAAAATAAAGGAAAGTTATTGTACATGAGATGGAGTAGCTTGAAGCTGTCCTAGTGGTGGCTTAGTGATTTTGTTTCTTCTGTAGTCTAGTAACATGTTACAATAACCTGATCACAATGCAGAGCCATGGTAACACAGAATAAATAGTTTGTATTGTTGTTTTTGTCATTAAGCCTATAACTTTTGTTATAACTGTAGTGTGTCTTTTGGGTTTATCTTGTGATGAACCCTTGTGATGCAGATTGCCTCTGTTGTAAACAGGGATAACTCTCAGCAGTAACCATCTAAATCTTCCAGTGCCATATACATTTCCATATGACATCTTATTGTCCTGAGTATTCAGGCATATGGAGAGTTGATGNTACAAGATCATCCCATGACACTTCATGTTAAGAGTTAAAGAATAGAGCCACCTGTGCATAGTTTCAGTCCATCTGTTTGAGGATGGTTTTGCTCAAATGCAGTTCCCTGGCCTATGTCACCTCAGTGACTGACTGTTCCTGACTCAGTGCACAGGCTGCTCCTCCCAGGCTTGATCACATACTGCAGTGTTTTCATTTTCTCAGGCATTACCATTCCCCACTCACAACTGCTCTTTTTTTGATCACTCTTCACTCTTTTCCTGATCCTTCACTGTCTGTTCTTAATGAAATGCCAGTGTACTGCTGTCCTCTTCTGTTCACAATTTCCCACTGACCTGTACCTTCCCTACATCTCTTCCACCTCCTCTTTCATTTAACAAACAGATAAAAGAGACTAATGGAAGGGGGAAGAGACTAAGGGCAGTGGGTTTTTTTTTTTATCTGTTAAATGCATTAATTTCGGAACCTAGATTTTCCTATCATTTGATAAAAAGACATGGGGAGAAAGTCTCAAAAATACAATACCAAAATCCTTTCTATTTCCCTTTCATCTCATGACTCTTGCAACCTCATGCTTGAAAATGCAGCATCTCTTCTAACAGAACAACCAAATGGGTAAGGTTGGAAGTGGCCTTGGAAGATTGTGTAGTCCTACACCTCTGCTTAGATGTTGAGCAGGTTGCTCATGGTCATGCCCAGTTTGCTAAAAACTCCACAGTCTTCTTCAAAAACCTGTTCCAGTGTATGACCACCTTCACTGTAATTAAAAATAAAATTAAATTTTATTTTAAAGAGGATTTTCTCATGTTTAAATTCTCACATTGATTCTAATCCCATCACTTAGCACCTCTGAGAAGAAGAATAAGTGTCTTTAGCCTACTCATCAGCTATTTATAGACATTCTGCTTTGCCCCCTACCACACTCCCAGGTCTTCTCTTAAGGCAAAAACTTTTACTGTCTTGTTCCAGAGACCTTGTGCTCTCTGAAAAATCAGAGGAGAGTTAAGTCTGAGCTCCAAGACACCTGAGGGCTTTTGGAGGTGTTGCTGTTCATAGTTACTCCCTTTCTGCTCTCTCCAACTCTTTTTCTCTCTTTCCAATGTGTTGCTATAAAAAAGTGAAAAATATTTAAGAATAAAAGGCTGCCTTCCTGCAAGTGACTTGCATGTGCTGTAGCTGTTGATGTGGTGCTTTCAGGGAAAAAACAAAGAAGCTGGTGTTTGGAATGGTATCTTAGAAGAATGAGGACCAGAAGGTCATCCATCCATTGCTAACCAGTACATGCTTCCTTAGTATTTGTTTAGTGACATCTCAATGGGTTCCTAGCACTTGTTTTGTTGTCTTGTGCATTTATTCCACATTTTCTTGTCAGGCTGCCTCTACCCTAATAATTTCTTCCCTTCAGGGAGTGTCTGTCAGATATACTTCATGGCTTGAGACATTGGGCAGTGAAACAGCTGATGTGACCTTACAGATTCTTTTCCAGTTAGAAAACTAACTTGTTTGAAATTCAGATTAATTTCTCTTTCCAAACAAGCTGTCCTTGTCATTGCTTTTAGGTTATAGAATTCTAAATTAAGTTCTTGCATAAATAAAAAGATGTAACTTGATGGATGTAACACTTGAGATCCCTTTTTATTCCTTCACAAAGCACCTAGATACATGCTTTTAATGCCATCACTCAGCAATGAGGATTTTATGCTAAAAGGTCAGGTCCATTCTGAGCTTCTTATGTAGTAACTATCCTGTAACAGCAAAGAATTAAAGGCTCTGTACTTAAATATGCTTTTCTGATTTCTGTTCTTCCACCTCTACCACCCAAAAATGTTTAAAGATCCAGGCACTCAAATTTCAGTTACTTTTATGTTGTCTTTCACATAAGTGTATTATGAAAGCTTTATTTGCTGGGATACTGCTGACCTCATTGGTCATCTGCAGGGGGATCAAGAAGGAAGCTTTCCTAGCATGAAAACTTTCACAAGTGCCTCTTACATGGATACATATGTTACTATGGAAAAGTACCTATGAATTTTCTCTGTCCACTGGGAAAGGAAAGGGGAATAGAAAGTCTGTAATTTTCATGGTGTTTTTATATGCATTCAAACTGAATCCTGTCCCCCATCTACAAGTTGGCACCAGCATCCAGCAAGGTGTGGAGGTGAGCAGCCCTGTGCTGGTACTGAGGAGATATAGCCAGACATTTGAACTCCCTTCTGTCTCTGCTATTTTTTATCTGTTTGCCCTAATCAATACTTGATAGCATAATTGTATGAAGAGAAGACCAACTGTTCAGTTTGAAAAGAAATAAATAATACTGAAATGTTTACTTGGCTCTCAAGTGCAAAGTGTCCCAAAGTACCTAATTTAAAATTGATACTGTTGGACATTACGCTGAAGGAAATGCCAAGCTGTGGAAGAATTCTGCACTTTGAAATTTATGAGTGTATATCTGGCCGCCTGTCATCTTGATATAAGTCAAGATCTGACATTTGTCAAAAATAAGCCTCTAGATGTAGCAACATGTGCCTATTTTTTCCTCCTATTTTTCATCTACTCATGCCCTCTGCAATTTGAGAAATAGATTTTAATTTATTTTTATATTTGAAAAAGACTTGGCTTGAATAATAATAAACAAAGAAGTATATTCTGTTTTTTCAAGGATTTTTCATCATTCACTGTGTATTGGGAAACAGCAAATATGGTGTTAGAAATAGGAGCTGTTAGCAATAATTCAGTCTCTGCAATGTTTCTGAATGTCTGCTTATAAACTAAGTTGAAGTCAACTCTGCTGAATTTAAAACCAGCAGATTAATGCTAATTTTATCTGACCTTGGTGGAACGGCATTAACTTTGGTAATCATGGGCTTCATGCAGGAATTAATTAGTTGCCTCCATCTGAAATTAAAAAGAAAATAAAGACTTGCATAGTCTGGCACTATAATTTCTCTAGGCTGTAAGGGCAGATCTGACTCATGTCCAAGATGCCATCGACCAAGGCCCCTTTCTGCAGTGCTGCTGTCCAGCCTCTGTTTCCCAGTCTGGCCGGACACCCAGGGTTGCTCCGTCCCCGGTGCAGAATCAGCACCAGTTTTGGTCTAATTTCATGCCCGTGGTGACTGCCCAGTCCCCGCACTCGCCCAGGGCTCTCTGGGGCCTCTCTGCCGTCGACGGAGCCGACAGCTCCTCACACTTGATTATCAGCGGCAAGCAAATAAACAAGGTTCTTCGGACAGACTCCTGAAGCTGCCGCGCAAAGCGGTATCTGGTACCCCCGAAGTCAAACCTTTGCCGGCAAAGGCACTTTGTGCCGTTTCTTTGGCTCCTCGGACCCGAAGCGGGCGGCGGCGGCCGTGTCCGGGCTGAGGGCGGGCCCCTCCGGCCGCTCGGCCTGAGCCCCCCGCGCGGCCCCTCCCGCGGCC
>VZRX01018059.1:0-88085 GCA_013398075.1 Notiomystis cincta | reverse complement strand
TTAAAAGAATTTCGAAGCTTTGAACCAGGACAGTAATTTTGGGAATGCAGACCTTCTTTTTTTATCAGGTAGAGGGACTAAACGAGCTGCAGTTTTAGGGGTGAAATGATTAATGACTGCTATAGCACATCAGTGTCACGTACAGAAGGGGAAGACAATTCCCAGTGCCTGGAATATTTGCTTTATGTTACAAAGAATCTGAGGACAGCAAGTATGATATGATAAAAAATAATAATTCTTCCTATTAATTCCCTAAATATTTCTGTGCAAGAAGCATCTTTTGAGTTATTTTTAAATTATTTGCTGTTTGCTGGGTGTTTAGTATGAATTTGTATATTTCTGTGTGAATGTCTATTTCTTCCTTCAAAGACAAACAAATAGAGAACACTGACGTTCATAGTCACTGTTTTGACTTGTGAGTTCTGTTTCTATGGTGTCAGCAGCTTTCTCATCCTAATGTAAGTCTGAATGCATGGCACTGTCAAGATTCAAATGAAAAAGGTATCTGATGTATGTGTTTATGGCTTTTTTTCTGCCATAAATAAAGGTTTCAGTTGTATCATATTTCTCTCCTGAAATCAATCTCAAATGCTTCTTTGTGATTGTTTCATATCTAGTTACACAGTCTTTTCTATACAGTAGTTTCTTATTTCATATTTTCATGTTTCTCTTTTATATTTCCCACCTTGATTCCCATTTTGCTAACTTTTCTGTTGCAGGCTGCCACTCTCTAGTTCCTTTTCTCCACCGCACCCTTTGCTTAGTAACTTTGTTGTTGTTGTTTTGGCCATAGCCACACTGTCCTTCATATTTATTGCTTCAAACAGTTTATCAGAATTTTTCTGATGATATTTAAGCTATCAGGGACATTTTTGTTTTTTATCTGTTGGAGAAAATAAAGGAAAGTTATTGTACATGAGATGGAGTAGCTTGAAGCTGTCCTAGTGGTGGCTTAGTGATTTTGTTTCTTCTGTAGTCTAGTAACATGTTACAATAACCTGATCACAATGCAGAGCCATGGTAACACAGAATAAATAGTTTGTATTGTTGTTTTTGTCATTAAGCCTATAACTTTTGTTATAACTGTAGTGTGTCTTTTGGGTTTATCTTGTGATGAACCCTTGTGATGCAGATTGCCTCTGTTGTAAACAGGGATAACTCTCAGCAGTAACCATCTAAATCTTCCAGTGCCATATACATTTCCATATGACATCTTATTGTCCTGAGTATTCAGGCATATGGAGAGTTGATGTGACTTAAAAAACAAACAAACAAACAAAAAGAACCAGTTGATGGAACAGCTCTTAGTGTACAGAACTATCTCTGTGTTTGAATGAATTCAGAAATGCTGGTAGTGTAAGAGGGGAAAACAAGAAATCTGTGACGCAAAAGAATCTAAAGTTACACCAGCTCTGATGCTAATTTCCTGACTAAGCTATCCCTACTCATTTTTTGTCATTCTGAAATGTTACTAAGGCCTTTTGGATGAATGGATGAAAAAAATATTGGTTTAGATCAATGCATGTCTTTCTAAGTTCAACAAATGACCTGATAAGCCTTGACTTAATTGTCAGGAAAGATTTTCCTTTGGCATTTGTTGAGCTGTAGGTAATTAATTTAAATCAAGGAAGGTATTGACAGTTTATTAAATTTTTGTGTATGAAATTTTTTGTCTTGAAACAAAAATTTTACTGAAAATGTAGTCCCATTTTCTTATGAACCTGTAGAGAATGCTGCTATAAAATAGCTGAAAAATGGATTTCAGCACTTGCTATACTTTGTCATCTTGTTTTGCTCTGTAGGTTTTTAGTGAGTTGATTACATCTATTGTATTACAGTATTTAGTCTCAGTAAAATCTTCATCCAGCTGAAAATCCACATGCATCTTAGTACCCTCTCATCAAAGATCTGTGTGAAAACCTGGTGTGGCAGAACTCAGTGGAAATTGTTGGTAGTTGGGAACTGAACACAGTGGACTAAAATTTCCCCTTGAAAACACTTTTTAACATCTTGAATAACCTTTCTTCTCTCTTGCCCTTGTTTCCCGGATGGATTGGAATTTATATGCCAAAGTCAGTATCAGAAGGATATTTTAGCATTCTTACTCCCTCTGAAAGGACTGAAGCATTGAAACTTATTCTTCTTTCTTTAGTCATTCTGTATGCCAATGGTCTCCAAACTTTTTTTATTGCACAACCCAATTAGTGGAAAGTTTTTGAGTGCACCCTTCCTATATATGTGTATTCCTTTATCAGTTACATACATGCACTACTCAAATTCTGATTGTTTTTCCTTGTGTGCACTGCCTGCTTTGGAGACTGATACTATAAACTACAGAATTTCTGTGGGAAAGAGCAAGCAACTAGGCAGTTCAAGTTTTGATCTACAGCTGGTAACATTTATAGGGGGGTTTTCCTTGGATTAGGCTTATGGTCAAAACTTAGAACCACAGGCTGTGGTGATTTATGTAATTTTTCAATTTGCCACAATGTTACTAGACTGCTTTTCCCTTCGTCATAGGATTTGTGATGTCAGAAGTGTGGGAATGCAATTGATAGCAGATAGATGGATGAATGGAAAGATGCTGTATAATAGGAATATCTGTATTACAGTAAAGATGTATACAGATGTAATCTTGGTCTACAAGATACAAACATCCTTCATTTACTAGAAGGCACAGTTTTAGGCCCAAATGCAGAGAACATTCAATTTTCTGATATAAGGCTTAATCTGTGTCATTGTCAAGAACAATGAGAAGAGTGCTGAGCTGGTTCTGCAGGAGTCTGCTCTGGGATAAAATGAATAGTACTGATGCTCCTTACAATTGTTGAGAAAAACTGCTGAACATGGTGATAAAACAACTGTAACTGTACTGTGTAACCCTGTGGCTCATTCCTCATTTTGTTTGGTAAACCCTGTGTTGAACAGAGTGCTTTCTGTTTCCTCAGGTAATGATTTTCTCCTAATACTAGGCAAGTGTTGGTAATGATTATAAGTGTTTTATCAAAGGCAATTTACAAAGTCTTTTCTTAATGGGTTGTGGAAATTGGAACTAAATCTCATACATACACTGTAAGATTGCAGCTGTGTTCATTGGAGATATAAAAATTACTTATGAGATATTTGGATTTCAGTAAAGCTTTTGATACTATCTCTCACAAAATGTCCAGCACACAGCTGGATAAACACATCATGGATGGGTGAGCAGCTGGCTCATGAGTCAGGCACAAAGGGTTACAGTGAATGGGGTGACATCAGACTGGTGAGCTGTCACCAGTGGGGTTCCAGAGGGCTCCATCATTGGCCCTGAGCTCTTCTTCATCTTCATAAATGACATAGTTGCAGGACTGGAAGGGCCACTAAGCAAGTTAATAGATGATGTAAAATTGTGAGAAGCTGTTGACTCTCTCAAAGACAGAGAGGCCCTGCAGAGAGACCTCAAGAAATTAGAGAGATAGGTGGGCAATCACCAACCACATGAAGTTTAACAAAGACAAGTGCCAGATTCTGCACCTGGGATGGGGCAACCCTGGATATATGGACACACTGGGGAATGAGATGCTGGAGAGCAGCACCTCAGAAAGGGACCTGGGAGTCCTGGTCGATGGCACATTGAAAATGAGTACAACAGAGTGGAGGGCCAGCTGTGAGGGGAAGTTGTATGAGGAGTGGCTGAGGTCACTTGGTCTATTCAGCCTGGAGGAGACTGGGGGGAGACCTCACTGCAGCCTACAGCTTCCTCATAAGGGGAAGAGGGGCAGGCACTGATCTCCTGTCTGGTGGCCCATGACAGGAGCTGAGGGAATGGCCTGAAGTTGTGTCAGGAGAGGTCTACACTGGATATCAGGTAAAGGTTCTTCACCAGAGGGTGGCTGAGCACTGGAACAGGCTCCCTAGGAAAGTGGTCACAGCACCAAGCCTGAGAGAGTTCAAGAATCATTTGCACAATGCTCTCAGGCACAGGGTGTGATGCTTGGGGTGTCCTGTGCAGGGCCAGGAGTTGGACTTTGATGATCCTAGCGTAATCCAATCCAGAATATTCTCTGATTCTGTGATTCTCTTTGATATCTGTGTTACCCAGCTTCATTCTGTTACCCAGCTTGTTCATGATGTTTGAGACAGAGACAATTACTGCAAAAATTTTGTGTAAATCTATGAAAACTTTAGTAATGTAACTATCCCTGTATTTGAAAGAGAAATGGATGTTTGCAGCCCGCCTGAGAAAATGTTGCCTTGTAAGTTTAGTATTCTGTGGTAATTGCAAGATAGATTTTCTGTTTTATTTTAGAACAAAGCTTGCAGTTGCAAGGATAAAAATGTTAAAAATACTTTGTCTTTTGACTAATACTGTCTTTCTGATAGTAAACGTGACTTGTTTTTTTTTTATGTCTCTAATGATCAAAATACTAAATAGAAATAAAAGTAATATAAAAAAGAAAAAGACTATTTTTTCTTTAAACAATTAGTAAAAAAATCCTGAAAGCTGTCAGTGCTTACCAAAAAGAATTACATAATTACAGTGTTATAATTTCATCTGTTCTGAAATTAGTGCAGAAATCCTCTGAGAGTAATGTGCACAAACATCTGTGCAATATGTTTTGATCACCTTAAAATCACTTTTCTTAATTTCTGGTGAGATCAGGCTTCTTTTTTTTTTCCCCCACAAGTATTTAGAGCAGTCAGGACAGTATATCTGCACTGTGAAAAATCAATCAGGATTATGGGTGGACATATTGCATTGTTGGAGTGGGACCACAAAAGCATATGGAGAAGACAGGAAAATTCCTCTGGACTTGCTAGCCAGACTTCCCTTGGGTCTCTGCAGGATACTCCATTGGGTCTCTCTTCATTATTGCTTTCTAATTAGATAGCAATTCCCTCAGGAGCTAGGCAGCTGCTGGAGATGTCCAGCTGAAGAGCTCAAAAGAACTGCTGCCCTTACAGCTTTTCTTAATTGCACCATTAGAGGCCACTGAGAATCTGATCTTTCCCAGGTTTCAACAGCTGTGGTGAATAGGAATTGATGTCTTTGGCGGCACTGAAAGAGATTCTGGCTAGTAAGAATGGATAATGAATTAAAATGCTTTTAAATTAATTTAATGAAGCTCTATGCCATCAAGCCCAATCTTCTGAATTAAACTTAAGCCATCAGCATCTATCTCAATTAGGGCGTGGGCTATTAGGGACAGAAGTGAGGAGTTAATGGCCGGTGCCAAGAGAGGTAAATGATTTAGGGGTAATTGTGGCACAGACAGAGGTCACCACTGTATATAGGGGAAGGTCAGAGCAGTGCTGGAGTTCTTTTTAGAAAGTTCAGTAACTAAGAGCAGTATTTACTGCTGATTTATCCTTAAGGACCAATAGAGACAGGCTGAAGCCTGGATTGACTGGAAGAAGTTATTTTTTACCTGTGTGCCTGGTTGATTGCAATGAGCAGGTTGCTGCACCAAAGCCTAGGATTACCTAATGTTTCTTATTAAGATTAGAGGATGGGACAATAAGAGCAGAAAAAAAATAGTGGCATTGCTAGTTCATTCTTCAATTCCCATGTGCCTGGGATAAGGTTTCAGCCACGGCTTGTGATTGAGGTTTTATCCACTGCCAGCATGTGTTCTTTAGGTTTGGTATTTTAGAGAATGTACACTGACCAGATTAATTTTTTGATGTTTTGGGTTTGTTAGATAGGCTGAAGGTTGAGAATGGTAAGAACTAGTGGATAAGAGCATGGTAACTGAACTCGAAGCTTTTAGTGTTGTGCTGGACCTCTCATGTTGGTTAATGTAAGTTTCAATGGGCACTAAAAATTTACATGGAATAAGGGAAGAAACCTGCAGAAAAGAAACCCACTGAGGATTACATAAATACACCTCAACTACATCAAGTTTGGGAAGTTCTTGAGCACTATTCTTAAAAATACCTAGAGACTGTGAAAGCGTTTGACAAATATACTAGATATGTTGTTATGCTCTTCACAGGTTTTCAACTGCAGTATTGTTGGAGACAAGATGTTGAGCTACAGTTCACCCATTCTCTCACTCAATACTCCTGTGTGTGGTCTGAGGGGGTAGCCCAGTGGTACCTCTTTGACTTGCAACATATGTTTTATTTGAGAGAAGGGGTTGCTGTATTACTGTAAAAGCTGGCTACATTCTTATGTAGGTGCTTGTACTTGTTTTTGACTGTGCATAAGCTACAGTCAGAGATGAGTGTGGCTTGGTGGTTATAAACAACTTCTGCTAGAGACTTGAAACAGAGTGAACGTTTTGGGCAAAAGACATTGAGGATACGAGCCCTGATTTTGCAATTTTTGGATTAGGTGTACCCATTTTATGGTTAATTAAGCCCAATTTATTGGGCTGTCCTTAAAAATATAATTAGTTTTAAGTATCGTGGTTTATTTAACCCCATCTGGCAGCTCTGACCCACACTGTTTGCTAGCTCCTCCCCAGCAGGATGAGGGCAGGAATCTGGGTAAAAATGCAAAAACTTGTGGGTTGAGATAAAGACAGCTTAATAGGTAAAGAGCAAAGAAAAAAAGGAATTAATTTACTGCTTCCCATGGGCAGGCAGGTGTGCAGCCATCCTCAGGAGAGCAAGACTTCATCACATGTAATGGTGACTTGGGAAGACAAATAACATCACTCCAAACGTCTTCCACTTCCTTCTTCTTCCCCCAGCTTTTATTGCTCATCATGACAACATATGGTAAAGAAAGTCTCTGGTTGGTTGGGGCCAGGTGTTTGGGCTATGTCCCCTCTGGTCCCTTCTTGTGCACCCCCAGCCTCTGTGCTGGTGGAGCCATGTGAGAAGCAGAAAAGGCCTGACTCTGTGTAGTCACTGCTCAGCAGTGACTGAAATACCGCTGTGTTATTGACACTGTTTCCATCACAAATCTAAAACTTATCGCCACTACAAGCTGCTCTGAAGAAATTGACTTCAGCCAAAATCAGTGCAGCTACTCAGGGACTTTGCAAGGAAAAGATTTATATGAAAAATTTTAAACCTTCACTGCATTCATAAGCTGCTTTACAATTGTAACTCGTAACATATTACAAGATTTTATACTCTTACTACAAAGCTGATTTTTGATGACTTGGGAGGCTCTTCTGTCTTAAACAGCTCAGTTCAGATCCTTTCTAACCAAAGCCAGTTAAGGCTTCACAAGACTCTGTGAGTGGTGTGTCTTGAGCTACAGCAGTTGTTGATCTCCAGTTTGCAGCTACTGTCCTGACAAACCTGAGGATGTTCTGTCTCATTTAGCATGCTGTTAATTGAAATCCAATGATAAACAACTATTTTGGTTTGAATGGCTGTCTGGAACCTTTTTGAAGATGTTTCCTGGTCTCTCAAATAAATCAGGCACAACATAAATCTGTAATGGCTCAGGATTCCAGAACATCCAGCTGCAGAACTGAAGGGAAAAGTATCTGTGCACCTTAAAATTTAACCATGTGAAACACTGAGCAAGTGGTACCATCCTGCACACCTGTACTTTCACCAGGCATAGCAGCATTAGTGAATAAATGTGTTGTGATCTTAGATTCAGTTTGGGTGAAAGGCTTTGGTTCATGATTGTTCTTCAGAAGTTATTTATTGCATCATTGACCATCTGCAAGCTCTGCTACTGTACTAATGTATTAATACATAAATTTTAACCTGGCTAAAGCTAGAGATGTTTCTGAAGAGTTTGCATTTTCTTAAGCATGAAAGAACCACTTTTCATTTGTTGTGTTTCATTGTCTATTTGTTTTGTAAATAACTAATATTTCTGAGGGCAGTAATTTTGTTAGTAATAGAAAAAAATTTATAAATTAGACCTAGAATTTGTGACATGAAAAATGAAGCTCTTACTTTCAGCACCTGTGCTCATTAATTGAAATTTTTCAGAGTGTAAATGCAGTACAACTTTACATAGTCAATTTGTTGGCACTTTTTTCCCTTCTTCTTTTAACTTTCTTTTTTAGTTTCATGCTTTGTGGTGAGATAATTTTTTTCTCCCCAGGTAAATATGATAAGCATACTAGAATAGCATATAAGCTGACCAATAAGTTTAATTTTTTATTAACTAGATTACATGTTAATTAGAAAATTATGTATTCAAATTAATTTTCCTGGTTAATTCTAATTAAAACAATGAACCCCTGAGAGCTCAGTCTATTTGATCTGTAGATTTCAAACTTCATGGACTCTTGGGCTTGAAAATATTAAGTAATTTACTAGTGGCAGTATCACACTAAATACGGTGCTCCTTACTGATCTTCATTTTGGGTTTCTCTTTCCATGAAACTCAAAGCACTGTCAGAGAATCTTACAGGCAAACACTCCAGCCCTTGGCTGGAGACTGTAGAATCAGACTGTGCAAGAAGAGTTTTGAGTTCTACTACGATGAGCAGTGTAATGGACAGCGTAATGGAGAAAAGCAGCTTTCAGCAGAAAATGTACTGTCAAAAGAAAAATACTAATAATCGTGTGTTGAAACCAGAAAAACATTCCTAAAGTATCATGTTAGAGACTCTGTTTGCCAGGGATTATTTATCTGCTTAAGCAGAATGGTCTTTATCTTCTGTGAACTCTCTATAACCACCACCGAATAAATGGAATTTCCTGGTTTTCTCAAAAATGCATGCAAAGTGCTTTTTAAATGAGTTGGCCTAAATCCATGGAAATATTAGCATGCTGTTGCAGTTTGGACAGGTATTTACCAAGAAAGGCAGGAGTCTCCCTTGGAATGAGAAATGTAAACCCCCCTTCCCTCCGAATTAGTAATATTTTGAAATTAAGGGGCTCTCANGGCAGCAGAGGCCGAGGCGGCGGCACCCACGC
This sequence comes from Notiomystis cincta, assembly GCA_013398075.1. NCBI lineage: Eukaryota > Metazoa > Chordata > Aves > Passeriformes > Notiomystidae > Notiomystis > Notiomystis cincta. The sequence continues at coordinate 79,262 of VZRX01018059.1, read as the reverse complement.
GGTCCGGTTGGAACTGGGAAAGGCGGGTTCAGGATCTCGGGGTCCCCAGGTGAAAAGAGTTCTCCTCTCAGCGAGATATTAACGGAGCACCAACCTCTGCGGCCGCGGTGACGAGCGAGCTCCTCTCCCCCGGTCACAGCCACATGTCCCCCTCCCAAAACCGAGAGCAGCAGCCTGAGGGCGAGGGTGGGGCTCCAGAAGGCCGAGCCGGCGAGCGGGACCGGGCTGTGTCCCAGCCCCCACCAGCTCCACCCCCTGCAGGGTCTCTGTCCCCTCCTGAGAAACCCCCAGACAGGGAGGTGCCGCACCCACATGGCCGCTGGGCTCAGCCATTTCTATTGTTTCTCCTTAAGTACTGGTCATTAGCATTTCTAAAGAGGAAAAAATTTCTCTAAAACACGTGGACACATGCTCTGCCATGCAGAAACTTTTAGTTCTTGCTTAATTGTTCAGGTGCCATACAGAAGGAGTAAGAGGTTTTTACAGAAGCCAGTGAAGAAGCAATGCCAAAGAAAGGAGCACAGTGGAGTTCATATTCTTCAAATATACTTGAGTATCAAACTTGAGTGTCAAAAGAGGTGCTGCAATCTTCTCATCATTCTTACCGCTGAATTTAAGGTCAGCTTGTAACCTTATAACCTCTATTCATTTGCTGCTAGTTGGAAGAAGAGCACATTGATCAGACAGAAATTTGATCTGCAAATTAGATATAGATGTTACTTGCTTCAAATCTGTGACTTGTTGGAAAACTGCAAGATGCAGCTCAAACCCCTTGTTGTCTATATGGCAGTCTGTTCCCTTGGCCTCTCACTGCCACCTTTTGAAAACAGTTAACCGTAAACGATTTGGACTAGCTCACAATCCCACCTGGAGCACAACTCAGAGTCAACCATAACCATCTTGGAAGAATCAGAAGATCACTTCTTTTGGCTGAGATTGGCACCTGAAAATGATCAGAAAAGACACTCCTATTTTCAGGCTCTTGCTACAACTATGACATTATCTAGGTATTGGTGTATCGTATTTCCACCTGTAAAACTGGATAGAAAGCCCACCTCTGTAGACTATTTTTGTTTCTGCACATTACAAGTGGTCATTTGAGAGCTAGATATTATGGAGTTTCTGCCTTGGCAGGCATCTCTTGGAATTAATTTTCTATGTTCCACTCTTGGAAATGTAATTAAAAAAAACTTTTTTGAAGGATGTCTTTTAAAGGTCTAAGTAGAAAACAAAAGGCTGTCAAATGAATGACCTCCAGGCAATCTGATACCCTCCACTGTGAAGAATGCTTTTCAAATAAGTAAAAGAGTATTTTGCTCCATTCTGTATTCAAAGCTTTTTTATAGCAGATCTTTGGCTCCATAGAATCAGGAGCAGAGAATTTTCACTACAGCTCTCTCAGCACAGAAAATGGTAAGCTGAGTTTTCTGGCGCTGGACTTGCAAGCTACAGGGTCTTGGGCTGCCATTTGAAAGCATCACGTCCATGGTATTGTTTTTCAAGTATGTGGCATCACCTGATTTTACTTCTGTCTTTGATTGGTTTAGAAATGATAGTTTGTGCAAGAGAAAATATTCTTCCTATAATGCAAAATTCTAACACTATGCACGAGCTTTCTATGAGCATGAAGGTTGAATTTTACAGGAATTCCTCTCAAAAAAACATGAAAAAAGTTGTTTGTGCTTTTTTTGCTTTACAGATCTAGTCATACAAGATAAAACAAATAAATTGTGATCTATATTAAGTATTTGGTTGCTTATCAGTCTATTTGTTGCTAGTTTTTTGAATGCATCTTTATTTTTTCCCCCACCACATGACAAAAGTCTGTTACTCAATTCTGTGATTTATATTGAATTTCTGACTTCAAGTTTTTGTATAGCAAAAAGGTTTAGTTGGCATAAATGGATCAAACCAGAAAAAGATACTCAATTTTATCTAGAATTCTAAAATTACAAGAATACCCACAATATTTATAGGGCAACAAATTGAATCAGGCTGAAAACAAAGAGAACAAACAAAAAATAAAAGTTTTAAAACTTACAATGCTTCTACAGCACTATTTTCCATTAATTTTTCTTTCAAGTAATGTCCAAGGCACTCTACTGTGTAAAATTTGCAGAAGGGATTTGTCATATAGGGTTTTTCTTCTCCCTCCTAGAATCTGGAAAGCAAGCCAAGAAAGAACATCTTGGTTTCCATTAATATGAAGGCAAATAAAAATAAGGAAATATGTGGTCTCCTAGCTGGCAAAGCTAAATGTGAGGGTAGGTAACCGTCTCTCTTAGCAAATGTGTGTGTCTTCAAAATAGGCTCATTCTTCACAAGTTACTGAGCTCTATTAGTAGTTTGTCTGACACCTACAAGGGCATCAGCTATGTTTAGAAATGAGAACATCACACTTGAAAGCAGTGATCTAAATTACAGACCCCTTTAAAAATGATATGTCTATAAAGAATAATCAGTTGGTGTTAATCTTTTCTTTCTATCATCACTTTAATTTTCCACAGTTTAATCTTGCTTCACACAGAAAGCACTCTGTGACTTTTGAGAAAGAAATCCTCCCCCAGTACACAAAATGAAATGACAATAAAATCTATTGTCATAGGCTTTTGCAAGCAACTATGATTGTATCATAGGTGGTTTACAATTATTTGTCCTGCTCCTCATACCTGAACTGCATCCATGGCTTGAGTCTCCGCAAACGGGAGAGCTCTGAGCACGTAGACTAGAGTATTTTGCTTCTGCAGAGAATCCTGTAAGTTTTGGCTCCAGTATCCAAGATAAGACTGATGCCAAGGTATCATAAACAACTCGTTCATATTTTGGTTTTATTTTGCAATTGCTACTGACTATTCTAATAATAAGGAGAAAACTGTATTGCCTTATTAGCTGCTTATTAAATTGTCTGATTTAATAATCAGCTCATTCTGTTCGTTCCTCTTCAGAGGAATGATACTAGGTATGAAGAAAAAGAGCCAGTTATTTTGCCACAGAGTTACTGGTACTTGGCCAAACTTTCTTGTATCCTTTAGAGATTCTTATGAACTTGAGTGTTACCATGGTTTCTGCTCTGGGTTTCTAAGATGTTGAGATGCTACTTTTAAAAAATCATTTCAGTGATTATAGTTTAAAAGAACTTTCTGCTATATATAAGGTCTTCAAAGGAGCTTTTGTCTTTGAGGTTGGAAGAGATTAGAGAAAAACTTAAGTAGGTTCCCTGCAGGGCAGATTTGGAGAAAAAGTTGAAACATCTGTTTGTTCTCTGCCCTCATTTTCCTAATATAAAAGCTTGTACTGATGACAGAAGTTGTTTTTTTCTGACTGTTCAAATAATCCACAGAAAAGGACACATTTTTACTGCTCCTTGGTGTCTTCCTGACTTCTAAAAAATTTTGCATGGTATCACAAAATTATTATTGTCTGATAATCCAGAATGACATGAGTATTGGGAAAGGAAGGTTGGAGTGCTGAAAATAACTACCAATATTTCTGTAATTCTCAAGAGAATTCCCTTCAGTGTGGCTGGATTCCCTCTGTAAGGAACGGTCGTAGATAATTTACAAGTAGATTTATCTATTTTAGGAGGAAAATGCTTGCTTCCTAGCTTCCTAGACTCTGTTAACCAAGCTGACAAGATCTTGCATGTAGTGTGGTAGTGAAATGTCTGCAGATCAAATGACTATATTACTTGAGAGCATACTTCCAGTGGGCTTGTTTCCTGTCTCTCTATTAAATCTAAAGTCGCTGAAAAACTTAGGTTGCAATCTGTCTCCATTTTCCTTGTTGTGCTTGTCTATCCTGCCATCCTGTTTCCCCTGTTGGCACTATATCAATTCTACCAGAATTCTTGGAGAAGCTGCTTAAAGGGTCAGAGGTGAATTAGTGCCAACTTCATGGTATTTCACTTGGCAATTTATGCTTCCTTTTTCTCTTTTAGGGTTTAGCACAGGATTAAAAGGAAATCTGCCAGTAAGTTGGTTTTTAAAACACTGTTGCACAATGAACCCATCCAGCCTGAGCATAAAATACCAGTAATTTGCATTGTCCTTGTATCTTACAGTTCATTTTGAAGAATTCTCAGTTATATTATTAAATTGCTGTAATAAAGGAACTTCTTAATAGAATTATCAGATGCAGTATTTTCATTAATTCAGCTGTCTTCTTTTCACTTATTACTATTTATTACTCATATTTGGAGACTAGTTAAATTGCAGTTATTTGGGAATTTTCCAGGTCTTATTGAATTATCCTTTTTGGGATGCAGTAGCATTAGACTTCCACAATTTAGTTTAGTCATCTCAATCATAGGTAGCATAATTTCCATGTATTCTGCATTGTTAACATGAGGGTATTCTGTTATGTCAGAGTGCAGTGGAAAGTAATTTTCTGTCTTAGTGTGATAGTAATCTAAGTAAGTCTTCCATATTTCATTGTTTTGTTTTAAAATTATGGGGTTCTATTATTCCATAATTGTCCCAAAGCACTCTGAAATCTTATAGCAAGAAATGAGGAAAGGCTCTGAGTAACATGGTCCAGTGCAAAGTGTCCCTGCTTATGGCAGGAGGGGTGGAACAAGATGATCTCTAAGGTCCCTTCCAACCCAAACCATTCTATGGTTCTATGCATTGTTGCCAGTATCAGTAATTTTATTTGTTAATGGTGTCAGAATATCTTTGTTATTGTTATCAGTAATTGAAATTTTCATGCCTCTCTATAAACATGTAAAAGAGTAAATTCAAATTTAGAATTATAAAAAAGATAAAAATAATTTAGGAGTAGTCCTTAAATATTTAAAATTGCTATATATCCCATTCCTATTTCATTTGAAATAAGAAAAAAGTACAAAAAATGGGAATTTTAAGTTATGATTTTTTTTTTTACTATGTGTAAGAAACTGGCAGGAGTCGTATTTAAATCAGTGTTAGAAGTGCTCAGGTTTCAGAATATCACAAATATTGAATCTGTTGATACAGCCAGCACTTTGTTTTTCATTGTTCTTCATGTATGTGTTTAGCACATGCAACAGATGCAACAGACTCTTTGAAACAAGTGGAAATGATACAGACATTCTTGGTAATCCAGAGAAACTGATAAACACCTTAGGCTTTTTCAGTTGCTTGTTAAATATTACTGAATACAGAATGAAGCATCATTTGAATCTTCAAGAAAACGCTGGAGAAAATATTATACCATTAATGTAAGATCAAATGTAATAAAGTTGATTTACAGATGACTGAGGTGACAAAGATGAAAAAATAAGGCTAAGTATGACTCTACAAAATTCTTCCTTCCAGTTAGAGAAGTAGAAGCTATGTTTTCGGTGGTTTTTGCACAGCAGAAGGCACAGATGGTATTGAATTTTAACAACTGTCTTTCATTAAGAGTTACTGGTAGTGTGGATGAATGTAGTTAATGTCTAGACAATGAGAAATCTTTATTTTTACCCATATCTTTGTCCTTACTATTGCTAAAATCTAAAGTTTTATGGAATTTTGAAAAACATTGATTGAATGTGCCTCTGGGAGCCATTTAGTCAAACTCCTTCTCAAGCAGGACCAGTTCACTTCAGGTTGCTTAGATTCATGTCTGTTTGAGTTTAAATTGTCTCCAAGCACTGTAGTGACCAAGACCCAAATCAGACTCCAGTCAGCTCCCTCAGTACCTTTGCTCACATCACCTCTAGTCCCATGGAGCTGAGTGTGTCCAGTTGGCTTAAGTGCTGCCAGCTCCTTCCTCTGCTGTAGATACTGCTTCGCTCCCACAGACTGTAAATAAACTCTTGGACTGGGGGCCTGGGAGCCAAATTTGCCAACAAAACCCAAGACATAAAAAGACATTGAGTGTCTTGGGCCTTCCTGTGCTCTTTGTCACTAAGCTGTTCCCCACTCCACTGAGCAGCAGACATGTGCTTCCTTATTTGCTTTTGCTGCCAGTGTACTTATGGGAGCTTTTTTCCTTGTCCTTAATATCCTTTGATTACTTCTTCTCCAGCTGAGCTTTTCCTTTTGTAGTTCCATTGCTCTATACTTGAGCAATGCCTCTGTACCCCCAAGTGACTTGTCCCTGCTTCTACCTTCTGAGTGATGGGGCTTAATAGCATTTTCAGTGTCACTTGCTGCACACCATTTTCTCAAGTCAGACTACTCATTTAAATAGTCTGAGTTTAACTTCAGAATGTTGCACTTATATAGGAGCAATGAATAAATATTCTAGCTAATTCAGTCTTTCAGCCCTTTGTATGCACTGGAAAGATGAAGGTGCACTAACAGTACTTTGTGGCCCTAAACAAATTGTGTATTAGTCTTGTGAAAATCCTTTCAGCCTCAGCAAAATTATTGCCAGAATTGTGAAACCCAAGAAGAAGGTAGTGAGAGTACTGGTAGTACCAGAGGCCCTGAGAATGAAACTACTTGGAGACAGCACTGGCTGGTCTAACAGCTCACAGATGCCTAGAAGTGGGAGTCCTTTTCCAAGGACATCTTTTATCCATGGTAAACTCCTTCTGGTTATTTAAAGAAAGTAAGTCATAAAAAAGGAAAGAAAACCTTTAGATGGGTAGGTTGAACTGAGTGATGAATTCTAGGACTGGCACAGGAGAGGAAGGAGAACCATGTGACTTGAAACGGGAAAAGAAGAGGGAATAAACTGTCCTCAAACTCTGCTTTTGTGCTTCAGTTATCCCATTTACTTCAGCAGAATTCCTTGTATAAATGCATTTAAGTATTTTGTTGGTTTATACCTAATAACAACATCAAGCACTTCTATAGGTTTGCTTATCTTAGTGACAAAAAAGTTAATGTAGTTAAACCCACTAAAATTTCTATTATAGTACATTAAAAACCAATATTTTATAATATAAAAGTCTGCCTACTACCCTTGTCTAATAATTCTGTTCACTTTTATTTATGCTACTGTGTGTTTCCTAGGCCGTCTATGCCTTCCAGGCTAGGTGCTTCCAATGAGAAGCGGAGATTTCCTATTTGGCCAGAATGGAATGATGCAGATGTCAGTGCAGAAAAATGGGATGTTGGAAAAGCTGGAAAAGAAAAACCTGGAAAAGGTCAAATTCCAGTAAGTTTTGTGACACATATTATTTCCACTTCAATTTTTGTACTTGTATTTAATAGAGTATTTGTCACAACTTCAAAATAATGTGTTATTGAGAAATCTATTAATTTTCAATCATATATTTTCAATATGTTAAAGAAGCTCCCTACTAAACTACAGTAATAAACCAGAAGTACTGTGGAGTATTTATTTGCTGCTTTTAGAATGAACTGTTAACATATAGGTATGCATTAATGTGTGTACATTAATGGTTTAAAAAAATACAACCCCAAAATCTATTTCATAACATAACTAAACCTGGGGATGGGGGAACAGCTGAACACTTGCAGACGTCAGGGCATGCCCTTCTCAGGGCACTGCAGTTTCTGTGCACTCAAAGGGTTTGATGCCTTCATCTTTATTATGGCAAAAATAGATGTTGAAGTATTTTCTTTTGTACACTGCAGTTTCTGGACATTTGAAATACTGTTTGCAGTTCTAGTATGTAGAGAATGATTTGAAGGAATATCATCATTTTGCAGAAAGTAAGCAGCTGCCAGATGCAAAAAAATTCCTGTTTTCCAACTTTGGAATTAATTAGAAGTCTCATGGATTTTTACTCCTTCAAACTGATTATAATTGCAGAATGTATGTGTCTTTTATGCAGAGTAGTAGTAAATTAATTTCTTGAAGAGTTTCTTAAACTTAGCATTTTACATTGAAATTTAAAATGCATTAAATACCATGTTTTATCATCTATTTTATATGCAAATTCTGCATTGTTCATATGTTTCTTCAGAATGTGTCTTTGTGTACTATGTTTATGCTTCCATATATTTTTCTAGATTATTTTTTTTTTATCCCAATGTTAATTATATTATACTTCTATGGGGCCAAAGAACTGTTTTGAGAGAAGGTATATACTGCCATTAACTTGTCAAGGAAATAATTTTCCTTTGTGTCCTTCTTCTGTTCCATTACTACATTTGATGTCTTTGGCCTGTACCCAACATTTATCTAGCACAAATTTGTTAGGTCTACCAGACATTGTTATCATACATAAACTTCAAAATAACTATATCTGAAAACCTTTCTTCTATGTTAGCACAAGAGGCATTCTGAGTTGTTTACTGGACTCTTCAGTTCTTCAGCTACAAGCTGTATGAAACATTGCTCCTTTTACATGTTGAAAGGAATTGTATGTCAGTCACAGCAGATGAATTTACAGCTCTAAAGTATTTTGTAATGTGACCTCTTTTGATCCAAACAGGTACCCAGAATTCAACATCTTACAGGTTATTGCAGTTGGAAACAAAATTAGTAACGGCATCCAGGACCTTTGAGTACACTTGGAGCACGAATATAAACAGTCCTACTTTCTTGTGTGGGAAAAGAAATAAATCTGAAGTGACCTCTTTCCTTGTAACACTGAAGGCCTTTTCCCAAGCACCCCTACACAATGCCTGTCTTAGAGCAGTGCACTGCATTGCTGAGATTGTGCAGGTGACCTTGTGTTTGTCTCTTGAGCCTGTTTCTTCTATGTCCTTCCTGTAGAACTTGTGGTTGAGACTCCTGTCCTTATAGTGTGAACCCCTGAGATTTGGCACTTGTCCCTTGTAGCCACCTTAAATAAAAGATAAGTTAAAACTTGATTTTTTCAGCCAAGTTTGGCTAAACCTACAATATTCTTCTTCAAAGCATTTTTTGTACGAGTAAGTCAAAGAAAGGTTAGGGAGGTTTTTTCCAGGTTTGTTTTTTTTTTCTTTGCGTAGTGTCGTGTCATTCCATCTGCCTCCTTTCCCTGGTTTATCTAGTGTTTAAAAGCTAAACTTTCCTGTTATGCCATGAAGTCAGGGTTGGATGTCTCTAAAAACAGAATATAAAATCTGTTAATACAGTTTTATATCATCCAGGCTCCAAGGCATTCTTTAAGCTTTCAGAGGGAAAAAAAAATTCCTAAAATATTCCTTTGCTCCTCTCCCCTGCAGCTTATCTTTTTTCCTTCAGGTACTTAATAGTTTGTTGCAGATTGTTATGTTGAAGGAACTTATACAATGAAAAAAATGAAATACAAAATGTGGGGAAAAGATTATTTAGAGTCTTTGGTTTGTTTGGATTTTATGCTTTTGTGAGGTATTTTGTTTTGCTTTCCTTTAATCATTAAGGACTCAAAGTATCATAGATTTCTGTTCCCAGCAACTCTTTTTCTGGTCTGTAGAAGATAGAGTGCATTGAAGACTGTAAAACACACATGAATAATATGCCTAAAAGCTGTTTATAACCCAGGCACAAATAAAAGGCATTAACCATGTAACTGATTAGTTTCTCAGTCAGCACAACCTGTATCAGAGGCATGTCCTCATCCTACATTGTGTTAGTAAGTAAACAGATATCCTGCTGCCTTCTGTGCACATGGAGATTAAGCATCACTTTAGAAATGCAAGTTTGAAAACTGTACGAGCCTCTCTTTTTAATGGGCTAATTCATGCTGTATAATTATAGTTCTCTTTGGTTTCTATAGCAGTGCTAAATGCATGGAACATGCTTTTATTGTGTCTTAATCACTTTAGATATTTACTTTCAGTCTTCAGCTTAAAAAGTTATAGAAATAAGTGAGTTAGCAAAAGTACATGGGAATAACTTGGTAGAAGAGTAACTGATATAAAAATTTAAGCTTTTTTTTTGAGATCTTTCTGAAAGGGCAAAAGAAAAAGAATCATTTTATATAAACCTCTTAGAAAGGGCAGACCACATAGACTTCTCTGAACAGTGTAGGTGGCTTTTGTGCTGCATCTTGATCTTGGGCTTTGGGCTCTTTTTGTTCTGTTGTAGATACCATTAGTTCTTTTTTATACTATTTTGCTCCTTAAGTGAATTATCCTGTGAACAATATAGTAATTTAAATCTCATGGAAGATACAATACTGTAATTATTAAAAGTGGTCCATTTTTGTTCATGCATATTTTATGTAGCCTGGATTTGACGATCCTGAAGGGAAAATAAGGTTGCCAGCATCCTTAAAAGTGCATTCATGGAAACGTCCACAAGAGTTTTTAATAAAAGAGGTAAGAAACAAGTAAGGCCATGATGAAAAAATGCAAATTGTTAGCTAGTGAAAAGTAGAGTGAAATTAACAGGGGAGGATAAACAGGTAAAAGCCACTTGCCCACAGAGTCAGTCCTGTCCTGGAGCCCAGTGTGCACGAGGGGTCAGTGACCCGTGTGACAGCCGACCTGTGCTGCACACACGGCTGGGCCCTGGGGCTGGAAACCCTGGGCACAGGGTGAGCTCACACAGCTGGTGGCAACAGAGGAGCCTGCAGGCAGCTCCTGCTCCTTACTGCCAAATACATCACCTGCACCCCTTGACTTCAGGCAACCACAGCAGCAACTTCTTCTATCAATATCCTTTCATTTTACAGCAGAAATTATTAGCAGAGTTGTTTTCTAGCAAGAATATCCTTTCATAGCTGAAATCATAGTGTAGCTCAGTACTGCCAAAATGGATGGGATCTGCACAGAATGCTGCTTAGATGAATCAGAAGTTGCTCTGTGCCACATAACACAGGTTTCCCAGGGTCTGAAAGGACATAAGATTACCTATACTAACCCTGTTCTTTACAGTTAGCTGTAATTATAGCATTCTCAATGATACTATAGAGAACCTGAGAGCCTTTATTAATGGGATAAGACCACCATGGACCAGCAATTCCTCATGCAAAGCATAATGGTGGTGTACCCCCCCATCTGCTTCACATTTTGACTCCCATGTTCATTTGGAAGACAACTGGACAGAGAAGTGCCTTCCTGTTTTTCCTTGTATTCTTCTCTTATAATTTAAGAATTACTGTCATGGCAGAAAAATTTCTGTATGTTCCAGCTGAGGCTTCTCTTGAGCAGGTGTCTGAAGTATATATTTATCATGAAACCATGAACTAATTTTACCAGAACTACAGTACTTCTTTTTACTTCAACTATGCTATTTTTCTGTGCTACACAGAGTACATGTCCATGTCTTTGACAGTACTTGTCTGCAAGGTAACCATAACATTTTAAAATTATGCACAGCTGTTACTCAGTTTAATTTTAAAATTAATTGCAGAGAAAATAAACGACCTCCCATTTCAAAGGTTAGTGTTTTCCAATACTGTTACTAATCTAAGTTTTTAAGTGATTTACTTCAGATGAAATATTGAAGTTTTAAAGCACTTGGACCACCTTTCCAACTTTTTCAGGCTTGTCATTCTTCCTTTTGTCAGCTTGTCAGTTCCATTTTTTATTAACTAGACATTAAACAGATATGTTTAATTTTTAATGGAGGGGAGGTCAGAGGGGTAATTGACAAGACCAAAAAATTGGCTAGGAAACACTGCCAAAATGCATAAACTGACTGGAGGTGTCTGAAAGATGAGGGCAAGAGAGCTGGCAGTCTAGAAAGTCATGGAAACATGTATCTGTTTTAAAAATAGTTTTTAAATCCATCTCTAGAGTACTGTGAAGAAAGCATTTGTTTTCTTTAGGACCTGATTAAAATTTTGATGCTTCTTTTGCTTTTTATGAAGCAATGGTTACCAGAAATTTTATATAAAAATTAATGTAAATGTCAAGCAATGAAAGGCTGTTAAGAATGATACACATTGTTACTTGATATATCTGTAACTATAAAATAAAGCATAAACAATCCTATTTACTGTGGTAAGCAAAGAATCAAGCAAGGAACACCAATATGTGATGAGAGGCACAGATACATTTAGTTCAATAAACTACAATCCCAGCATGCTATTACTAAACTGCTTTAAAAAAGGAAATGGGCTGCACAAAAAGGAAATAGTCATGAAAACTATGTAATGCAGCCAAGGATTTGATAAAGTCACTCTTCATACTGACAATACCACTGTCCAACTGACCAGAAGCAAATAAATCCCTGTGAACCCTGGTGGGCAGCTAAGGGAATCTCAAAATATGAGAAAGTGTTATAATCACAATTTAAATGCAGAACTGAAGAAGTTGAGGGCATTTCTATTTGCTTATGTGATTATTTAATTTAATACTGTTGAAATCTCCTGGTAAAAATAATAATTATTTTTTAAGAAGTCTGAACATCTACATTTTAAGGAAGCTTTATTAAGAAATAGAAAAACATCTACAAGATTTGCAAACTGATCACTTCTAGTTTTCAAATGTATAATGAATGTTTGCCAGATGTCTAACATGTGCATGTTCGCTGCAGTTAAATACTAATGTTCATGTGATTTTTTCCAGATAATTTAACTATGGACCTAACTAATTTACTTTCTATTAGGTTCCTGTCATAGTCCAAAATGAAACCTCATTTGACCTTGTTTCAGCAAATGAGCACATATTTTGTAGTGAGGTAGGTGGAAATATGTCCCTTTTAAAAAAAAGATTATTTAATTTTTCTTAACTTTCTTTAACTTTTTGAATTTCACTCCAAATTCCTACCAAGAAGAAATAAGTTGTGGCAAATTTTTAAGTGGAAAAAGAATGATGAGAATAAAATGGTGAGAAATTATCTAGATTTTTTATAATTAGTGTTTACCTTTTATAGAATTGGAAAAATTGGTGATGGTAAGAATGTTTACTGAATTTCTGCAAGTCATGGGAAAATGTAAACCAGGTAGAACCAAGGCATCTGAGTGCCTGACTGAATGTAATGTTCCTTAATAATTTCTATTTCATTCAGTACATCAATGCAGATTCAAAATTCATCACCAGAGAAATGTGGGAGGAAACACCAGAAGACAGGTCACATAAATTTTGAAGTCCACAAAACCACTGATTTGTTTTAGGACAAGTTTCTTGGATCATCCATAGAACCACTAATTAATTTTAGGGCAAGTTTCTTGTAGTAAAAGCTTACTTTTATTCCAGTTTGTATCAATCATTGTACCAGTTTGGTAATACTTGTGAAAGTATGGCATAAATGAAATCTGCATATTATAAAAACAAAAGCATAAAGCATGATTAGTTAAAGCTGTTATTTTAGGTCTTAAAAGTTACTAGTTGCTTTTAATAATTTAGAATTGCTTTTACTGAGTACAAATAATGACTATTAAAGGCAACACTGATTTTTTAGCAGCTGGCTTTTAATAAGAATTAAACAAGTGACAGCTCACAAGTCCTGGAACATAATTTATTTTAAGATCATATTTCCTCATTTGTCTTTATTAAATGATGAATACCTTTATTTATAGTGTGCCTTTACTTAATTTCATGAAGTCTTGTGTTATTGTATATAGATACTGTAATGATTTTAAGAGAAGTTGTGAAAATAAAAATAATTTTTTCATTAAACTGCAGCTATATTTTTATGTAACTTTTTTATTTACAACAGGATCTGTTTTATTCTTTGATCATTATATTATAACTTTTTTCCCAAAAATATGTTACTTGAAACCAATTTTTTTCTCTTGTTTTAGCTGATGAGATGGATTGTAAGTGAAATCTATGCTGTCTGGAGGATATATAATGAAACTTCCTTAAATAGTGAAACACCTGAACTTGTTTGGAAACCTTGGGAACACATTTATGCCTTTTATAAACCTACGAAGGAACACATACCACTGTACAATAAATTTGGAAAATATGCATTGAAACTTTATTGGATGGTGAGTAGTTTCTTCCAACATTATATGAATATGATTCAGCTAGCATGGCAAATTTTAATGGTGAGTGGACATATGTTTTATTATTGGAAATACATAGATTTGTAAGAGTAAAAATATTTTCAATAGACAAATTGTTGATGCTTGTTAATTAAAATGCCTCTTACAGTTCATGTGATCTTTGTACAACTTGGGGCTTGATTAAAGTGTTATTACTCCTAAAAGCGGTATTTTATTTTTGTAGTTTTGTAAGTTTGATGCAAATGCTTAGCAGAGTCAGATGTGGCCCACCCTTCTGGTGTATTAGGCTAAATTTTTGGGGGGTTTTGTTAAGTAATTCAGTTGGCTGACTTTACAGAGCTATTTGTATCTGTGTGTATTTAACGATAATTAGACACTTCCAGTGTGAGGACCATTTTCTGAAAATGTACTGGTAAAACTAAGACATCCCAAAGATTTCTAAAGATAACAGACACTAACTTCTTAACACATTTGGCAGTCAACAGGGAACACTTAATTGCCTATTGAACCTCATTTTAATATAGAAATAATGACGTATAAAAGAACTGACGTATAAAAGTTATCTATGTTGTTGGATTTATTTCAATTACATTTGTCTTTTTGAAGCAGAAAATGTCACATGTTATGACCTATAACTAACCCTATTAAACTTCCATTTGTCCAAAGTCAAAAATACTTTTGAGACATTCAGTTGGAAACAAAAGCTTGAAAGTGACCTCCCCTGTGAGGGAGGTATCTGATTCACGTGCCTGTGCTTTCCTCGTCCCCTACAACTGCCTCCACATATGGAATAATTTATATTCATATAGAATTGAGTTTGAGAAGGCATAAATTGTGTTGTCCAAGTTCCTCAGCAGAGGACATTATTCTGTGTATGAATTTAATGCTGCAGATACTATATAGTCATGTAGTTAAAGACTACATTTAAAAGCATTTCCAAGAGTTACCAGAATGTTTCATTTTCTTTGTCAATTTTTGTCACATTTCTTTGCCACTTTTTTTGGTTTGAGCCTGTGTATTTATTCTTTTTTTTTCCCCTCTGGTTATACAGCTATATATTTTGCAGAAAGAAAAACAGGAAAAAAAAAGAGGGTCACATGTTGGAAGATTAAAGAAAATGTGCAAACAAGGAAAGACAAATATCGGTAGAGATAGAAGAGAAACAAATTTCATAGGAGAAAGTAGAAAATTAAATGAAAAAGGGCAAAAGGTGGAAGAATAATGAACTGATTTCACTAATACTCTGCATTGAGTCCCGAAGGCATTGTTGTGCATGACATCAAACCTGTGGATAATAATTTTTTTTCACACAATTGGCACAGTATATAAATTCTACCCCACATTCCACTTTCACTTTGCATTCCTGAGTTTTATTGAATTTGTTTCTGGGAATTTTGGGAAGCAAGGGACTGCTTATATCACAAGTATTTCCCAGAATAAGACCTAAAGAGGCATTTACAAAGCTGCTATCTCAGTTAAACCGTTTTTTAATCATTACTGTTTCTTAGGCATCTGTCATGGCAGCTGAAGAAACAGCAATGAATGTGTCTGTATGATGTACTACACATATGAGATGAAATATATTTGGAAATAGCTGCAATTAGAATAAACTCTGAAACAAATAAGTCAGAGCAGTAATAGAATGCTACAAATACTGTTTCCATGCTTCTCATATATTATGTGAGAATTTCTTTTAAAGCCATCTGTGATGTAAATCAAATTACAGTAGAACTGGGTTCTTGGGGAAAGCATTAAAAGTTCCCTTACATACTCTTCACTTGTCAGCCCACAAACCATTTTTTCTTCTTTCTGCTTTCCCCCCCTTCCCTTGTCACAGGGGTGTTGGAGAAAGATCATTGTGGATGACAGTATGCCTTTCAATGAAGAGGAGAATTTGTTATTACCAGCTACAACCTGCCAGAATGAACTTTGGCCAATGTTGCTGTCCAAAGCTATCATTAAGTTAGCAAATACTAGGTACGTTTCATCATCTTGCTTTTGGCTTGTTTTGTGAAGTCACATGGTAATAGCAAAAAGATGATTTAGTATAAGAAATATACTTTGCTAAAAATTTTTTAATGACAATTATACACTTCCAAAAGTTGACACTGTAAATCAGTAACACAAAATCCTCTATAGCTACACAACTGCAGGGTTTTCTTTTCAGATGTGTTTGTAAATTTATGCTCAGAAAACTTACAAAGAAACTGGAGTACTCTCATTATTTGTTTTATTTGTGTAACATTATTCCTGAAAACACATGTGGCTTTCTGCAAAACAGAAGTATCCATGAACTCTTAATGAAATTGTAATTATTGACCTTGACCAGTATTGATTCAACCAATATTGAAAATAGGCTTTTGTGAGCTGCTTTTGATACCTTTGCTACAGTTGTGCTGTTGGATACAATGATCTACTTCCCTAGAACTGACCAGAAAGGTAGAAAGTGGCCTATGATGCAGTGATTGACAATTATGGCTACAGGTTCCTATGAAATGAGCAAAGAGCACCGAGAGTTTAAATGAATAAACTTGAGAAAATAACTCAAAACTCATCCGGGTAGTGAAGCTTCTCTGTTCAGGTCATATCAAGTTGTGTTTGTCAGAAGAGTCATCTGAAGTATGTCTACACAGGCTAGGGAGTTGCCTAGAGCTGCCTGTTAGGAAAGTCTGTTTGCCGGAATGTGACTGAAATACTTCATTTCTCCAGAGCACAAGGGTTAGCCATACAAGTACTGGCATCTTCAGCCTTGGTCCTCTCAGGAAACCTCTCCAGAGAGTAGCAGATTGTCAGTTTGAAAGAGTGAACTGTACTGGAGTGGAAGTAGAACCTGCTTGTTCAGAATAACCTGGGATTTAGAGAAGCTGCTTAGGAAATGGAAGTGGTAGAATCATAACCCTGTTTTAGCACAAGGGATTTCAAACCAGCATCTCCAACCCTGCAACTGTGTGCAAGTATACATAGTATGCTTGCTAATAAAGCTGAAAAAAATGCCAGTGTTCCTGAGGGAACACTAAAATAATTGACCTGATGCAAAGGCATTGACTTTGTAGGGGAGTAGTCAGCAGTGGTTTGGAAAACTCCTAAAACTGCAAGTCATGACTTGCTTTTCATCAGCCTATTCTGTGTATGGTCTTATTCCTACAGAAAGCAATGTAGACTACAGAGTTTATTGTAGTTGGTTACATTATAGTTGAAAAATGTCTGCTTTTGTCTTATAGTATACATGAAAATGGAAAAAGAGAGATGGAGGAATTTACAGTACTGCAAACATTGACTGGATGGATTCCAGAAGTTATTCCACTCCAGTAAGTTCTTTTATTAAACAATTTATGTGTTAGTTGGTTGATATTTAATTCTATAAGGCATTATGAAAAATAAAGCTGAGCCCTACAAGTCCTTCACCATCAATTTTGGAAAGTGAATGGTTTTTAATTCAGGCACTTGGGAAATGTACCTTTGTGAAATGGAATTTTATTATGTTTTTCTTTGTAAATCATACAGTTTCTTGTAAAGCTATTTATCATGTAATGCTGATGCCTATTCTTTATAAAATTAATGTAACTAATATTAAGCAGTGGGATGAAAACAAGGTTAGAAGAATCTATGTTTCATTTAGTATGCAGTTAGAAAATGTCTGCTGATAAAAATAATTTTATATCTGAATATACCACAGAAAGTATATGTCACAAATTCGGAGTAATCAATGACAACTAGTATGGTATTTCCACCCTTTAAACTGTAACTTAAACTGGTAGACTTTTGGTTTCAACCACAAATCCTACCTACAATAACATTTTTCTTTTGTATGTGTTTTATGTTCATTTTGTATTTTTAAAGAAAGACATTCTGACTTTTCAGCTTGACATTATTTTTACTAAATGGATTACCAGGGTATTGACATTAAATATTTAGACTTTTTCTTCTGAATTACAACATTTTGCCTTTTGAAATATACATTCAAATGAATATATAGATAACAAATATCTCTAGTTTATATATAATTTACTTAGATATAATTGCTTATTTGTAACCATATTTCATTATTAAATAATTTCATTCAAAGAATATTTTATTTCATTTTTCATTAATTTTTATGTCTCAAGCTATGCTTGCAATTTAGATTGTTGATATATTTGTGTTCTACAGTAGCATATATGTAGCTCATGGACTTAAAAATCTAAGTAACCTAAATTTTATTTCTTTCCATAGTTTTATAACTGCAACAGAAAAAACAATATTCATTTGCTGCAAATATATTTTATCATGGAATATGAAAATATGAATACCACAGAATCTTTGGAATAGTAGTTTAAGATTCCTTCAGCTCATTTTACAATTACTTACTTTATTTAAAAAAACCCTGTTGAATGCAGTTAGCTTGCATGAAACTTATTCATGACTCTGTTTGAGATTATTTCTGAAAACACTGAGTCTCTGTCAAAAACCAACATGACTGCAACTGTTATGTCATATCAAAAAGCTTTCCAGTTTGGAAGTACCTTTGAGAAGCTTTTTATTATACAGAGCTAGATGGTGTAGTTGTAAAGTGGCCTGCAAGTTTCTCTGCCACAACTTGTATCTGCTAAAAATCTTGAGAAAGGATGCTTTATTTACATGCATCTCTAACCACCATCTCTTTTTTATGGGTATTTCCATAAGCTGTCTCAACAAATGTTTCTGTTCTATCTGCTAAAATAACCCAGTAGCAATGTTTTGAGTTGACTGTCAGTTTTGGTATAGTGCTGTCTAATTGAAAATCACACTTTCTTTTCTTTTTGGAAATATCCCTACCATTTACATATACATTTGTGTTTTCTCTTAAAGGCCTGAATACTTGGACAAAGTTTGGGGCTTTTTGAAAGAGGTCGTGCCAGAATTCAAGTTGCCAGAGAAGAAGGCTCCAGAACTTGAGATTGCTCAAGATGATACAAAACCTGAAGACGCAGAGTTTAAAACTGAAGTTTCCTCTATGAATAGGCTGACAGATATAACTGAGAAATCAGAGACAGCCAATACCATTAGCAAAGGTCTGTAATTTTAGGTAGTGTTGTCTTTGTAGGCCAAGCATAAATATGGTTAGCATCATCTCTGTTTCAAATAAGTAGTTTTGCATATATTGCCACATACACCTCTGTGGGTTTGTTGTTTCACTGAACATGTTGCAATGATATAAGTTCAAAATACTTTTGTTTTACGTATAGATCTCATTAGAAGAAGTACTAGTCTTTTGTTTTATAAAAATAGCTCCACTTTCTGGCAGAGATTTTTTCAGCTCTGTGTCACAGCCATTTCTCTAAAGTGTAGTTCCTTGCAGAGAGATACCAATCAGAGAAGTTACAGTTTCTCCAAAGGCAACACTGCTCTGACCATCAATTAATTATACATTTCATAATGCATTTTTCAGTGTGTAATTACCTACAGAGTTCTGACAAATATGTTGTAACATCTACTTGCATTTTTATTTATTGCAACTTTTCTTTTTTGCTACTAGGTATAGGCAATAATTTTATTCAAGTGCTGCTAATCCTATTTACATTTAAATGAAAAAACCCTTATATTTAGAAACTTGTTTGTTCTAGTATATTATTCTTCATTGTTTTTATTTGAGACTGAGTTTTCTTAGTTGCTTTTTTAACTTGAAGACATGGGTGCTATTTCACAACATTTCTTATGCCGTTGGAGAGTACAAATCATATGCTAAAATTTCTCTTTCTTCCTAGATTTTTGGAAAAGTCCCTGACTTCCTCACTTTGAATCCCAAATACTATGTCCAAATGTCAAAACTCTTATAAAAGTCTTAGAAGTTACCTGGCTGAGGTATTCTGTATTCTTAGGAAATCTTGCTATCATTTTGACCCACCTATCAGTGTGGTAGATATTTCAGAGTTTGGAATGGACATGCCACTGGGAACAGCACTGTTGTTCATCCAACAGTCTGCTGTAGTTTTTTTCCCAGAAAACTTAGTAAATTTAATCCTGTCTAAGACTTAAAAATTCTATTAGTAACTGAAATAGCTTGGAATCAGGGAACCATTGTGTCACAACACAGCTCTGTAATCTCCAACTCTGAGGCTAAAAGCTTTGTTTAGATGTTCTGTTGATGTTTGGGATTAATGTTTGGATGACACAAAGCCATCCATGTCACCATAAGAGATAAGGACCTGGGGATCCTGGTGGACAACAAGCTGTCCCTGAGCCAGCAGTGTGCCCTGGGGGCCAAGAAGGCCAATAGAATCCTGGGATACATTAGGAAAAGCACTGCCATCAGGTGGAGGGAGCTGATCCTGCCCCTTTACTCAGTCTGCATCTGGAATGCTGTGTCCAGTCCTGGGCTCTTCAGCACATTAGAGATGTGGAGTTCCTGCGTGAGTCCAGCAGAGAGGGCAATGAAGATGATTGGAACATCTCTTACAAGGAAAGGCTGAGGAAGCTTGGCCTGCTCAGCTTTGAGAAGGGACAGCTGAAAGGGGACCTCATCAATGTGTAAAAGTATCTAAAAGGTGGGTTCCAAGAAGATGAAACCAGGCTGTGCTTGGTGGTGCTGAGCAATAGGACAAGAGGCAATGGGCACAGGAAGCCCCACCTGAATATGAGGAAGAACTTCTTTACTGTGGGAGTGACCGAGCAGTGAAACACTTTGCCCAGAGAGGTTGTAGATTCTCCCTCACTGGGAATGGCTTAAAACTGGAGATATTCAAGAACTGTCAGCATGCAATCCTGTGCCATGTTCTCTAGGATGATGCTGGTGGAGCAGGGAGGTTGGACCAGACGACCCACTATGATCCCTTTCAAGCTGAAGCATTCTGTGATTCTGCGAAGCTGTGAAGCTGTGTTGTGCAGTTCACACAAAGGAGGAAGGAATACCATCCAAAAGGACTTAGACAAACTTGGGAATTGGACCCATGAGAATCTAATGAGGTTCAGAAAGTCCAAGTGCAAGGTGCTGCACCTGGATTGGGACAATCTGAGGCATGAATGCAGAGTGGAAGAAGAACTGAGAGCAGCCCTGTGGAGATGGACATGGGGGATCTGGTGGATGAGAGGCAGGACATGAGCCAATACTGTGTATTCACAGCCCAGAGAGGCAATTGTGTCTATCCTAGGCTGCATCCAAAGCAGAGTGGCCAGCAGGATGAGGAAGGTGAGTCTCCCCCTCTGCTCTGCTCTTGTAAGACCCCATCTGGAGTGCTCTGGGGTCCCCAGCACAGGAAAGACATGGACCTGTTGGAGTGAGTCCAGAGGAGGGCCGCTAAGGTGATCAGAGGGCTGGAGCACCTTTCCTGTGAAGGCAGTCAGAGAGCTGGGATTGTTCAGCCTAGAGAAGAGAAGGCCTCAGGGAGACCTTGGAGCACCTTCCAGTACCTGCAGGGCACCTACCAGAGCTGGAGAGGGACTTTTACAAGGGTGTGTAGTGATAGAAGAAGAGGGAATGGCTTTAAAATCACAGAGGGCAGGTTTAGATTGAATATTAGAAGGAAATTCTTTCTGTGGATGGTGAGCCCCTGACGCAGGTTCCCCAAAGGAGTTCTGGTTCCCCATTCCCTGGGAGTGGTCAAGGCCAGGATGGGACTTTGGGCAACCTGCTCTAATGGAAATTGTCCCTGCCCACAGCAGGGGGGTTGGAACTAGATGATCTTTAAGGTCCTTTTCAACCCAAGCCATTCTATGATTCTATGTTTGGGTTTTTTTTTTTTTTGCATTAAGAAGTATTTTCCTGTAGTCTAAATTCTAAGGTTTCAAAGAATGTTTGGACTGTGGGAGACTTTCAACTTCCTTGTCCATTGGGAATCTACGCATCGTCTCTGTGAATTTTTTTTGGAGTTAGTGATGCATGAGAGCAAGGACAGGAAGAAAATATTTGACACAGTGCCAGAAATACGACATCTTACACTGTAGTAAGGACATAAAAGTTGTGTAATAACTAAAAGGTGGGACCGAAGCCTTCCTGGCTCCTTCTCAGTAAATCTGCATTTCCATCTTAAGGACTACTTTTTATTTCCTTTAATTAAATTATATTATTTTTTATTGTATCTCAATTCTCAACTGCAAAGAGTCTGTGATAGGTTGTTTTTAAAATTTATATAAAGTCTTATTAAAGCATTTGCACTGTATGACATTTGATGACTGAAAGTTTTTATCTGAGAAAGAAAAATATTTAATATTTATTTTGCTTAATAGAAAAAGCAGAGCAGAAAAAAGTAGGAAAGAAAAAAAAAGGAGAAAAAGACAAAAGGAAGGTTCAGTCTTCAAAAGCCCGAGGCGTTCAGGACTTAACTGAAAGTAAGTCCTATTGTTTTGAAGCTAAGAATACAGACAGGAGTTTTACAGAAAGCAAAAGACTTTGCTTTAATTTAGTTTTGAACTTAACTGGGGGGAGGTTATATTTGCTTTTTTTATTTTGTTTAAATTGTAGTTATTTATAGCTCACATTAAACATTGAAGTCATTCTAACCTGATCTGCAACACAGATTAAGAGTAGTATATTGCAGTGCTTTGTTCTAGTGGCAAACTGTTTTATAGTTGTTCCGTGTTTAACAACAACCTTCCTCTTTCGTAATTTATTTGTTCAATATTCACTTTATACACAAAATTGCAATTGGAAAAAGCAGGAATGCTGCTTTGTCAAAGGGAAGGCTTTGCTCATGTTTGCATACATGTGGTGTTTCCATGTGACTAGAAGCAAAAACCAGTTATTAACTGGAATAATTTGCAGTTGCAAATCAGTAGGTGAGAATACGTAGAACATCTTCCTCAGGGAAATAACTCCAAAGGAAAAATGAAATATACTACATAAATGGTATTCCTGCTTCTTGATTTGAATCCTGATTAAAATTAGTGATTTCAGTAATTTTAAACTACAGCAAACCAAGATTGTGGTTTGTCATCAGTAAATATATTTATTTAAATTCCTACCTTACATAGCACTAAATGAGTTAAACAGCAGTAAATTTTACAATATATTGCAGGAATGTAGTTTGCTTTAGTGTAACAGGTGTGGAATAGGAAATGAGGTGTTTGATGCAAATATAAGTAAAGTGACTAACCAGTACTCAAGCACGTCATGGAGAAAAGAAAGCAAAAGGGAAGGGAAAGGATCCAAGAGATGTGTTCTAGAAATTGCACAAAATGAATGAAAGAGCATTAGAAACAAAGAGGCAGTGCTTCCACATGAAAAATGACATGATATTTAGATCTTTATTCTGCCATTTAAAGCACAGTTTATCCTTTTTTTCTGAAAGACAGTTAATGTCCTGTGAAGAGGTTAAATAGAAAGATTATTAATTCAGGGCTCAAGTACAATGGTCAGAGAACTCATTAATCCTAAGTTTGAACCAGAAAAGACTTTTGGAGAAGAGTAAGAGGTAGGTATCTCTGTAGTAACAGAGCAAATTTAAGATTATTAGACTGCAAAGAAAAAAAAAAGGAATTGAAGTTTGAAATAATACTGAATTACAATGCATTTTTGTTGTGCAATTGTAACCAAAAGAGGGAAATCTTGCAGGGTTTTTGGTCTGCAGAGTGGCCCAGGACACTAGAACCATTGCTGTGCATAAAATAACATCTGAAACTAGGTCTTGATTCAAAGTCAGACTCCAGAGGCAATAGTTCTAAAAAGTTCCTGAATTGTTCTGAGGAGTTTTGTAACAGTGACTTTACTTAATGCAGCAACATTTTAAAAAATTTTTTTTAATTTTAAGTTACTTGAAAAGTGTTTCATTCCCAGCATGATAAAAGTGCTTATTTCCCTGCTGCAAGCTTTCACTCTACCTGCTGATTGTTGACTTCAAGGAAATTTTTCTTCTTTGTGATAAATATGGATTATTTCTAAAGAGATATTTAACTACTCCGGATACTGTTTACATTTTACTTTTAAAATGCCAAAACCTTCTGTATTCATTGCATTGCATATTCATGACCTTGTTATTCATGACACATCGAAATACCAGTTACTTCTGAGTACTTGGAAACTTCTCTTACAGGCTTTTGATTTTGTGTGGGCTATAAAGTTTTGGTGAGTTGATGCTGTCTGGCAGCTAAGCCCTCACCCATCCACTTGCTCACTCCCCACAGTGAGATGGGGCAGAGAATGAGGACTAAACCCTTTGCCCACCCTCAGTGTTCTTGCTGGGGTAGTGGAGTGAGAAACAGAGGATTTAACCGTGTGTGAACTCAGCTCAGCAGTCGCTGACACTGGTGGGTTATCACCAGTGTTTTGGTCTCATATCTGAAACAGCAGCACAAGGGCTGCCCTGATGAAAGCTCAGTCCCAGCCAGATCCAGTGCAAACATATGCAGCTCTGAATCACTTGTACACTCAGACCAATGCCTGCTGTACCCCTCAAAGGCAGTAGGAGCTGCAGGATCACTGAAGCACTGAACTTCTTTCTCTACTCATCCAGTTGTGTGGATCCAGCTGTAACAAGCCCCTGACATGGTCAGTCAGAACTCTTCCTGAGAGCAACCAAATCTTTGGTTCTTTGGCTTATCAGTCAGCCAGTGTTTGGGAAGTTTTGGCAGACAATTCATGTGTTCCTACTGATCCATTTTAGCATACAATCTGCACTTTTCCACTCTTTAGCTTTTTCTTCAAGTAACTAATCTTTCATACTTAGGGAGCCCCCTTGTTTTATGAGCAGTTTTTACAATGAAATGATATCTGATCTGATCTGATATATGATGAGGTACTTAGTCACCTTGTTCCTATAAAGAATCAGTGCTTTGCTTTTATTTAGGTTTCCAAACAACTGTTTCTTAATATATTCTGAACTGCTGGAAAGGGGATACTACTCCATTTGAAAGGGCCCTAGCTAGGAATTTGGGAGTTTTTTCTACAAACCAACTATGTATTTTGCTTATCTCATTGTGCCTTGATACCAGTTTTGTAATTAAAGACAGTAATGTTTTCTGTGTGACAGAAGTGTGGAGAGATGATTATTATTATTATGCTTAGAAGTTTTTGAAGTCAAGTAGATTTGTAATGTTATCATCAGAGCCAATGAGATAAATGTCACATATCTGTAAAGTTCTTACAATGTTTCTTTTACCTATTCACGAGTTTTCATTTACAGGATGGATTGAAGCCTGATATTCTGTTTTGATTTTACAAGTGCATAGCACAATTCTGCCATATTTATATCAATTCTGAAGAGACAAAGGTCATTTTTCTGAAGATTAAAAATACCTTCCAATAGACAAAGCTAATCCATGCCTAACACAACAGCAGAAGTTAACATCTGGCCAGCACACCTGATGATCAGGATATTGGAAACCAACAGATGTGTTTTCATAGAATGGTTTGGGTAGGAAGGGACATCTTCCACTAGACCAGATTGCTCACAGCACCCCCATGCAAGCTGGCCTGGAACACATCCAGGGATGGGGCTTCCACAGCCTCTCTGAGCAACCTATTCTGGTGCTTCAACACCCTCACAGAAAATAATTTTCTTTTTATATCTAAGCCAGCAGTCTTTCAGAGGGGTCAATTAAAACAATTTCCCCTTGTTCTATCACTCCATGGCCTGTAGAATCTCTCTTCAGCTTTCTTGTAAGCTCCTCTTTAGATACTGTAAGGCTTCTCTAAGATCTCCCTGGGGCTTTCTCTTCTCCAGGCTGAACAACATCCACTTTTTCAGCTGCTCTTCATAGGAGAGGTCCTCCAGCCCTCAGATCATCTTTGTGGTCTTCATCTGGCCTCATTACTCCTTGAAAAGTTAAACTACACTATCAGCTCTTGTTTGACAAGTAAATATTTAAAAGAAACATCAAAAGTGAGAAAATTCTTTTTAAGTCTTCAGAACATAAGAAAAAAAAACCCAAATAAAACCAGTTAAGATCTATTAAACCAAGCAATTTTAAGTCCTGGCCTTTATTTTTAAGTGGTTGGATATGTATTGTACATGGATCAATTAAAATCTTACTTTTCCTTCTCCAAGAGTCTGAAGCATCTGTTTGGGTTGTTTAGTACTCATTCTCTGTAAGTCAATTTGCGAAGCTGCAAGTGTGAAACATAAATAGCTACATGGATTCAGAATTTTTTAACAAAGCACTGCAGAATTCTGATATCCACACTGATGGATATAAATAATAGACTTTGCTGAATCTGTTTTGTTGTACTGTGTATTATAACATTTTTCATCTAATAATATAATTTTATCAAGGCTATCAGTTTTAACCAGTTTCCCCAGATGCTGGATCCACACTAATCATCATTATACTTGGTGCCAAATAATTTGCATACATCGTCCTCGTTTTTTGTACAGTGAAAAAAGATCAAATAATATATGATTTTTAAAGCTCCTGGAATTATGTACTAGTATTGTAATAGTATTATTAAAGTGGATATGATGTGCCTGGTTAATCATTTGCATGCTCTAATAATTTGTTCATTGCTGTTTATTGTCTGCCCTGCAGACATTTTGTTTCACAACCCATCTGGACTGAGTATGACAGCTTTACATTCCACCTGGTATTTGATTAAATACTTTTATTTGAGAAATACTTCTCACAAGCAATGAGATCTCTGTGCCTTGTGGCTCATACTGTTCTGAAATGTGCAGGACATCATGGCTATTATTGCTGTGTTTGTTAACAGATCAGATATGTTGGTAAGGACTGAGATTCAAGATAATTACAGCCTTGCTTTTGGAAAAGTTGAAACCCACAACTAACACAAGCACTGTGGTTAACATGGGAATCACAAGCATGCAGTGAGAAATATTAAGAATCCATTGGAAAGTTACTTACCTTTAGCTTATATTTAATTGAATTCCTGAAAGAATATGTAAGATGCAAAGATATTGTACTTTGAGCATAAAATATTACATAACCTCTAAATAAATGAATTTTAGGTTTGATAAATCATATTTTCCAGACACTTGCCTGTTTAAATGCAGATAGCATTGTTTTATTTCATTTCCCAGAAAATACCAATTCTTAGTTCAACTTCCAGTTGAATATTTACTGAACACAGGAAGCATTTATCCTATATTTGAGGTGAAGCTGAAGGGAACAATGACAGACACAGATAATTTTATAGGAGTGTTAGATGGGGGTAGAATCATGGAATCATTTAGATTGGAAAAGACCTCTAAGTTCATTGAAGCCAGCTATTAACCTGTATTTCCAAGCTCACCACTAAATCATGTTCCTAAGTGCCACATCTACACATCTTTTAAATACCACCAGGGATGGTGGCTCAACCACTTCCTGGGGCAGCCTGTTCAAATGAGTAACAATTCTTTCTGTGAAGAATTCTTTCCTAAAAAAATATTCTGGTGAAAAACAGGTGTTACAACCTGTGTATTGAAACCTTGTCTCCACATTTTCTCAGATGACTAAGGAAAAGTAGAGAGAAATACATATCTTTCTTTTTGAGACGTCTTTTTGGTAAAACCAGAGATGTATATTTCAAGTATTATGTTTCAGACTTTTAATTTCCTTTCAGCATGAATGAACTGACTCTGAAACATCCTTGGCTTCTCTTCATCATTTAGGAATTAGCAATGGCTTCTTTCACAGACAAGAGTAGGAGATGATCATATGGTTGCCTAGTGCAACAGATTTCTGGGTTAACAAAGTGAATATGCCCATTTCAATTCCTTGCCCATAGCAAAATTACAGGAAAACAAACTTTTATAAGAGCTGTGGGGTTGCCCCCTCATTCTTTCTGAGGCAGCTCTCATTACCTCCATTTTTTCATCCACTTGACAGAAGTGAGAACAGTAACCCTGGTTTACATGAACTGTGTTTCTCAAGTTACTTATCTCAGTCTTCATATCCCTTGGCAGTAGTGGCCAGAGCTCTGGTTTTGGGCCCTTTTGTTGGTAAAATCAAATTTTGCCTTCACTGGTGGGAAACATTTAACTATTCCTGACCAATCAGGATGTTTTACTTCATCTACACAGATTATGTGTATTGTTTTCTTTAAACTAATACCTGCTGTTTTTAAAATTTGAAGAAAAGCTGAAGTAAAATATTGAAAGCTACCTCTGACCTGTCATATTTTTAAGCTGAATTTTCTGTTACTCATTTATGTAACATAAGTAAAATATGCAAAGGCTGTTGATGATTAAATAAGATGATTTTTTCCATCCATGGCTTCTTTTTCAAGTACATTACAATGAGCTCTTCTTTTGAATAAAATAACAGTCAGACAAAGAAAATAGTGATAAAAATAAGGCAGAGAAAGCACAATAATTTAGTGTGAGGTACAGGTGCTTTTTTTTTTTGACTGTTTACCTTGTTCTAAAGCATTTAAATGTGTTCTGTGTAGAATCTCCCATACCAATCCAGCCAGAAATGGTCGTGTACGCTGGCTGTGTACCGCTGCACTTGTTCGAAGAGGATATTTTTTCATTAACGCGAATGGTAAGATCCTGTGCTCTCAGGACGGGAAAGCATTACTTATTTTGTTATCAGAGTGTTTCATTTTGTTGTAACTATGTTGTAACAAAAAAAGGGATACAGTTAGCACAGTGAAACAGTCACTAGATGTGGACTATCAGTTAAATTTACATTTTGGTACTTTTGTGAAGATGCATTTTCCTGCCAAAGCCTGCTGATTTTGTTCAGTTTTCCTCCACTTTCCTCAGGATCCCAGAAGCTGCAGTCTCCTTGGGGAAACTAGATGTGGACTAGAAAATGTATCATGATGGCATACTTCTGAATGGAAAGTCAAATTATTTTAAGTACTACTTGAAAATCATAAATTTTTAATTTTTTTAGACCACAGTTAAGACTCTTCCAATATGCATTTTCCAATATGTTATTTGTTGCTATATAAGAAATAGCATGTTTGTATCAATTTATATCATTAATGTTATAACTGGTGAAAGCAGCTGGAAAAAGTGTAGCAATTAATGCAGCTTGGGTAAAAACAACACTTAAATTTCCACTTAGTCACTCACCCTCCTCAGAAACCTTTTTATAATGCCAGAACAGGCTTTCTTGGGTTGATTATTAATTCAGTTTCCTTTTTTTGTACATTTAAATCATATCTATCATAATTAGATAATTAAATTTTAAGCCGCCTTCTCAGGAAACTGGTAAGATTCATGGAATAAATTTCCAGAAATGGTTTGCAGGAGTTATGCTTTAGTGCACTTAATTCTTGCACTATTTTTTTTTTTTTTAAATTGTGCTGTGTATTTTATGCAATTTTGAAGATTAACTTGTTATCTTTATTTTTGGTTTAATTTATTTTAATTTAAGGTCTCAGTCAATAGTGTCTCTTTGCTAATAATAAGTAATGCTAGTCATCAAAAAGCAAAGTGGAAGCAGGGAGATGGGATTATATCTTTCCTGCTGCCTAACACCCTGAATCTCAAACTTAACTACAGTCTGTTGGGATATAGGGATTACTGAAAAGAGGTATGGCAGACCAAATAGGATGAGACAGATGAATCTATATGTCTAAACCAGTATTTTAGTAAAGACTTGACAGAAAAATGGAAGTTGACAGAAGTTAAATATAGAAATGTAGAGGATTTCTTATGGATAAAACCCCTACCATATTCAGGCTGCATTCAAGAGCTGAGACAAACTACACTGACCAAAATAAAGTTTAGAAAATGGATTCACTGGGATAAGAGTTGCTCCCTAAACTTGGAGAAAATTTTGTCATTGACTGCAGCTGTGCCAGAATTTCCCTCCAGAATTTTTGCAGTATCCCTTTTAGCTTTGCTTTCTAGTATGGATTTCCTTGGGTTGTTGTGGCTTGAATTTGTCTTAGTTTGTTCAAATAAAATGAAAAAAAATCAGTAATTGAGTCATACAAGTGTACAGAATACTCAACAGTTAAATTCTCCTTTATGGCACCTAACTGGTTATCTTCAAAATCCTCCCTAATCTTAGATGTTTTCACTGGCATTTTTAATTTAATTCATTTCCTACTCTTCAAAAAACTGACAACCACAACGACATTCTTCTCTGCAGAGTTCATAAATACAGAACCTCAAGAACATTTTAAAATTAATAGAAGCAATCAGAGACTTGCTGATGAGTATGTTAAAGAAATAAGTTATTGGTGATGTATTTAGCATGTAAAAGAAAGTGTACTTTTAAAATTAAAAGGATGTACAAATCTTGTAACAGAACTTTCAGTTGTGATGTTAAGTACTGGACCATTATTATTTTAATGGGAAGAGCACCACTCAATGTCCACATCTAAAATTGCTCTTAAGTCTGTTCCTAAGGGCTTTGGTGTACAGGTCAACCGAAGTGTCTTTAATGTGTTTTATAAATGAGCCATCAAATAAAAAGCTTAGCTTTAATGATGTGTTGGCTCAAAGCAATACTGCATTATGGAGATTTTACAAGTTATCTAAAAGACCAATTGATTTTAGAATTCTACCACTTTATAAATTCAGCATGAAGTAAGGACTTTTCCTTTCAGAAAGTATTTTTAAGTATGATTATTTAGAAGAAAATGTTGTGCCTATTGCTTTCTTACATATTCATTTTCTTCACTTGTATGTTATGGTTATATAAATAAGTTGAAAGAAGTGATCAATCTATTATAAAAAGTAAAATATATGTAAACACTTCTAAGTATACTTTTTGTGCTGAATATCAAATTCTAATCAGCATGTTTTTGGATAGTCCTGTCAGGTGAACTACATTCATTTCATTTGTTATACAAGCTGTTAGATTCCTTTGTGTGCATACTGTTCTTGTTTGGTAGACAGATGTAAGGAGAATGAAGATCTGACCCAGTCAGATTATCCTTCTATGTTCCACAGGCTGATTCTTCAGAGAAGATGAGGCAATATGGGCTTTCCCACATACACAGCCATCCTGTCCTGATCACTAGAACTAGGTCCTGTCCTCTGGTAGCACCACCAGAACCACCATCTCTTCCTTCTTGGAAGCTTTTCCGTCAGAAAAAGAAAATTGTTGTGACTTCTGAACCCCAAGGTTTGTCTACTAAAAACTCAAAAAATAAATTTGTCATTACATTGTAATTATTTCAGGACCATACTTATCATCTGTTAGCTTAATTCTAATTGAATTCAATTTTATATTACTTCCTCTTAGCAGTATTTCCTACATGCTTTGAGAAGTGTCCTAATTTATGTTGAAGAAAGCACTGTAGTGGAGCAAATGAAGAGGGGATGTTATCAAAGTAACACAGAAGCTTTCTGATGCAGAGCCATGAAAGCTTCTGAGCACCTTCTAAAAATTTAAAGTGTGTGACTAGTCCTGCTGCATCAACTCATGCTTATAGAGAAAATTTTTTCTAGGGTTTGTCTGTACTGCGAAATAGAGTTAAATGCATGATATGAGATAGCTTGAGTATGAAAGTGTAAGAGGTAGGCTAGAAAAGTATACTGGGATAAGAAATAGAGGAAGCTGGCAATGGCAAAAAGTGCTGCCATAGTTATTTTGAGCTATACTGGATAATTTTACATATAAGTTAGGCACAATTTAATACTTTGAAGGCTGAGGATCAGAGTGTAAAGCATTTATTTTTTCATGATATGTCACCTAGAACCACCTCTGGATTTCTGTTCCATTCAAGTGCATGGGATGATACGTGGAAAATTATTTAGGGGTGACAAATCCCCATTGGAAATTATTTCTCAACATTAATAGTATTAAATACTTTTATGGATTAATATATTTAACAAGTTGCTTTTTTTCCCAGAGCCTGTGGTAGAGAAATCTGAAGAACATGTTGAGATTGCTAGCCTATTTTTTAAATACAAATTGAATATTATCACAATACCCACAGACACGTAAGTATCTTCATAGTTTCAGCATTAGCATTGTGAGATTGCAATGGCTTATCTTTACTTGTGTCACAGGGAAAAACTTCCCAGATCATGGCTGAAGCACAACAGGTCAAAGCCCTCTGTTGAGGAATTGGTGTCAAGTAATTAATCAGCTATCAGTGAACTGTACGCTTAGGATCAATATCAGCAATATAACAGCTACATTACTGTACTAGATGCTTTCAAAAAGTTAATAAACACCTAAAAACTTCTGAACACCTTCCTGTAGCTAATCCCAAGAAGTTCTAATCAGGCACACAGAGGTATGCATATATGCAATTATGCTCACCCTCCTGTCACTGAGGCTTACAAACACCTCCTGTTTTAGGACTGCAGCACACACTTCCTGCTGGAGATGCAAGTCTCTAGGCTTAGCTGTTTCTCCCTACAATCTGCCCATATCTGCACTGCTGAGAAAGCTTACCAGGGAGTGGACATGCACACATAGGTTCCCACTTGTCACACCCAGTACAGATAGTCCCCTAGGCAGATGCACCTTCTCAGGGCTTCTGACATTGGAGGACGGGGAGTATTGTCAGGGAAAGCCACGTTGCCAGATTCTCTACCCAGTGGGCCCAAAGATGTAGAATTTTCAATGGATTACTTCTCCCAGAAATATCAATATTCTTTGATGTATTTCAAGTTTTTCTGCAAACTACTGGTCTTTTTTAATTCTTACACATAACAAGGAAGTAACTGATTGACCAGTCAGTATTTTCATGGGCATCACATGTTTGATATGGAACACTTAATGTTTATGAATAAAAGAGGCTGTTCTCTTTTCATGATAGCTGTTACAACAAGCCTGAGAGTGCAGGTGAAGAAGCTCATGGTCAAAACACAGCTTTGTATAAACAGTTTGTGTTAAAGACTGTTTGGAAGTCCTATAAACCCTTGAAAACCAAAGTCTTTGCACAGGATATTTTAGGGAAGTTTCAGAAACTAGTATATACATGACTTTTAGTCAATATTCCACACTCAGCATAATACTTGCTCCCTGACAAGAAAAGTAAGATTACCATAAAGGGTATCAGAGTTGTGGGTTTTTTTCTAGGACACACTGCATAATACGCTTCTGTCAGGCTTCAGCTTATGATGTGAACATTCAGTAGACAAGTTCTACAATTATTAATCTTGTCTCTTTTATTCTAACTGAGCATCTGTCATGAAGCATTGATTGTATCGTATACCCAGTGTATACCAAAAAGTTTATGTCATTTTGAAGGATGTCTTTTTTTGGGACTAAGTCAAACAACAGGTTGTAAATTGTTGGAGATCTGTACATTTTGTTAGGATGTGTACACCTTTTGTTAAGTACATCTCTAAGTAAACTGACTAATTTACATATGTGTCAAGTTTCTGCATTTTGATCATCATAATTAGATATATAAATAATAACAAATAATAATAAATGATAAATATAAATAATAATAAATCCGTTAGGGTTTTTTTTTTTTTAACAGCAGCATTTGTCCATGGAAGATGTGACCTTAGAATATTCTGAGAATGTAATTGTTTTGCTGATACAGTTGCATTTTGCTAGTTAAAATTAATTAAATTACTGTTTGTTTTCAAACAGGAGGAGTATAAATACATTATAATGCTCTAAGCAATTAATAGGCTATCAAAAGAATGAGAGATTAGTAATGGAGATGTTGAAGTATTTGCATGTTAACAGATTTTATATTGTGTTTTCATATTTGATAGATTGCTTCATGGTCAACTTACCTTATTTGGGGAAGGATAGTTTATTTAATGTGCTACGTCTCCATGACAATTAGCTGATTTAATCTTTGTGATTTAATTAACAGGTAGTAGCCAAAAATATATAGGAGGTGTTAACATTTCATTGAAGTAATGTAGCTGTGTAAACAAGATAAGGGACTTAGATATACAGTTGGGACTGAAAGTTTTTAATCTCTTCCTTTTCTTCTAATAAATTATTTTGAAACACTAAAAGGCAAGATAATTGAGACTGTTACTGCAAAAGATCTTAATCTTTCATTATCTCAGTCCTTAAAAAGGGGGCTAGATAACACATGCTTAGATTTTAATTTGTTCTTTATTGCTGTAATAACACAATTACACACTTAAGTCTAATTGGCATGTATGCAAAATTGTTTTGGTCTTGTTCTTCTAGTTCTTCACTTAAGCAGAGAGTTACTTATATTTCTGTCAGTTTTTACTCCTGCTTCCAGTGGAGTCAGCAACAGAGCTTTCTTTTACTAGTACCAGAATAGGCCTGCACAGGTTTCCTTGGTTATCCTGTGTTTTAGCTGTCTGGTAGCTATGGAGACCAATTTTGAGGGAAAAGACAAAAAGTATTCTGACAGAAAACATTTAAGTTTTTTGTCCTACCTCCATTCAAGTAGTATTTTTTTTCTTGTCTAGGGACCATAGTAATTTATTCACTTTTGGCATTATCATCTAGTTTTCAGCTGGCTTGGATTTTGCTTTTTTTTTTAGTTAAGAGGTCTTTCTATCATAGGTTTGTGTGTAGTGCTAAGCCAGTAATGGTGAGAAATATATGAAGATATGGATTCTGTGTTGCCCTAGAAATCTTTCAAAATAAAGGAGACAGAAATTATTTTGACAAAATTCTGTTAAGAATAGTTATGAAGACTGTCATTTGAAAGCAAATGTATGGATTAAAGTGTTTGTGTTCTCTTTTATTATTTAGACACTTTCCGCAGTCTACCCTCAAAAAAGGATTTTGTTCTATATCCAATCTCACTTCTGTTACTGAAACTGATGAAAATGAAAGTGACAGTAATGAGGATATGAATCAAAATGGGAGAGACTCAAGTGCAGAAGATTATTCACAGGTAATAATTCTGGTTTTTTAACTTGACCTAGTTTTATATTACAAAGGATAGTGAAAGACAAAATAAAAAATATTTAATACTGAAATATATGTTTTCAAAGACATTTCAGAAAGCTTTTTTCCCTTACTATTAAAGTAACTTCCCTACCCTTTCTACTTTATAGTTATATTCATGTGTATTGAGTGGGAAATCTTTCTCAATACCTTTAACTTTCTTTTTTATGATTTTTCCTCAGATTATAAAAGTTCTACTGCTAACACTGTCCTCGTTTTGCTCTTTAAAATCCTTTTGATGGGAGTATCTTAAGAAGATGGTCTGCAATCTTTTTAATAAATCTTAGTTTATATTATGATTAGTTTATTTCAGCTACAGTTCAGGATGTACCTAGGCACGTGACTAGAATAATGTAAACTTTTTAACACATGCCTTAAAATGGCATCCTCATTTAGGACTGAATGGACAGATTTCTGTCTAGATCTGGAAAAAGAGGTAAGGCTTTACTGCTCAGTTGTCCTGCTCTTAAATTTCAGAAGCTCTGCATTCTAAAGGAATCCTCAGCCTTGATTTAGATGCTCAGGCTTCCTGTGCAGCTCTGTGAGAGGATGATATTCCTCCAAACAGGTTCACTACATGCAACCTGACTACAAGCTGGCTCAACCCCCCAAGTCAATGCTAGTTACTAGGTGGAACTCTCCACTGTGATTTTCCAAGACTGATAAGATGAATCTTACCTAAGTTTAATAAAAC
This sequence comes from Notiomystis cincta, assembly GCA_013398075.1. NCBI lineage: Eukaryota > Metazoa > Chordata > Aves > Passeriformes > Notiomystidae > Notiomystis > Notiomystis cincta. The sequence goes on along the minus strand of VZRX01018059.1, from coordinate 44,223 downwards.
ATTATAAGGATGACTTTGGCAAGTTGTAATTACTGATTTTTGTAATACTTTTTTTCCTTGTTTCTGTTTTCAAATTGGAATGTGTATATGCTACCAAAGTGCTTTTAGATAAATATTTAACAAAATGCTCCTTCTAATTTTTAAGTCTTGCATGCTTAACAGAGAAAAAAATGATCCTTTTAAAGAGTTTCTGAAAAAATATGTTTAATGAAAAGATATTTCATATAGGGAAATAATTGGCAACATAGAGAAATAAAGTCTTAAATACTCACTTAGAAACAAACAAATATAGCTCCACTGAAGTTATTTCATTTGCTCAACGCTTACAAAGAAACACAATGTGGCAGTGCCAGCATCTCTTCAATTTCATACTTACTGCAGCAAACACTACTCAGAAGACCACTTGATAGCGTTTCTCTTTTGGCTTTAAATTTTGAAATGAACGAGAAGTAATTTTCTGTGTAATTTTTGGAGTGTCTATTTATGTTTCCTCTGCAGAGGAACAGATAGAGGAACACTCATACCATTTTAATATTTCAGATCTATGTCTATACTGTGGGTTTAGATAATGTACATTTGTAGATATCATTAGTGGATTTAATTATTTTTAAAAAAGGCAATTCTGCGGTAAAGAATAATTTACAATAGAATTTATCTATGACCTGTGATTCTGTGATATATTTAGCTATTCAGTATTTTGTGTACATTTTATAAACAATAGCCTAATTAGTACTTCAATAGTACTTTACCTTTAAAAGTCTTTTTAATAATGGCATTATACAAAAATCATTACAAAAGCAGCAGGGTAAAAAGGAGCTGTAAGTAGCATCTTATAGTATATAATAATTATTGCTTTCATTACTTTAGTCTCTAGGTATAAAATTACAGATTTGGCTAGTTGCAAATTAATAGAATTTCATGTGCTGGAAGCCTCAAAGGAGTGTGAAACATTCTTTAGATGTTCTCCCCTAGTCCAAGAGAGATTTAGAAGGCTGATCTACCACAGTAAGATGTGCAGTCAAGGAGAGATAAGGGCGAGTATGAAAATGCATGAAAGGGAGACACTGATAAAACTGGAATGGTTGGAAGACATGAATGTGATGTAGGCTGAGGGCAACCTGATTCAGACACAGAATGTAAGAAGTTATGAGCAGCTAATTGACTTGTACATGAACTTTACTTTTGCCGCAATTTAAACCTCAGCTGAAAAATGCTATGCCTTTTAATAGCTAAAATATGCAAGTGGAACTTAATTTTTACAGATTGGAAAGGAAAATGGTTTTAAACTTGGAGAACACTCTTCCCCTTTTCACATATTAAATCTTGTCATCGACAAAGTTATGTGGATACCTCTGGCAAATTCATAATGGGAGAGCCTGCTTTCTGTAGTTTTAATACTTGAAATAATAATGTATACTTTTTAAAGGCAAGTCAGTTAGTCATTAAAAAAGCAAACCCTGAAAGAGAAACTTTGATATCCCAGATTTACTAGATCATTGCTAATTTTTAGAATTTTATATTGTAATATACTGAATGTGAATAACTTTGTCTCCATTTTGAACTGTGTGATTACTAGTCAGGAGGCATCTGCTTTAAAACCTTTGATACAGATTTGGCAAGTCTTTGGGATACAGCAGTTTTATGCTTTAAGCTGACTGAAATTCAGTCAGCTGCTGTGCCAGATGCTCGACAAGTTTAAATTGGCATATTTCAACTCACTCCAATGTAAACTGCATGAAGTAACATTACTGAATATCTGATTCACTGTTCCTAAGGTCTGTTGTCACAGAAACAGAGACTAGAGATACATGAAAGACAAAATTCTAGGAGCTGGATGTACCTTCTTTGAAAAATATGAGGTTGAAAGACATGACATTATCCCTCATGTCCTCGAAGTACTCATGCCAAAAAATAGAAATGCTTTATTTTTGAATTTTTCAAACTTTTTTTCCTCTGCCTTTCCTATTCACTAATTTTACAGTCCTGAAAGATTTTTGGATTTGCATTAGGAAATAAAATATTTAAAAATATCTATTTTTGGTAATTAAATTGATCTTGAATCACTGTTATTAAGAAAATGCATGTTAATTTTTTGTTTAAAACCTCCTTAACATAGGGCCAAATTCTTTAATGGAGAGGCTCTCTTTCATTCTTGTTCAATAGGAAACTAAGTAATTTGTAAGTGTAGGACATTGAAATACATATGAAAGTATTTTGCATCCAGGAAAAAAACAAAACTGTCATCATATGTAAATTGCACAGTCTTGCAGTTTTATGTAATAGAAAGTTTGTCAAACGCCTCTGAGAAGAAGATTATCCTGGAGTAGTGTTTCCTTGTAGATCTGCCATTCAAAAGCCTGCTTGAATATTCCTCATTGTGATGAATTTTTTGATAGAAGTTATCTCCAATTCCATCAGAATAAAGCTCTATGTGTTCTGTTTGAGGAAATGCAAAGCAAGAAAATCCAAATATGTTTACCATCAGTGTTTGCCATGGCTACTAGATATTTTAATATACTGACCTGATTGCTATATTCATACATCTTAAGCAGAATACTCATATTTCCCTTTGTGGCTTCCTCAGTGTCTCAGCTCTCTGGCAATGCTAATTTCTAGAGCAAAAGTATTAGAGTCTTCACCCTCTCCCAGTGACACAAACACAAAAAAACTTGTTCTTAATGTTCATGTTTCCTTCATCTTTCTTACTTCAGTCTGTCCATTATATTTTAAAACTCAGCCTTACATTCTGGTGTACAACTGATACCAGTTTATTAAATTTGCATGCTCTGTTGTGTGCTCTCCTCATGTTCCCCCATAAACATTACAAACTGTTGGGCATGATAAGCTTTTTCTTCTTTTCATTCTAATCTTTTTTTCTGGTGTATTTCATAAGTGCAGTGAATTGGTATTGAATCATCAGGAGGGCTAGGTAGGAAATAAAAAAATCTATTTTCTTTAAAAATTTTATAATTTTGAAAATTACTTCAACCTGCAAAAAATGGGAAAAAATGCCTGCTTGTTATTTTCAGGAAAAATTTACACATTACATAGGAAGCATATCAATTAGAAGAGGGACTTGAGAAGAGGCATTTAGACATTTGTGGTATAGAGGCACTTTGATGGGCCCACAATTATCTGCTTGCACATACATATTGGGCAGCTTCAACATTAGAGACTGAATAAAAGAGATGCCAAGTTGGTAATCCAGAATTTTAAGCTATTTCTGTACCTCAGTTTGTGCACAGCTTTGCAGATGTTTGTTCTTTTGTAACATTGCCTTTTATCAAAACCCACCTCTGTTACCTCTGTTTCACATCACAGCTAAAATGAGAACTAATATTCCATTTAGTGAACATAGTGACTGAGGAATAAAAAAAAAAGACTGCATCCAAATGACTGTAGATGCAAACCCCTTTGATGATATAACTCTCAGGTCAACATTAAACCTTAAAATTTAATACAGGTTTAGATCTTAAGAAATATTTTGGCCACCTTTGTCATGAAGAGGGATCTGAAATGGATTTTTAACCTTAAAAATAGAGTACCTGAAACTTTATTCCTTCACCTGCAGTTATATTCAGAGAGCTTATGTTTTGAAGAAGATGTGTTTTTCACAGAAAAACTGGTGTTGAGTTTTGCCATGCATCATTTCTACAATAGAAAAGGCTACTGTTTTTATAAGAATATCAGAAATTTTTAAAGCATATTATTTAGTAGATTTGAATAACATAAAAATACAGCTAACATTAGGAGGCTGAAAAAATGTGAATGAATCCTTGAAAGTAAGAAGATGGCTATACAGGTATGAATTGCCATTATTTTTATAAATACATAGTAATGATTATGAAAGATATTCGATGATAAATTAGATTTTTAAGTTAACTATGGAATTTCCCTCAAAATTTTCATTAAGATTTGCCTTTCATTGAAGGAAGAACAGTAAGTATTTCTCCCAGAATCTAACTGTGGGCATCATTCCATGTTTCACAGCTGGATCTAAGTCTTTTCTAATTTATTTCTTTATCAGATACTGTGGCAGCAGAGCTGACTTTTCAGGCAATGTGTGTTCATTAAGGAGGAAAAATGCCTTTATTTTCACTTCTGTGCCAATGTCTTAGGCATGGTACATGAGGCAATAGTATAAAAGAATGAGAACTTTCTTGTCACACCAGGGGTTTCTGAATCAGTGAAGATTAGGTAGATGAACACCTCCTGTACCATTAGTAAAGCTGACAGCTTTTAACTGTGCTATGTTTGTACTCCAAAAACTGAGTAAATGAGCCTATGGGAGTCTCTACACAACTGGGGTTAGACTGGTTTCACAGCTCAGACTGGATGAAGTTACTAAGCATCCAGATTTTCCAGGGTACACTCTCCTGAACAGTATTTTGGTCAGAAAGTGCTAGACTTCTTGGACAGATGTTTCAGCCTCCAAGGCTTATACAGCATGAGGAGAAGGGTTGAAGCAAACCTGGGTTTCCAGCATAATGACCTTGTGCAAAATTTAGGTACTGTTGTGATTTGCCATCCAGTTCTAACTCAGACTGTCTAAATTATGTCAGCCTGCCCCTCAAAATACAATTCCTGATTGTACTGGAAAAGCATAAAAGCAGCTCCAAGTCAGCACAGCTCCCACAGCTCCTCTTTGAAAGGCAGAACAGGAAATCACTGTGTGTGTCCAGCTCCTGGCCAGGTTAATGCTACCAACTTCAGCATCAGCACCTTTGACACATGTAAAGATATATGAGGGTATATATGAGGAGTTTGGCTGTGGACAAGGGTGGCAAATCTAGGTAAAGGGAGATCTGGGATGAAAAGAAGCTTGCAAATTTGTTTGTAATAGCCTTTTAGGTTTAACATCTGTCTTTGCAAAGGTAAAGCTAGTCCAGCTAAGCCATTAATAGTACCACAATCAAATGGGAAGTAAACTGAAAACTGTGCAATCTCTTTCTCCTGCTCAACCTCATTAAAGACAAAAAAAAGCTGTGAAAGTGACTCTTTTTCAGTGTATGTTTTATTGCGGGCAAGAAGGCAGTAGAAGGAAGGATGACTAGGCACACATTTTTAAATCAAAGATTTTAATCTCTCAAAGACAAGGACCCTGTCTTTGTAAATTTAATGAGTGGACTTTCTGAAAGGCTGGCGAACTCCATTTTGACTTCAAGTATAAGCAGCTATATTCCATTCATATTAGTTCAGCAGTTCTAGCTTGGAGCTGGGGTTGACCACAATAAAGTTCTTTGTCAAAAGCATTAAAAAAGAGGCTATGTTTTATTGATACAGTGTTAGAAAACAAAAGATGCTATTGTAATCAAGGATGCTGTCACTAATGTGTACTGTGACTTGCACAGCAAGAAATGCTTTTGGAAAAGGAGCCCTCCAGATATTTTTCAAGAATGGAAACAGAAAAAAATGGAAATGATTGTAGAATAGGAGTATTGGTTCTTAGAATAAAACTTACTTTATTGTAAAAAGATTGTTTTAATAGTGAAGTGGCAGGTATATGAAACAGCTTTTATCTCAGACTCCAGATGACATGTGCTTCTCTAGAAACACATCAGTTGGTGGTGTGTATGTAGGTATGATGAATTTTGCTACTTTTATTTTTCATTTAAAAACCTGGGCCAGTCCCATGATGATAACTTATCAGCTTGTTTCTCTGTTTCTGGAAGGACTTCCCCAAAATCAGGTATTTTCTCTAACAAAATAATGCAAGATTACAATCACCATCATTACTTTTTCTTGTTTTGTGTTTTCACTGTATAGGAGACTGTTCCCTCGTTGCAACAAAATGCAGAGGTATCCAGTAAAAGTAAGTGTGTGTAAAGTTTATAGCCAGAGTTTTGCCATTCCCATGTTGTTTGGTGTCAGTGTTAACCCTCAGGTACACATATCAGCAGTCTTACTTCTGGGTGTTGAGTTTATGGGAAAAGATTCAAAGAACTGGTAATAGCATGTATAATTACATAGAGTAAAACCTTCAGTTTAGTTTTAAAAAAAATTCAAACACTTCTCACAGGTTGCTCTCCAGGAAAATTCAGTAGATTTTCTACACAGAGCTCTTTTTAAAGAACTGTGAATTATAGTCTTTTCTTTTTTTTCCCCTGAAAAATGGGGGGGAAAAAAAGGAACCAAAAACCAGCTTTCATTTTAATGAATGTTCCTTTGAAATGTGTTTTATATCACTATTTGAAGAGTATTCACTTTTCTTTCAAAACGAATACCTCATTTTTTAAATTACTTTGAATGTTTGAAGGATTTGGTCAGAAAACTAAGAGGCTCTTAAAAATAAGAGCACTGTGGTTATTTTACTGGAAGCCTAACACCCATGTTAACTTAAATTGAAGAGGAAGTCTGTATTTTTCATCTTTCAGGTAGTTTTTCCATAGTTGAAGGAAAGGAAAAAGGCCTTTGGTGCCTTTCCTTATACTGCATTTCTTTCAGTTCGTGAAAAATAGTTGCAAACTAATTTAGAGCCACACATTAGCGCTGTGTGTACTGATGATAATGAAATATTACAAAGCACATTTAAATATAAATTATGTATGTTTCTAATAGCTTTCTCATTTGTTATACCTTATGTTTGAATATGACCTCATCTTTTTCCTCAGCAAGCATTCTGAATTAATAGCTATTCAGTTCTTCTATTCTCAGTTGCTGAGCTATTCTCAAAACTTCTTTTTGGGCCAGGTCAAACATTTTCAGTAACTGTTTATATGAATATCAGAGAATAAATGCAGAGAAAGTTACATTACAACACAAAAAGTTATTGAGCAATTGCAAAATCTGTCTACATATGTCCATGTTTATATTTTGGTATGAATCTGACCTTAGTTCTGACTTTCACGCAAGAAAATTCATGTAATCTACTTCAAATCTGTTTCTCTTTAGAAGTAGTTAGACTGATTTTTGTGAATGGCATCATAGGGGATACTAAGTACCAGAGGCAAGGCTAGGTCTTTGTGTCCTCCAAATTTCTCTGTATTTTTTTCTGTGGATTGTAAAATACTGCCTCATTAGCCTTTCACTGAATAGGAGCTTTGGACAAAGGGATATATTTTTATTTATATAGATGAATGTATGTTTGCAGAAATCATATGTATGTGTACTTAGCAAGCTGATATTGAAGATTTTAGGGCACAGTTCAATATGTGGTAGTTTATTGAGGCAGACTACTTAACCAGTTACAGATGCAAACACTGAATTACCATACAGAGTTGCTTCATTCACCATATGAGCTCTTTAGGTTAGTGGGATAGCTTTTAGTTTTAAACTGTATGCATAATAATTGATGTATGGATAATTTCCATGTAATTTTAGATAATTCTTAAGAACAATGCTATTTTAACTTGCATATTGTCACTGTATTGGCTCTCTGTGTCTTTTTATCTTTGCAGAAGAATTACAAGACGGTATCAGTTCAGATGCAAAACAAATGTCAGAAACAGCTGATACTGATATGAAGAGCCAGACAGGGACTAAATCAAAGGACGAAACAGCATCAGAAAAGATTTCAGTTTCCAGGGAAACCTGGATTACCTTTGAAGACTTCTGTGTTTGTTTCCAGTAAGGAATAGAGGGTTTGGGGTTCATTCCATACAATATAGAGTATAACAATGGTAAAATTCAAAACATGGCTATATAAGAATTGTATTTTCTTAACAGATCTTCTTTGTATAGCTATCCTGCCTTTCAGAGTGGCTTCAAGGCTACTCTTCAGGCCAGACATACTGTCCCTGTTGACAGTGGGTCTGTAGCTGCAGCCCTGCTCTGTGCCATGGGTGTGTCCTCCAGAACACAGCGGAGAACACAACCACCAGCTCCATAAAGCAGCTCTCAGACTGCAGCTGGGCTGGAAGATTGCAGGTCATGGAGAGTTGCAGCCATTAGGTCCTTTTATGACCCCTGAGGCACTGGGCAGACACAATCTGCATCAGAACAACAAAATTATAAAGAAAAAAAGTTGTGGAAATCTGTTGCCATCAGCATAGTTTTTCTTGATCAGCCAGGTGTTTTGTGTCACTCAACATAATTCCAGGGCATTTATGCTTCTGAAAACATAAAAAAAAAGCTAATGTACTTGTAGCATCATATTTTCAGTTTCTGTCTTTCAGATTTAAGGAGCCTGGAACAATACATATCCTTCAGAGAATCTAAGATTGCCGAGGGAAATAATTTTATCAGAGAAAATTCACCCAGTTCTTTTTTTTTTTTTTGTTTGAATGTGTAAACTGAGACTTCTTTGTGAAGCTTCTATTTTCATAGAGTGTTTTCTTGAGCAGATATTAAACTCTGCTCACTCTCTAAAGGAGAATAACTTTTAAGTACAACTTTTATACCAGCCAGCAGTACAGGAACTTTAGGAATAAAAAGTCATAGATCACTTTAGGCCTTGTTAAGATTTGCCCGCTACTTTTAGGTAGTCCTAGGTCCAGGAAGATAGGGCATTCAGAAAAAAAAACACCCAAAACATCACAAGCAATGTAATTTCCTTTAAAAGTCCTGCTCACAGTGTCATACAGAGAGAAACTGTAATATGAACTTACTAACTTGTTAGCCAGATGTTAAAGTACTGTTGACCTTTTGTAGATAAATATTAATATTAATTAAGGCAAAAAGCATTTGTCAGTTTCATATTTCTAAATGAGTGAGAGTTTATTTCCACAGTCAACTGATAAAGTAGCTGTTAACAGAGCATCTTGATTGACTTTTGAAGACTTTATCCCTCAGAAAAAATTAAGGCACCTAATATTTTCATTTTTCCCATCTGTTCAGTTGAACGATTTTCTTACTCTGACATGCCTACATCTCAGATACAGTGAAAATAAGATAAATGTAGTTCATATCAACTTCAAGAAGTGAAGTGAGGAATATTTTAGTCATTGTAGGAATTGATATATCAGCAGTAAATCAGGATCCCTGTGGAGTTTCTGAATAATCAAAACATTGTTTCACATGCAATTCCATCCTCAATTAAAGCTGAAGCCGTTTATGTCTCCCTTGGTGAAATCAAAATCAGAAAAAATGTTGCCTGGAACTATGAAGCTTTCTGAAGGTCTGCAAACAGCACAGAACTGAAAAAAACCCATTAAACTATATAAAACAGTCTTTCCTTATGGTTATACTTTATATGAAACTTCATTACAGTAATTTTCAGGTGGACATGGAAGTTTTAGAGTAATATTAGCATTTATAGATAATAATATTATCATTCATAGATTGAAAATAAACAAATTAATGGCCTGACCTCCAATAGAAAAGTGTTGAAATGCAGCAAATATATGAATTAATTTCAGCTGCTTTCTCAGGAGATTAATTTTATTAACCTTTTTTATAGCTAAAAATTTTGAACCACTTTTCAGAAATAGCTGGGAGTCTGACTTATGAAGTAAAATTAATGTCTTGTGCTGTAAAATAGACATTTATCTAAACTATGTAATTTATAATTTATTCAATTTATTTTCTTGCCATCATATATATCTTATATTTCAATTTTATATTCTTCTTAGGAACCTGTATGTTTTCCACAAGCCACATACATATGCTTATAATTATCAGAAGACATGTTTTAAGGTAAATGACTGTGTTGTGCTTTCTTTTTTGTCAAAGTCTTACATAATTAGATAATACATATAACCTAAAGGATATTGGTAGATCATATAGAACTGCTATTACTGAAAAATAATAATGCATTAAGATTACTGTAGTCAATACAAATGTATGTTTGCAAGCAAATATTCAGCATTATATATATGTGTTTAAGACAAGGAAAAATGCTGTGGAATGCTACTGTCCAGTATCAAAAAATGGCTTATGTAAAGAAAATTGATAGTGAATCAGATCTCCATCCACTCTTTATTTTGATTTAAAATTACCTTTTAACAATTTGATTCTAAATTGAATTTAATGACTCAGCTACAGAATCTGCCCTTCAATTCTCCTTCATCTTCCCCTGTCATCTAAAACACAAATTGTGAGACTGTTCAGCATAGCCCTCCATTTTCTCTTTAAATGCTAAGTGATTTTGCTATTTACAGCATCCTGTTGCAGGGATTTAGAAATACTCTTTAGTTACATTCAAATAATAGAATTTCTTTAAACCTGTCATTAGTTCATATTATCAGAAGGTTATTCAACATGCTTGAATACCCTGTTCCAGCTCTTATTTTATAGTGCATCTGAGGTGTAATTGTAAAGTACCGAATGTAAACTCCAGGCTTGAATTTCATGTAAAATCCTGTACTGAGAAGGTTAACTACATGGATTATTCTTCATAATTGTAGTACACCTGCAATTTCCCACCTCTCTGTAATCACATCACAAGAAATTTTCCTAATGACTGCATGATATACTTTTGTAAGCCATAATCAGCATTAAGACTATGTAAGACTCTGTGCTCTTGTGCCAAAAAACACCCCTAACCTTTTGCTCTAAAACCATTCTAATTTCTTGCATTGAAAGAGATGAGATGTTTACAGTATTAGGTAAATTCCATATAATGCTTATAAAGGAACATTTTCATATTATGATAGGAAGATAAAAATTCCAAAAAATGGATTTATATGACTCTGGAATATCCAGGAATACAGTAACAGTTCTGAAGAAAGAAGTTCATTCACCATTAGATTTTATGTATAAAAGTTGAGAGTAAAAGATGTTGATCCCACAGAGTTTTGTAGGAAAAAAAAACCTTTATGAGGGAGGATCACTCATATCTACAAATTCAAAGAGTGTTTATTTCTTTCAAGCTTTCTGCAATTAATTTAAATCAGAAAGTTGCAGCACAAAACAAAATTTTTGGTCTTCTGTTAATTGTTGTTTTGCAAGTACAACTACTGCATTGAGGTACATATGATGAATGTAATATAAAATTAGATACATTCTCATGCAAAAAAAACCCATTCTATTTTCTTTTTTTCTCTTAAGTGAACATTCTTATGCATGCAGCATGAGGCTCTGGGCTTAAATGACATGTCTGAAATTTGGAAGAAGTAGAGTCAATTAATTGCTTACTTCTCATACCAAAATCTTAGTCCTACATTGTATAAGGCCAGTCAGACAGTGTTCAGTGAAAATGAATGAACAAATGTCCATTTTTCTATACAGTCTACTGATGATGAAGTCTTCTATTATTTACTTGTGGACAGTCTGATGCCCTCTGAAATCGTGGTTAGCTTTTCTGCATTGGTACACTGGTGTGGTACTGAAGGTAAGGCCAACACACAAAAGCACATGTCAGTGTTGTGTTTTCCCATTCCTGAATATGTTTGTGCCATTGTGTTTGTCTGTTGTGTACCTGGGCACAGTTTGAGAGTTTAGCAGTAGTTCGAAATAGTCAAATTGATTTTAAGAAATGCACTAATGTTCAAGCAATACTTCATCATTGTTTCATATTGATGATGCACATTTTCATGATAGAATCCCACCTTTTATTGTTTATTATGATTTGCTGGAAGCTTTTCAGCTGTATATTTCTGGAATGGATTTCCTTGCATTTCTTGGGGTTTCTATTCTACAGATTTCATTATTGCAAGCTACTTTATGCCTTAGCTGATCATAATGCAGCAAAACCAGCAATATTACTGAAGTATATTTCTGAAATTATTTTTAAACTAGTACACAGTAAGCTCTCAAGTACATTTAAACTGGCTTTTTCAAGATCTAATAATGTGAATGATTTAAATAGAAATCTCTTGTATGTCATGAAAAGCATAGAATGGAATTCAGGAAAGCTAAGGCATTTTACGATAGTTGGCTTAGGTTAATCAGACATTTAAATGTTGGATATTGATGTAATTTTTGTGCATCTAGAGTGGAGTAGAGAGAACCAAAAGAAAGGTTAAAAACCCCAAACTGACCATTCTGTTAAAATAATTAAACTATGAGCTATAAATGTAATAAATACAAATTTTTATGGTGGTCTGCTTCCTTTGCGTGTGGACAGAAAGGATTTGTATGGAGTTTTACAGCAGCCCTAAGTGATTTGGAAGGTGTTTCACACATACATCTTAGTAACACATTCTTTTAGATATTATTTTCTACCAAATAGTACAAATAAGTCATACTTTGTACCACCAGTGCATTTTAAATGATTGGCTCTTTCTGTGTTAGCAAAGCCTAAATGAAGACTTAATGGCTGTGAGGTAGCTACAAATTCTGCATAGGTGTGTCTGAATTTTATTGTTACTCACTCTCTCTGTATTGTGTGGGTTGCACTTTGTTTTGTTATGTTTTGTTTTCTTAACCTAGGTACTAACCAAGAATGTTCAGCGGGTGTGCTGAGGGTTGAACGCTTCTCTTGGAAATCCGTGACTCACGGAGAACTCATGTTAAAGATACATACATCTGCAACCAAAGCTACTATGGTGAATCTTCCTGTTGGGTATGTGTGAGGCTTCATTTCTGTCCTGGCTCTTCAGCTAAGGTTGGAAATGATCGTTTACTTCACACAGTAACACAGTAAGAGTTTATTTGGTAAAACAGACGTTTTACAAAAACGTCTTACAAAAAACATTTTACAAAAGTCAGACTGGTCAATAGCTAGGATTTGGTAAGATTGCCAAATTGCTGTGAATTTACCAAAAGAGTAAATTTTTATAAAGATTTTGAGTTCTTTACTCTTAATGAAGAATATTTAACAAGAAAAGTCATACTGACTTGCTAAAAAATATTTAAATTCCTACAAATTCCTACTTAGAAATGTTTCTAACTAGAATGATTTTAAATGTTCCCTGGAGTAGCAGGAAAAATGTAAGATTAGCATATTTAGTAGAACTATAAAAGCATGCTGATACCATAGGAGGTTTCAATGCTTTTCTTGAAAAAGGATTTATGAAACCTGACAGGAGAAATTCTAACATTATCCATGAAGTCTTGCATATCTTACTTTCCATTCACATACTGCTTAATATGACTTTTTTCTCTTTGCATATACCCCTAAATATTCAGTGTGGGTCATTGGCTGTTCGTTTAAATAAAAAAGAAGATAAAAAGCAAAAGCTCTTGATATGCTATTTTCTGAAATCCCTTCCAGGGAAACCAGGAAAACAACATCTTCATGTCTTGTCATAAGCATAATATTCTTGACGAATTCACTGAGGACTTCTGCTTTTCCAAAAACAGAAAATCACCACTTTAATCTCAAAGACATGAAACAAAATGTATTTTTAAAAAATTAAGTAAGATGTCAAATAAATAGACATAGAAAGAAAATACCACAACACTAGCATACTGAAATTAAATCAAGGAACTTTAATAGTGCTCTTTATTTGCTTTGATTCAGACTAAAACTGTAATAGTTATTATTCCTTAGTGTAGTCTCTAAAAGTTGTATCTCTCTGTACTGTACTGTAGGGAGGCCAGAAATTAGTATTTTTTGCACCTGTAAACTTCAAAGCTAACAGAGATACCATCAACTCAAATTTATTAGCTTCTTACCTTTGATTCTCTTCAGTCAGAGACAGGAAGCTTTCAGTCAGAATTAGTTTACAAAAGGTGTGGGAGACAAATGGGTTATTGACCAGTTCCCTATTTCATTCCAAAAGACAAGTCACTTGGTAAGCATGGAAGGCATTCTCTTCCCACTGCCTGTTAGTGGTTAGGGGGCATTTAAATTTCAGTTGAAAGATGTAATTTAAAAATGCCAGTATGTGTCTGGAGGGGCATTAACTCTCCTTTCTTACTTTCACTGTTGGATCTCTGGTTAACACTTTGAAGCTGTGGCCTGGATAAGTTTCTCCAGCTAAATGCAATTCTGACAATGATATTACCAAATGCTTGAAAGGAAAAGCTTAAGAACTGCTGCAATTAAACCCAAGTTGTTTGGTTTTTTATTTCCTTGAATGTAGGCGACACATACTGCTCTTCACAGTAACTTGTCCCGTAGGGCACCACATTCATCTGTGTACCATGGTGCCATGTGTCTTTGGAGAAGAGGATGAGGTGATGCCAGCTCTTCAGAAGGTGTGCATAATGACTAATCAAACATTGTGATAACAGTTTCTCTGACTACTAATTAAAGTGAAATAGTATTGGATTGATAAAGGCATTAAAGATATGTGTTTCACAGCCCAACAGGTACTGGATGCATATTGTAAAAATTATCTTACATAAATATGTAAGTTAGTGTTGGATAGTATTGTGCTTTGCATAGAAGAGCAGCATAAAATGTGAAAAATACTCTTGTTGAAATGCATATATCAGGGTAACTTATAACTCCCTTTTTGAGGCATATCATAAAATACATGTGTAAATATTTATTAATATTAAAAAAGACCTGCCCATTTAAATAAACTCTCACATCAGTGAAGTATGTTTTGTCCCCTGAGATCGCATATTACTCACCTGGTCCCAGAGCAGCTTTTATAGTTAAAATGAGCAATTTAATCAAACTTTTCATAGCTGAGATAAGAGGCCCAGAGGAGAAATTACTACAGCTTTTGGTATGCAGTGTCCATAATCCAGACAGATACCACTGCCAACCATATTTTTAAGGTTTCTTTAGCAAGCAGTAGACCCAAATATTTGTTGAAGTCCCTGAGGGGAGGGAATATATTTTCTAGACAACATTTGTGGGAAAATGTTTTAAAAAGTGAGTGTAACAGCAAGTTTACATAGCAGTGTAGATTCTGAGTTCTAATAATAGAGCACTAAAACAGCTTGTGCAAATTTATTATATTTATTGTAGTAAAGATGTTTAAATATAAGAAGTTGGGGCATAAAAAATATCTACTGGCTGTACTATCCTCTTGCCTTCAATTTTTGGATGAAAAGCTATCTCTCATGAAGAAAATAAAGCAGGATTTTGTCCTTGGATCTTCTCTGCACCTCTTTTTGAAGACAGCAATTTTTCTGCAAACTGTCAGTTGCAGTAAAGTGGCCACATTCTCGCACAGAAATCCTGATGAAGATTAATGATGCTTTAGACAGCATGTATTTAATCACTGTTTTCAGCAGGATACAAATACTAATTTGTCCTTTTATAACAGAGGATGCTGAGTACTACAGCTGACAGTCTTATTATGACTGCAGTAGAAAATCTCTATATGGATCTTACTTTTGATTAAATTTCCTAGGAGTAATAATATAGGAAAAATAAAATAATGAATAGATATATCTTATGGTGCCCATTATTTATTTCTAGCTAAAATCAGTGAGAATTTGATATACTTTTGAATACCAAAGACCTTACTGATTTTACAGTTTATAATATTAATAACAACTGCATGCATTCAGAAGAGTGTTGTACTTCATCGCAGAAAAAATGCTTGCATGCTGTCATAGCCTAGAAAGAAAACAACAGAAAATCTTAAATCAATATTTCTAATGGTTCATTTATTCTGTCTCCCCAGGAGAGCGCTCGATTTACAGAACAGGCTACAACTATCCTGAGAGCTGTTGGAAATGTGATAAATAATTTCAGTAATGAGGATGAGCTTCCTAAAGCCTTGAAGGAATTGGAAGTAGCTCATTGTCCCCCTGGCCTCCATGGTACTAAAATGGCTAAAGAAAACATCAAGGTGAACAGTTTTAGTGAATGCATGTCTAAAAACTACAGAAGCTGTGTAACTGCTTATTATTGTCATTATCCTCTTCAAAACAATGCCTGGGCATCTAACAAGGACCACCCATGTGCTCTGAATGTGGCATTCATTGTAAAGTGTAAGCCCAAATGACATAACTTGCAACTGTATGATAATTATTTTTTTTTAAGAAGAAAAATTTTAATGTGCACAGAGTAGCACATTCTAAATTGAGTCTGTGTTTGTCAATCTAGTTTAGCATACTTTGGGGCAGAAAACATGAGCTGTTTTTATATTAAAACTTCATTTTGAATTTGAAAGATACTACCTGAAATACAGAAAATTCAGTCTAATGGTTCTTTTCTGTGCCTAATGTTGATGGAACAGGAAAACATTATTACAGCTTATATTTCTGAAGGCAGTAATGAGTTCTTTCATTCACAGTATTTTTAGTTGGTTTTCTTTGTATCTTGAAATTGCAGCATTCGTATTTAACTTTTCTGCTCTGTATGCATGATAAATTAAAGAAACCTGATGAAAATACTACATTTTTCTGTAGATCTCTATGCTATAGCTTTCCAATACTATAAAAAGATCCCAACAAAATTTTTTTATAGAAGATACACTAATTTTTATGTGTATGCAAATGTTGATAATATTGCTACAATTTGATTTTTCTACAGTCAGTATTTTATATATTCCAGATTCATTTATTTTCATCAAAGCACTAGAAAGCTCATACAGTTTAGACTGTGTAGTTTATAAGATTGAATAGAAGAAAAGGTTTAATATTTGTATAATCACTGATATTAAAAATTAGAACACTTAAGATAACACTTTTATACATGGACTTGACACCAGGTTCAAATTCAGCAAAATAATAGAATTAATAAAAATTACTACAGGTGCACCACTCATGAAAGAGGTAATTTTGATGCCAAGTCCACCAGAAAAAAAAAAAAAAAAGTTTGAACTCAGAAATGGAATATAAAAGGAATATACAAATTTTAGATGCATATGCTCTTGTGAAATATGTGCAAAACTTAGAGACCTTAAGAAAAATTCAGTAGTCATAAACAAACATATCCCTTCAGCTCTCCCCCTCTAACAAGACTGATGTATAGCTGAAAAAGAATAAAAAGAGAGAAATTAGATAAATGAAAGGCACTGAGCTGACAGTGACTCAAGGATGAAAATATGGAAATTATCTCTCTCAAACAGTGAAAAATTATTCTGAATGCAAAAAAGAATCTAGTGTATTCTTTCTTCCCTAGTCTTACAAATTTAAAAATAAAGGACATGTTTATAAGTATTAAAATACATTTAATGTTTCCAGAAAGCATAAAAATCTGAAGCTAAGAACAATGAAAGAGGAATATCATGTCTTTTCCAGTAAGTTATTGCTAAGTTCTTCAACTCAGATTATGAAACAAGTTCTGTAAAACACACTCTAAAATTCCCATCTACTGGGAGTGGGGGAGGAAGAGACTGGATTTCTGCTCTTTAAAGAGCATCAATATGTCAAAAAATAAAAATAGAGCAAAATCTTCCCATTCTGTGGCACCTCCTAGTCTCGAAAGCATTCCCATTCAGTTATCAGTCTCTGTTGTGAAACCTCCAGTTTAGAACTCCCAGTGTCATGATAGTAATTAAAATGTGTTCTTCTGTCCTCTGCTATGAGGCCATCAACCCACGACACATAAACCACTAGGATGTTTTTGGGGTGATTGACACTTACACTGTAGAATAAGTCCTATTTTCTTATTTTTATGAGGAAGGCATGAAACAGATTTTCTCTCTCTGTTGTTGTCTTGAAGCATTGTAGTCCTACAGTTGGGATAAATTTTCAGATGCAGTATTTGTTAGAGGAAGTTAAAGACTTCGTTTATACATGGTAAGAGAAGATGGAAACAGTTTTTGAAACAATAATGAGAAGTAGTATAAATCAGTCTTTGTAAATGAATCATTCTTTGAATGCTTTTCCTCTTTCTGATTTTAGGTTTTCAATAATGCATTTTGGTATTTGATCAAATATGTATTAGACAAGAAGGATCTTTACAAATATAAATTTGCCTTCAGGTCCTTCACTTTGGATTTTAAAGACACTGATATTTCTGGGGATGACACTGAGTTTTCAGGTAATGTACGGATATTGCTAATCACTTCAAATATATCTGCTCATTCTTATTCTCAGGGAACTCTTCTCTGTTCTTGTTTTTTCTTGCTTAAGTAGGCACAGTTAATTTTTAAGCCTAAGACTTCTACTGTTGACAGCACATCTGAGGTTCAGCTCAGAATAGAAATGATCCTTTTCTTTGTTCTAGAAAATCTATCTACTTTTTTTTAATTTATAAAACTCCTCTTTGTCTTCCTTGAATTGCATTTGTCAGTATTGACAAACATTAACAAACATTTACATTTTTCTACCTGATGTACTGCACCTCATCACTTTTGTTCAAATTATCAGCTGAAAAGACCTTAAATGTATATATTATTCACAAAATGAGAGTGAAGGAAGACTCAAGTTAGTAACTTCACCCAAAATTCAACTATTTCTTAGTGATGATTTGAGAGGTTTTTGTTTTTGGGGGGAAGGATACTTTAATTTTTGTTGTCTTGCTTGCTTGCTTGCTTGTTTTTCAAGCTTGCTATTTGGGAAATTATTGTGTAGCCTGGCTAATTGGCTGGCTAGTCATATACATGTAGTGTGGAACTGGCTACAGCACCATCTGCCTCTTCTCCAGCTTGTGGTTAGGGTGTGCTGTGTACCTGAATGTACTCTGAGAGGAGCCTTTGGTAGGCCAAAATATTTATTGCAAGCAGAGATAATTCTCTTCCCACTGTTCCTTTGCTTCATTTTTTATGCAGGCTGGAGTTTTACGCAGTTAGAATTAAGTTTGCCTGGCAACCAAATAGATGGCTCTTCTCCATTTTAGGACTTATTTTTCAGTCTCTGTAACTTTTAAGTCTATTAATATTAGCATTTAATTTGCTAATAAAAGCCTTATGCATATGGTTTCATATCACAACAGAAAAATAATTTATCTGATTGGTAGGAAGAGACATGATCACCTTTTAAAGGCTTTCTAGGGGGTCTCTAGCTTTTCCTTTGTTGTGAACTTACAGAATAAAGTGTTTCTAATTGGTCAAACAAAGTGATACTAACTTCCTTTTGATTAGTCAGTTTATTCTGGAAAAATAATACAAAATCCCCTAAAAATTTACACAAACAACTTTATGGACACAATGTTATAATACTTTTTGTCCTTTAAAGAAAGCATTTATAAGCCTATATACTTGTCCCTCTTTGCCAGGAACTTTTCCTTGAATCTTCTCTCTTCTGAAGGTTATTCTTCTGTGAGACATCAGGTATTTTTCAGAGAATTGCGTCCCATGACAAGAGTATGTTACAAGGGTCAACATATTGACATTTATCACACCACTTGTAGCAAATAACACCTGTCACATTTTTAAAGATGACTGTGCTACTGATTTCTGTATTCCAAAAAAACCCCTTAAACACTTGTCAGCAATAGAAGACATATTTTAAATAGATTTGAATAATTAGCACAGTTGACAGGTTGTAGCAAAGATCTCATTACTAAATTACTAAAGTATGAGATCCACTGTGACAGAATATGTTTTAGGAGTTGGGCAGTGAATCAAAAAATGGAATAAATATATGGAGAAAGAATGTTCAGTTTCAGTTTTGTTTCCTCCAGTGTCCAATATCTCCTTTTAAATTATTTGCTTTTCTAGAATTAAATTACAAGAGATCCCTATTGGACTGGAAAGGTAATTGTCCCTTTGGTTTTATTAACATTGGACATTTTTTGACCTTTATTGACATTTTGCCCTGCCTAATAAAGGTTGCTTTGGAGTAAATGCATGCTTTTGTTCAGGTTCAATCCAGAACTCTAAAGAAATAAGGCATGAACCAAGTGAAATGTCAAGGAAGAAGAGGTAAAAAAGCAGTTGAAAACTGCATTGTAGAAAGGCCTAGAAGGATTGACATCAGCTGATTGCCCTGGCCCACAGGCCTGGCACTGCTGCACTGTCGTTAGTTGCTCAAATCTTTTCAAGACTTGAGGCTGTAACCCTTTGGAACCTAACAGACATCACTGTAAACTGCCATAACAGATTAATGAGATATTTTTGTCATCTGTGTCTGCAAGTATATCAGGTCAAATCTGAGATTTTTTGAAACAGCACATTCATTTTATACTGGTATATGTATTTTGCACTGTGTGCTGAATTAATCTCAAGATTTACCAAGGGCAAGGATATTATGATTTACTGCAGCTAGTGGTCATGCCTGCTAAGGTTTCTGAGAAGCCATCCTGACAATGATCTAGTCATATTTATATTTATCTGCCAAGTATCACCCATCCCCTTGGAGCAATTAGCAGAAGAGCCACAAGAAACAAGTGGAAGACGGTGCCATGTGAACATATGAGAAAAAGATGGAAGTATCTGAAGCTGAGTGCTTCACTCTGGCATGGCTCTTCTGTTGTGTTCTGGAAAGAGAGTGAATAAAGGGGCCCTGCAGAACTTTGGGCAGTCATGAGGTGCTGAATTTATGGAGGGATGTGATGCTTCCTGGGGAAGGAGGCATATCAGGATGATGTTGCACAAGGGATGGTATTGACAGTTCAGTACTGCCTGCTGCTCTCTGTTGCACATATTCTTTGTTTACCTTGTCCTAGTTTCTTTGGGCCCAATAGTGAGCCAGTGGAGCCAGTGGAGATGTGTAGCACTGATTTTCAAGAGCCTCAAACACTTGGCAGTCATTTAGGCATATTTTAAGGGCTACATTTCTTTCTCATGGATAAATCCCAACTTTGAAGTTGGAAGTGGAGTGCCCTTTATGTACAGTTCTCTTAAAACCTTCTGATATGAAATTTTATCTAGAAGTCGAGATGTTCTCTATAAGCTTCTCTTAACTGTGAAACTGTATTTGGGAAGTTCTGCTCAGTCCTTTTCAGATTAAGCGTCTGTCTCCTCCAGAAACATAGGTTAAGATGAGTGATTATACAGCTGTGTTCTTTGATTGAAAAGAGAATTCTGAACATTTGTTTCTTCTTTCACTTTGGATTTGAAATTGAGTTCCAGTAAGGGGTGAGGGTAAATTTGACATTATTTAGTTGAATATGTAAAGGGCCTCTTAAGTACATGCAAAATATTTCTTTTTCAAAAAAATCATTCTTACATTGCCAACGTGAAAACTGCAGTGATTTTAGGGTGAACAAAGTCTTGCTAGGCTGATTTGAAAGCTTCATTTTTATTATTAAGAGGGTGTCTTCTGATTAACAGCTAAGGTGTGTCAGAGAGTTTTGACAAATCTACTCTCAATCATAATGTCAAATTTGAAACATCCACTAGTTCAATATTGATTGACTTTTAGGATTCACTAGTTCAAGACTGATTGATTCAAAGCATTTCACAATATATATTTCTCTGCATACAAGAAAAAATATTAATAAGAAACTATTATTATTAGTAGTAGTAGTAGTAGTAGTATTAGTATTATTAAGAAATTTAAATTTAAAAAAAATCCGTTGAAGACCTGAATATTTAATTTAGACCTTCCTTAAATGTTGCAAAGAAAAATATTTTTGTTCTTATGACATTGTATTAAAAATATTGGCACACAAAAGGACCTCCTTAGGAATATATACTTTAGGAATATATACTCATCATTTTGGAGGTTTGGCCAAATCTGCAGTAACATTTGACACTTTCTATAAGTAGAATTGATTTCTTTGTGACAGTCCATCCAAATTTTTACATTTGTGTTTTCAGAAACAGCTTAACTAGCTGACTGTATATCCATATATTCTTTATCTACACAAATAAAATGTTTTATTTCTAGAGATATAGGAATTTGTTCCTAGTTATGGAGTCCATTTGACATCCTCAGAGGATGAAGGTTTCAGCTGGTTCATAGGGCAACACCACACCAATACTTTTTGTCTGTACTTTAAATATTATTTATTCCTGTTACATGTTAGGATATTATTACCTATTAGGTCAACCTATGTATATATATATTCATATATAAACAACTTTTACTTTAAAATTCAGTATTTTGCCTTATATGGGGAATGTAGGCTCTGCAGAAGAACTCATTCTTCTGAGCTAAAGCATGTGCTGAAAACTGAATTTTTGAAAACAATTTCCTTTCTGTGAAAACAGTGATTAGTGGGGTCAGAAGTCATCTTGCCACTGGGTTATTTAATTGTAGAATAGACAAGTTTGTAGATTGAACAAATTCCGTTTGAAATGTGTTACAATGAGGAATGAATGGGAGAGCCAAAACCTTACCAGAGGTGCACAGACAGGACACATCTTAGAACAGGTTAAATTCCAGTTGAATATGAGGAAAATATTTTTCACCACGTGACTAGTAAAAAATTGGAAAATAATGCCCACTTAAATTATGGAGCCTCCATGGTTGTGGAAATATTAAAGAATAGACTTGACAATTACTCAAGAACATGAACAACCTATTCTAAATTCATTCAGCTTTGGATGTGGGATTGGACCAGATGACCTTCTGTGGTCCACTGCAGTCTGTATTATTCTGTGATTGATTATACGCTTCTGTTTCATAAAAGTGGTTGTGCCATTCATATTATTGAGCTCTAATCTGGTTTCTATTGAAGGGGGCTTGTGTAATCTTTCAGTCCCCAAGTATTAAAGAGGCTTTCCAGGGTTTGGAAATGCAACACTGCTGAGAAATGATGGTTTGAGAATACAGCCAAATTTAGCAGTATTGAGTAAAAGAGATTAGATTGAAATGTGTGATCTGGCTGATGAAAGCAGCAGTATCTTTTCTTAAGATAGTTTGTTTGCCTGCAATGTTGTCTTCATTTTTCAAGCAGATTGCTCTTCTCCTTTTTGTTTGTTGGCATTTCCTTTTGTAGCACTGTTTCCTTCCTATCAGGCTGTCTTTCTCCCTTTGTCCATATGTGTGCAATTCCAAACTACTCCCCTGGCACTTGCCCCTGGGAGTGTTGCTCCCCAAACCCTTCCTGGTGCTCATGGTTCCCAGGATGTCAATTCCAGGCAAGAATCCCTTCAAAGAGCTCATGGCTAACCTGTCAAACCTACTAATTTCTGTTCCACTTCAAAATTCCTTGGTAAGCAGAAAGACAGTCAGATAAACGAGCTCTCCCTTTATCATGGATCTTACCCTTGTTCCATGTCTCCTTTTCAAAGGCTAAACAAAACATTCTGAATAACACTGGTGTTTAAATTATTAATTAATTAACTTAATAAAAGTTGAGAGACAGAAGTACTCAAAATCTTGTGAAGCTCTTTTAAACTGTGTACAGAGTCAGGCTTTAGTGTATCAAATCCTCTTGGTTCATGTTTGGAAGAATATTTTGAAATTACAGTAGGAGATGTGATTCTAAAAGATGTCCTGCAATAGCTGCCCATGAAAAGAAAAGTTTAATTATTTTATGTTTGTAATTAGCAAAGCAGCTGACATTTTGACTTTGTGTAATTATGCAGTATATATTCTCCAACTTATGATAGAAACAAGATTTCAAGAGTGATATTTTCATCATAAAAGTTTTATGCTTGAAATCGCTCTCTTGCTATTTTGTGTTTATTTGTTTCTTTTTTTTTTTTTTTAAATTCATTACAGGCAGCTACAAGACTTCTAGTTTAGTTGATGTTACTCATTCTTCCATTACTTCAGAAAACAATGAGGAGAAACCCCTTAGTAGTTGGGAGAATCAAACTCCCACATTTGAAGAAGAAGCAGCAGCTCTTAAAATTCAAGCCATCTGGAGAGGGACCTACATTAGGAAAATACTGAAGAGCAGAAAACCAGGTGCATCATTTAAAAATGCCTTTCAAAAATGTTTCATGCTTCATTTTATTAAAATCTTCACTATAAAGAGTTTTTTACTAATTAATATCTAGGTAAAATTAACTGAAACTAATGAAATAGAACTTATAGTTCTATTAAGAACACCTAACTACTCAGTTAGCACATATGGTATTAAAAAGTATGTCAGACACAGCCCCCCTAGATTTGCATAGATACTAAGCCAGAATTTACATTAATGTAAAATGAGGTCAGAGCTGGGCTAAATGTTATAGGTTTTTTTCTGGAAATGTAAAGGAAATCATACAAGAACCTAGGCATCATAATGAGTAATCAGTGGAATACACACAGTATTGAAGTCTGATGCTGTCCTCCAAAGACACTGTATTGATACTATCCTTCATTCTTTTGCATATAGATAGAGGAATCTTTTATAACAGTTCAAGACTCATAGTACATTTCCTACTCAGCAATTCTATTACCTCAGCTGGAATTCTGTGTCCAAGTAGGGTTAGGGTTAGGGTTAGGGTTAGGGTTAGGGTTAGGGTTCGGGTTTTATGTCCACAGTCCAGGAAGAAAGATAACAACAGTGAAATTCTGAGTAGAGTTCTAAGGATGGGAATTAAATACAGAGCTTGTACTTGCAGGTTGTTAGTTTGGAATTTCAGAAAGACCAGATATAAAAAGTCTTTGCTATAATCTTTATGTACCCACACGAGAAAAGGAATTTGATAGTAACAGGATCGTTAGGCTGATATTCAAAGGGTTAACATGAAGATCTTTAGTCTGAGATTCAAAGATTGTGGCTTGAATCCAGACACATTCAAGTTAGAAAAAGTGACTTTTGTTTTAAAAGGATAAGGCATTTGTTGGAATAAACCAAAATTTGTGTTGTACTACTAAACACTTTAAAGTCTAGTCTTCATCTGTCTTATGTGGATTAGAAGTAAACACCTTGAGATGACAACACATCCTGTTATCTGAGTTATCCAAGGTGGGTGGAATGAATTATCCATTGGAGCTACCCAAGTCTTTTCCTTCTAGTTATAAAGACAGTTTAGGTACCCCTTCCTGGTATCTGGAGATGAAAGTTGCTGGGAGCTAAATAGCCTATAGGACAGAGATTTCCACCTATCACTACAACATCTTACAGTGTGTGTATATTGGAGAAAATATTGGTCATACAATTTTTGCAGTTGTAGGAGTGGTGAAATGTTCAAAGATGATGATGAATGGAATATACCCTGTCAAAGGAGGAAACAGTTTTCAGCTCAGTGAGACTCCTGTAAAACTCCAAATAAATAAGGCAATTTTCTTGTGCAAGCGGCATTTTTCAAAAGTATTTGGCAGGTGTAAATTTAGGACAATAATAAAATTGGATGTTATATTTTCTAACTTATTATCACTAGGTACTAAAGAAAACACTGATGTTGAAGAAATTTTGAAAAACCTGTGGACTCTGATTGAGTTAAATTTTGAACAGTGTGCTGTAACGTTGTTAAGGTAATCATGCAATAAATCAAACTATTTAATTGCAGGCAATTGTCATAAACTGATATTTCAAAAAACAAACATGGTAAAAGCTTTATTAGTGTCAAAATTACCGAACACTGATGTAAGGGATAAAATGTTTTTTCCTAAATATATGTTATGCTTTATTCTGTGTATCCTGAATGAGTAAAATTTAATTTTTTAGAAATGTTACAGATTTTTTCTTATAGGTTGAACTAGAACACTACTTTTTGCCTGTATTTATTTAGTTTAGTATTTGGTAGGTTGTTGCATAAGTACAGATCTGATACTGATTCCTTAGTTAAGCAGTTAACCAGTTGATTTAAACAAACTTTTTGATTTGTGCTACCTGTTAAGCAATCATGGTTGACAGTAGAAAGTAGATAGCTTTACTAGTTAATTGTACGAGTTCATTATCTCATCAGGTGATTTTTTGTTGCACTTGCTTGAAGGAAAGTAGATGTATTTCTAGGTAGATGCTTTCCCTGATATTTTATTACAGCTTTTGAAAAGACACCTATTCTAATTTCAACAGTGTTCATTAAATCATTTGCAAGCTTGGCACTCTTTGAGGATCACATATTTCCATTAAGTCCTTCAAAAATCTCTGCAAGTGTTCACACAACTGATCTAGCAGTAAATCAGTTCTTCCAGGGGTGAGGAGTGCAAACTGGCAATAATTATTGCCTGTAGATATAAATCCTCACTTCTTATAACCAACAATTTGAGCAACACTCACACCAGGTATAATTTTATTTCACCTTAGTGTTTCTAATCTTGTAAAACCTGTGTACATTGTTGGGATGAGGACTTTGCAGCCACAGCCTTGTTCCAAATATTAGCCATCCATTTTAGATTTGCTGCATCTCTATATCAGCAAAGATGAGAAGCAGTTTTTAGTCTGCCTTCAGACTTCTAAAACTTATGGAGTTCATAGGCATTGTCCTGAGAGAAGCATTTGAGTGTTAAAATCATGCTAATGTGCTTGTGCTTAATTTTTTAACAGCTGACAGATTTCCATTTAACATAACAATCTAGTGCCTTGGCCAATAAGTTTACTTTTATTCCTTTGTTGTTCCAAAGACATTTAAAACTAAATAAAGGGATTTTAATCTCCTAATGATTCCACAGCTTTAAGATGACAACTGAATATAAAGAAAGTGAAGTTATGCTAACTGATATTTATTTAAAAAAAAAAAAAAACAAAGAAAGAGGTAAAGTTTTGTAGAAGCCACAATATTTTGGGATATTAGAAGCAGCTATAGTCACAGATTGATGGATTGAAATGCATGTATATATTTGCTATGAGGCCTGAAAGAGCTGATCCCTCCATTGATTTTTTTTTTGTTTTAGAGTGAACAGCTACTAGAGAAACATTAGTAACATATTTTGTCGCTGTTTTACATTCATGCACAAATTAGTGTTCTTCATGACATCATAAGTCAGTATATATATATATATATATGCCATCATGATTAGATTTAAGTCTTTATCTTGTTTTCTGCTTTCCAGAGAAATGTTTAAAAGAAACTGTAATTCAGCTGAAAAGTTTCCTTGTTATGAAGATGAATGGTGTAAGATGTATTTCACTGACTATGCAGTAACATATGCTGATCAACCACCAAATGCATGGTTTCTGGTTTTCAGGTGAGTTTCACAGAGCCCTATATAACTCTTATGGAGAAGTAGTATTGATACACTGTGGTTTTTCACTAACCTGCTTAAAAACTTCTCATCTGTCTGCTTTCCTTAAATTCTGGGTACTTGTTCTGGCTTTGCCTGGAACAGAGTTAATTTTCTTCTTATTTTCTTCCTAGTAGCTGGTGCAGTGCTGTGTATTTGGATTTAGTGTGAGAGTAATGTTGATAACACACTGATGTTTTGGTTGTTGAGTGCTTGTCCCAAGTCAACGACTTTCCAGTGGCTCTGCCAGGGAGGAGGTGCACAAAAATCTGGGAGGAAACACAGCCAGGACAGCTGTCTTGAAGTGGCCAAAGGGATGTGAGAATGTCATGTTCAGTATATAAACTAGGGGAGAATTACGTGGAAGGGGGCTGATCACGGCTCGGGAACAGACTGGACATTGTTAAGTGGGTGGTGACCAGTAGCATTGTGCATTTTTTGTTTCTCTTGGGTTCTGGTACTGCCTCTCCTTATCATTAAAAATATTAATATTACTAGAAATATTTATTAGTATATTTTGTTTCAATTGTTTAACTGTTCTTAACACGCGAGATTTATATTTTCTTTCTGATTCTTTCCCTTGAGTGGATTGGGTGTAGGGAGCGAGTGAGCAGCTGCATTATACTTTATTGCTGGCTATTTTTTGCTATGTCTTGCACATATCCTTTTATTTGTGAAAATAATTTTGGTATAATTTAATTTATTTCTTTTTAGAGAAGTATTTATTGTCCCAGAAGACATGTTTATACGGACAAAGGTGTTTACTACTATCCCTTCCTGTAGACTTCATGTTCTTGATAATGACACCCAGGAGGAAATGCCACATACCTTTTTCAAAGTGGCACCTCATGTTTATCCCAAAAATAAGGTAAATGCAAGAAGTTGTTGGGAAAAGCATAATTTTAAAAATAATAACAAATGCCCAAATCATCTGGAGATTTTTAATTATGTCATAGTGTTCTACTTAAAAGCACACTCTTATTTACTAGCAAGTTTGAGCAGAGATTATCACTGATCTGCTTCTGTGCTGAACATTTATTAGTGAATTTTTGATTATTATCTCCTCTGTACTCTTTCCAGCTGCTGTTGTTTCGGGGTTTTTTTCTTGTTTATCATGCATAGCAATGAGCACAATAAACTCTGTACCAATGTTTAATTTGTGCCCATAAAAATTTTGGATAAGGAATGATAAGTGTACGTCTTTCTTCACATGAGTATGGCACAGTAGCCTCAGTGATTCTGGCAATTACTAATGAAAATGGCTCTTTTTATTGGATTCCTGTTCTTCCCTATTGAAAAAGTACCCTCTTGAAGCAACATTTCTCCTATCATTTGCTAAACTAATGGTTTATATTTTGGAATATTAAATGTGGTTAATAGCAGGAAAGAGTGATTTTTAGAGTACTAAAACAGTCTTGTGCAGGCATGCTGTGTTTTTCTACTTGTTCTTATTGCACTTTCAAGTCACTGAGCTCCTGAGTTCCTCAGTAAGATTATAACCTTATACTCTATCATTTAGCTTGTTTCTTCCTATATCTAGATAGTTGATTATTGTTTCAGTGGACCTGCACAAGCTTTTGAAAGCTCTGTTGATACTTTGACAAGACATCTTGCAATTAGTAAACACAGAATACAATGGTATTATTTTAATCTGACTGTTACATGTGTTTATAACAGTATTTTTTTTAAAACAGTCAACATCAAGCAGGGAATTATACAGTATGCCTGAATTTGTAAATGTCAGTATTATTACATAAAAAGTCCTTTTTAAAGAAAAATACACCTACCGGTTCTGCTTCCAAACTATGACTCAGCAATTTACAACAGAGCTAAAAAGGAATCCTGTCAACAGATACTGTTACTCTGCTGCAGAGACATTCGTGGAACACATTAAAGTTCATTTCAGAATGATTGACAATGAAGATAAAATCTGCACACTAGCAATAAAGTCTGTCTTGTTTTTGCAGACATTACAGCCTGGATAGAAACTCGCTACTTGCTTAGCATTATTTAGATTTTTGGGGTTGC
The DNA here is from genome assembly GCA_013398075.1 of Notiomystis cincta. Lineage (NCBI taxonomy): Eukaryota > Metazoa > Chordata > Aves > Passeriformes > Notiomystidae > Notiomystis > Notiomystis cincta. The sequence continues at coordinate 15,639 of VZRX01018059.1, read as the reverse complement.
ATCAAATTTTCTTATTTTGTGGGGTTTTTTTCTACTGCTGGATTCAGTTGAATTTGTTTTAGTTGTTATTTTTCTAAAATTCTACTCTCTTTATTATTCACAAGTCTTTTGAACAGATTGTAGAAAAGGATAGAGATAAGCACTCAAGCTTCAGCTGACCTACATAGATAAGAGTTTAAGAAATTATCACTACCACCATATTTAGTCTAGAAAATAGAAGTCTATGTGAGCAAGGACACTGCTCAGTTATTTGTCTTGACCAGTCATAGAAGGACGTAAGGGAATCATCTTATTTTGCCATAAAGTTAATTTGGGTGGTATATTAGAAAACAATCCTGTCTGATTGTAGAGAGTGAATTGTAACAAGATATCTAAGTAGGTAGTGATGCCTCTCAAAGGTTTTCTAAGACAGAGACATAAATTTAATGGGGCTGTTGAGACCTATTTTCTTATTTCTCAGTAGTGACTTGATCTTCCTACCACACGCAAAATTCAGTTGTTGTGCTTTCTAATTGCTAGTAGTATTCACCAAGTGCTCACTCAAGCAAACTTTTGGTCCTAAGTCTAAATTTTCTGAATATTTATAGCGAACATTAAGATTATATAACATTATAAATAGATATACAAGAGAAATTGTTCATCTCATGCAGCTCGTGTTGTCAGAAAGCAGTTGAATATCTGGCTAAATCCTTCTCGGTTTCCAGGTGTATTTGATAAGAACAGGAGAGCCTGTGACTCTATGTTTAACTAGAAGTTTAAATAAGTGAGTTGTCCTGAATGGTTACTCTGGGTGGTTGCTGTTACCTTGTCGTGATTAAAGGTTCTAAAGTGCCTTACAGCTACAATTGCACAAATTGGAATAATGAATAATTTATTTTACTTTCATTCCAAATATTCTATATTCCTGGAGTCACAGCCCTGATTTATTGGATAGTCCTGAAATCACAACCTATATATTATAAAAAACCTGGTTTTGCTGGTAAATGCAGATTTCTTTAAATGGAATTTAGAAAAGGACTGAAAGAGAAAAAACCTTTCAAAGACTTTTCATTTGGGCTATTTCTTGGGTGGAACATTAAATTTTAATGTTTGAAATAGTGAGTTAGTAGGGTTATTTAGAGTACATGAAGAAGGGATTTAATTCTGAACTCCCCTATAACATTACAAGTGGCCATTGAACTCCTTGTATCCCTTTTCCCTGCCCCTGCCTTTCAAGTAATCACATTCATATTTCCTTACAAATACGAATTAATCAAAGTTTGAAATGTTTTATGTTATATCTTGGCTCCTCATATTCCTATTCTCAGCATTCATAAAGAGCACCTAAATCTGTACCAGCCTTATTAATTGTTTGTTGTGGGTTTTATTATTTTTACTTGAATTTTCTAATACTAGAAATATTTTTTCTTAACTCAATATCTTCATAAAAATAAGATTAATATCTTGGATTTTCATGTTATACCTGCAATGGCATTATTAAATTAGTGTAAATATTAACTTAACTTCAGATTTGAAGACCGAAGTAATCTCATCTGTGAATTTCCATGGAGCAAACTCATCCACCCCTACTTTCACACTGCCTAAGCATGAAGGAGCATTTGAAATCATCAAATAATGTGGTGACAAAGTGACTTCATGACTTAGGTTGTATATGCCCCTAAAAAGCTGTATCTGCCAGCTTTGCAGTTAGATGAAATTGGATTTAACTTGCTATGTAGCCTTTTGCCAATTATAAATTGCTAAAATAAGAGATGGTCCATAAATTAGAATAGATTGGAGTTACAAGATCCTTGCTGATGAAGGACATCTTATTATGTTAATGAATGTAATGAACAAGAAGTGTGTTGCCTGTAGTCACAGAGAGCCTTTTGAGCAGTGCTATTGCCATGTAAAACTGACTTGTTTTCCCTTTCAGAAAGGATACACTTTCGTGGCTGAAGCCCACACTGGTGACCAACTTGTGGCAGCCGGGAAATGGAAGCTCCGCTTCATGAGTTCCCATAGTCCCCTTCCATTTCTGTCTCGTGAGGGGGTAAATAATACCTATTCTACTAAACAATTTAAGGAGTATTACATACCCAACGATGAGTTCCTACTCTTTAGGTAAATATTGAGAGAAGAATGAATAAATTCTGGTTTTTATATGGGTCATCCCTCCCAGAAAAGTGTGTTCTTTTCTCCTTCTTTGAAGGAGGATATTGATGCAAGTATCTGAATTTCAAGGGCTATCAAACATTTGATTAGGGGAAGTGTTATTTTGTGAAATATTGCAACTACTTAATGAAGAACAGGTGTGAAGTACACAGGCTGTAAGTTTAAAATCAAAATTCAATATTTTGCATTTCTGTAAGCTCAATCTTATCCATATGCCAATTACTGAAATTCCATAGTACTTTTGTGGATTAAATATGTATTGAAATCAGGATTTTGCAGGTGGGGAGGAGATATAAAGTTCAATTTTTTTTCCAGCTATTGAGAAAAAGCTTTAATTAATACAGGAATAAAACACTTTTTCCCTAATATATCAGACCAATTTCCATCTTTCAGCATTCGCAGAAAAATTTATATGTGTTTTATTTTAGCATGATGATTCTTTTAGGGGAATATATTTAATAAAAATATGATTTAGTTCTTAGTAATCATTTTTTAATTGATTAAAGTTAATTAAAATCTCTTCTGCTTTCAGAACTGACCGTTACTAAATCGCTGTAATGAAGTTTTTACACAAAGAACTACACACTGCACTACAACAGGCCCTGTGCTTAGAGTTGATTAAATGTGTATATTTTGAAAGTTAATTCTAAAACATTTTACCTTGATTCTTGAAAACTTTTTCAATATTTCAAAACAATGGATTATTCTTGTGAAAGAGCTCTTTTTAAGAGAAGGAATCAGTTTCAATATAAATAAAGAAAGCATGTAATGGAAACAACAAATGCATTAAAATTTTGTAAACTTTCTCTCTTTCTTGACTATTTTCATTCTTTTCCCCTTCTAATGTTACTGATGTTTGAAAAAAAATATTTTAAGATAGTTATATATTTTTAGCTCCAAGTGTGCTGAAGTCAGGGTGATGGATTTTTTGTGTGTTGTTGTTTCTTTGCTTGTTTGGTGAGATTAGTCATAACAGTTTGAATTTATGGACAAAAAGCATTTAATCATAAAGCAATGGGTGACAGCATAAAAATTATTTGAATTTTTTCCTCAAACTTTAATTCTACAGGTTTTTAATGCCACAGTCTTTTAAGTTGACCAAAGCAGCTGCTGCTATCACAGGATATATCCCCACCCTTTTGAAAGCAAATAATTTTTTTCCCTCAAGTACTTTTGTAATGGTACAGTTCCCTAATCTGGCTAATGATATTCAACAAATACCAATACAGTAGGAAGCTAAATGTCTATTTGGACATTTGATAAAGCAATGAAAAAAAAGAGAAGTATCTAGACCACCCCATTTTTCAGCAGCAGCACTTGCTTTGTTTTTTTGATTCACTGCACTAAACTTCATTACAGGAAGCTTAGCTCATCAGATTCCAGGAAAACAGTTGATGTGTAACTCAATTTTAACTTTTTGCTTCCTGTTCAGCACAACATTTAGGTACTTTCCTAAAAGAGAATGATTAGATATAGTTAGTTATACTACTACAATTCTTTTCTTCCTCTTTAGGTATTTTGTAAAAGTCACAGCACCACATACTGCTACACTGTACGTACAAACCTCTAATTCAGATGTGTTCATTAAGCTGCAAATCCTAGATGATGAGAAGGAAATTAAAAGTGTCATTGGAAAGGGCAGTGCAGTCATACCAGTTTTTCATTTCTGGAGTAATCAACCACTTCTGAGCTCCCAGTGTAAGTATCTTATGCTGTATTTGATAATTTTATTCACTGGAGAATACACATTCTTACAGTAACTTTAGATAATCACAGAAAATACTGATTTTTTCTGCTCTTTTCATTAATCTCTAATTGCTTTGAGATTGAGTGAAATCAGCTACATTTTTGAAAAATGAACAGAAATCCTTGGCCCTCAACAGTGAGGAAAGTTACTGAAAGAACTGATTGACATAAAGTCTCCAGCCCCATTTTTTTCCTCTGCCTTTTGGACTTGTATTTTAACTGTGTAAAGAGTTTTGTGAATAGTCAGGTAGCTTTTCAGTTCTGAAAATTTGTATGCATATTCTTGCCTTATCCTTGAGAATTGAAATATTGCCATTATTTGTTTGATCTTACAGTTCAAAAACTTTGGCTGTTAAGAGACCGATGTTAAGAGACCATGAAACATGGTAGATAACCCACAGATTGCACTGGGCCTTATGGTCTAAGTGCACCATTGTGAGCATCAGTCCTTTTAGCAGAAGTAGCTTTTATTGGTTTCCCATCCATCATATGAACCCCAGAGTACAAGGGAAAAGGCTCTTTATAAATGATGTCATACTTATCCTTAAGAAAAACTCAATTTTTACTCTGCCTCAGCTACAGCTTGAAATGATACTCATGGGAATGGGAGACACTGAAGTAAGAGCCACTTGCCCCAGACTTGCAAAGTTGCAAGAGAAGATATAAATGAAGATATAAACAATCATTATACTATTGTCAGTGCTTTACCACAGCAACTTAAATACTGAGAAAAAGTTATAACACATGGGAACACTTGAATTTAAAGAAAATTTCATTTACAACATATGTATTTGAAAACTACAGCATACTTCTGGCTGAACAGTTGAATCTGAGAAGTCTATTTGATCAAAGTCAGGCTTTCTGTCTCAACTGCATGTTGTTATTACCAGAAATGTAACGTTTAATTCTATGGAGACCATGCTTCGAAAATGTAATTCATCAGATAGAAACATTAGGGTTTTAAAGGAAGTCATAGAGAAGCTGTCATGATTCTCTCTGAGTTACCAAGATAATCAGTAGCTATTTTTGGTTACTGTCTTTGGAATGTGGAAGTGGACAAGTAAACTTGATAGTAGACTGGTGGAAATAGAAACAGGGAAGTATAAAATAGCTCAGCTTAGGATCAGCATCACAATAGTGGCAGTAAGTTGCCAAGTGACCCTGATAAAATGAAGGAGAAACTTTCTTTCAGAAAAATGTCTTTTGTAAAGATGATAGTCTGAAGACTGAAATAAGTTAAAAGGCACAATCAAGTAACAGAGGAGAGGGTTCCAACAGATGCTGAAAGGGAGAGTATGGGGCACAATAACTAGAAGTGACATTTTGCCTTTGCCCATCTACAGGACTCATGTGTGAGAACTTTGCAAAATATCCTCATAGATCAGATATGCACATTCTAGCGCTAATGTGCTGTAATACAAATAATTTCTGCTATTTTAAAATTATTTTAATCCACTGTGAATTACTGATTGAAATATCTGTTACATTAAGTGATTGAAAACAGGAGGGGTTTTGTATCAGGGCCTATTTAGCAGTGGTGGCCAGAAAATCATATTATGATTTTAAGCTATATTTGAAGTCTAAATGAATATTGTGATGCTCTTTAAGTGTGTATATAGTATATAAAGAGTTGCCATTTGGAATAAATGACTGTGAAGCTGTCGCTATTCATTGGGTTTTTTACTATTATTATATATTTTTACAATACTAGACCGATTGGCCTTAACACTGAAGTTCTTTTCCTATTAATATACATCCAGTATATCACAAAGAAGATACTTTGTGTAGAATCTTTCATAGCCTCCAAACTAAATGAAAATATTGTGAAATGTACTCAGTATAACCAATATGACAGTATTGTATTACCCAACCTACTGAGTGTCTCCAGGTTCAGCAGTGGTTCAATTTCTGGCATTGTAAAAGGATGTTTCTTTGCTATTGTCAAAAGCGTTTTTATGGCCTGGATTATAACAATGTAGAAACACTCAGAAATGCTGATGCCAAGTTCAGGTGGAGGTCTATACAACTGACACTCAATACAACAAGATTCCTTCTGGCAGTATTTCTTTGTTCTCTAAAAAAGTGTGTTTTCTCAGAATAGGAATAATCAGAAAGCACTGCCATACCATTGACACCAATCTTGTTAGTTAAACCAGATATAATCCCTAAATTTGAGACTTATTCACTACCACACATGCTCTGCCTCTCATGGAATTGATCACTGTGTTGACAGGAGTTCTCTGAAGTGACATTATTGTGCAAGCATCGCCAATAAAACACCATCTCCCTTACCCACCCACAGCCTGTTAATTCATCTCCAGGCACAGCTGCTCTATAAATGTCTTTTACAGCTCAAAAACTACATTAAAACAATTGATTTTGAATATATTTACCTCTTCTGAGATGTAGCAGACCTTGAACATTTGCTTGACAATAAAGGAGTTACATATTGACACACACATTGCAAGCACAATTCGTTGTGTTGATACAAGCACAGCAGTTGTGTAAGCACAGATGGCCAAGTGAATGCTTGCAGTCCTTTTATTTTCCACAGTAACAGGCTGATACAATCCTGTCACAAAGTATCAAAATATCTTTCAGATATTTGTTCGAATCTGGAAGCAAAGTGGGTAGGTGTTCCTTCTAGTCAGAACTTAGGAAAACCAAGTGTGGCATATACATATTTTTGTATGTAGCAAGAAAATTTATTTGGTGTTAGATCACCACCTGGTGACCGTTGAGAGAATTATTGGCTGTGCTTGTATTTTGGGGAGCTTTTCCAAGTGATCTTTCTGCAAGGGAAGCAGAATGAGTCTTATGAGGAATTCCACCATTCTGAGATGAGTTATCTTCACGGCAGGATCTTCCTCTGGGAAAATAATTATAGAATTTTTCAATACACATGCTCTTCAGGTTTAGGAGAGAGAGAAGAGGAGGACAGTGGGGCATTCATGAAAGTCAGTTGTAGCCTAAGGAACACAACCTCCCTTGAACTCTACCTGTCTCGACAGACAGAGGTAAGCTCCTTCAGAGGGCAGTGCACAGCTCCAAAAGCCCCGACACAACACGTCCTGGAGTGGAGCTCACCTCTCTATTGACTCTGGGGGAGTACATCTAGGTGGCCTCACTGCTTTAAAGCAACCCTTTTCTAGATTATATGCACTGGCCCTTGCTAACAGTGCTCAGACAGGCACTGAAGATCATTCCTGACTAGAAACCTTTATGCAAATATTGCAAATGGTAACCTAAAGGCAATTTACCCAACTAGAAAACATCTTTATGTAGTTATTCTTCCATTTGGAATACAAATTGTTTCTTTGCAGCAGATTTTCTTACAGATGTAGAAGAATATTCAAGATTCTGGTCTTTGGATATTGCTTCTTATTCATCCAAATGCACTCATTTGAGTGAAAGCCTCATGATTTTGGTTCCTTCTGGTGAAGGACCTAATAATCTAACCTTTGTGAATTACATCTACTCTCACCTTAACAGCTGGAAATCTCAGCAGCATCTATCTGAGTGAGAAACTATTCCACAGTTACTAGCTTGCTTAGGCATGCCTTTTACTAAATAACAGCCATGGGGTTGCAGCAGTCTAAAAAATGGTTTAGAAGAAACCTAGTATTGTCTTCCTTCATGTTTCTCTCACAGACTTCCTTGCCACAGGGGCAGCAAAAGTGTTGGCTCTGGTGCTAAAAATTCTGAATGCAATGCAGAAGACCAACTCTTAACTTGTGATTAGGAGTTTGAGACATCTTTAAGACACCATCTCTGCAAGGTCTTATTTTGATTTCCTGACTTCTTCTGCTTTTCTTAAGAACGAGGAAGCACTGGCTTATACAGAGGAAAGATGCAATAGGAAGTAATCCATGGCATTTGGCTTTCATAAAAAAAATATTTCCTGACTCCATTCAAGTTTCTAGTGGCACACTTAACCTGTGATTGGGCATTTCTACTTTGACATACCACCAGTAAATTTTGTTGAGGGGGTCTAATAGCCCTGCCATCTCCTGTGAATTTCCCTGGATGTTCCATCAGCACACATGAAATTGTGCATTTTTCTTTTGAAGTGTTGCAATGATGCAGTATCATCCTTTGTTTATACAATAAACCCTAGGAAGAATAAAGCTTTTTGTCCTCAGTGAAGTCAAAACAATATCTCTTTCCCAGCTGATGGTCCAGCTGTTATTAGTGTAACACAGGTGAAGGTGATTCCCAAGAGGTGTTATTCTTTGTCCTTATTCAATTTTCTGTGGGATTCTTACTTTTAGAATTCTCTTTACTTTCTCTGTAGACATGCAGGCAAAAGAATATCACACATTTCAATAGCATTAGAAGTGAAAACAAATTTATGTTTTCTCAGTTTATGTTTCTGTGACAGCCCTCCATTGGTTCATTCCTGTTTTCACAGTTTTTCCACATTAACATCTTCCTTATGACAATGACATACATTGACAAATGATAGATCATAAAGAGTTTTATAGCTCCTTTCAAGATTATCTTTTGTCTTAGCTCAAGTTAGCTATGATCTTTGTGTCAGGTTGACACAAAGAGATTGGATAAGAGACTTCTGGAAGGGTAGGAATTGCTAGAATGCACCTCTTCCCTTCATCCAATTTTACACAATTTATTAAATTAGGTTAGCCACAAAGGGATCTCATCCTCACAAAGGGAGCACGAGGCTATCTGTATTTTGTAATGTATTGCATGGTGCTGTGGTGGTTAGTGCAAGAAAGAAGCATGAGCTTTGGGGAGAAAAAAATTATATGCTTTACAAAAGGTAAGAAGAGTCTCAAATTTCTCATTATTTACTTTGAAGATATTTGTGATTTGCATGCAAAATGAAATCAGGGTAGTATTTGGAATAAGAAAAAATTTACTTGGAACCTGGTGAGCATAGTCTGGTATCAGAAATTGGACTATGTTAATTCTTTCTAATACTTTCTGGTGGCATCTCTTTACCTCAAACCAGTAACTCATAGATTTTTCTGGACTTTTTTCTCTCATCTTACAGCAAAAAGCCTACAGATTATTCAAAGTAGTACAAACAATGGATCAGAAACTGGACAATTTACAAAAGGAAGTCATAATTCAGCAAAGAACATCAAAACTTCTTCCAAGTCAGACCTCGTACAGGAAATTCCACTGATAGTAATAAATGAATCTTTCATCTCGGAACACGATGAAAATAATATTGGAAGCTCACAAGAGGTAAGAGTTTGTTAATCACTGGGATTTGGGAAGAAAAACAAAACAAACACACAGCAAAAAAACAGTGAAGGGTTATTGCTAAATTTTTTGGTACATGTGATGATCTTCTATCCTGAGGCAAGGACAAGATTGTTGGTAGCTTTTGAATGGGGTGATGAAAAAAGGGTAATGTACATATATGAATGAATAAATGAGTTGAGGGTTTCATATCTTTAAATGTTCTTCATTTGGCAAATCCAATACAAGTAATAGCATAATTTTCACATAAAGTTCAAAAACTGCTAGAAATTAAAGTCCTGATGCTTCAATATGAGCTTTCTTTGAAATATGATATTATAGAAGGCCATCTGTAATAGTTTGCATAGAGAAACACCTATTTCCAGTCAGCTGCAAGCAGAGATAATATCTGCTACTCGAGCAAAGTTTGTCAGAGTAATGTCAAACCACCGGTTTTCCTTGGTCTCATTTAGTATTGTTTATGTCTATAGTATATGTCTATTTTAGAGAAATGAAGTATACTTTCTAAAACAGTTCTTGTTTTACATCTCCACATTTTTTCTGCTGTGACTTTTTCTTGATAGTTGAGTTCAATTGCAACAAAAATCCTAAGAAAACAAAAATTATTGAGAAATAAACTCCAGGGTTGTTCCTTTGACTCAGAACTGTCATTAGAATTTGAAAAATAATTTTTAAATATAGTTGTTTCCAATTCAGTATACACAATTTTTTAAACAGCCCATGGACCCTGTCACATCTATCTCAAATTAGGGCATTATTGAGTGCTAGTACTAGGGCTCAAAACCCTGTAGTAGGTCTTAAAATCAAAGACAAAAGGCTTTGTTTTAGTACATGGCATACACAGGAAAGTTACATGGAAATCTTAAAGGAATGTAGCTCCTTATTGTATAGCCCAGTTTAGTTTTACTTGATAAACACATGAGTATTTGTTTAATTTCACAGGAATTAAAATAAGATCTGTGGAATTAACATTAATTTTTTAAGCTTCTTGTGAATGCTGTTATGTGCAAGCTTGTAAATTAATGATGTGTTTTATTTGCTGAATTCAATAGCTGGCACTTTACTAACCTGCAGGACTTGAATGCTTGCTGTAATTGTTATGGCTTCAGCATGTTGCATTTTCTTTCACAGTCTCACCAGTACACGATACAGGCAGTGGTGTTGCATGATAGTTGGCCACTTAGTGAGAGTGAGTCTCTGCTCGTTGAGGAACTGAGAGAAATGCAGAAAAATGAAATCAAAGGTAGGTTGATCTAAGTACATATTTGGTCAAATGTACCATGTTACTGACTGAGGGGAAAAAAGTATTGCTCCAAGCAATATTTTTTCACTGTTTGAGTGAAATAACTAGGCCACAAAGATTTTTGTTCTGTATTTCCAAGAAAGGAAGTTTGATTGCATGAATCTACATCATCAGTTCACAAAATATAAGGAAATCAGAGAATACACTGCAAAACTCACCTTCTTAGGGTTCTGCTTTAGGTAGAGATCTGGAACAGAAACATGCCTGCTGATAATTTAAGAAAATGCACTGAACAAGAGTGGGGAAAAGGCCTGGCTTGGGAAATGTATTGCTTCTGTACAGCTAGGAGAAGAATTTAGAAAGAGGAAAGACTAGGAAAGCTCCCAAATACAACCTGTATGTCTAAGTCAGGAAGAGAAATTACAGAAAATTTTGGATGTTTTACAGGTTATTGTAGCATTTCTTCTTAAGGGACAGTAAAAACCAAGCCCAAGACATATTAAAAGCACTCAGAATACTAGTCAGTATTCTGTAAATTAGATAAATGTCTCATATTTTTTTCTCCTTTAATCAGCAAGGTTGTCACAAAATTATTTAGATCTTAATTATGTTAAAGTCTATCACTCTGGACTCAACAGAGAGGCAACCTGAAAGGAGCAAGGCTGCTGCCATTGCACGTTTCCAGGTCCAGCCATTTGTGAGGCTGAAGGTGTAATCCCACCAAGCACATAGACACAGATACACATGGTATATATGTGTATATATGTGTACATACACACACACACATTGCCAGCTACACACATCACAGACAGGCACCCAGAGCACATAAACACAGACAGCACCAGCTGCCTCATCCTGCCTTTCCCACTCTGGCTGGAAAGAATGGAAGCTCCCTAGAAAGATTATATATTTCTCTGAAGGTGGATCCTTCCAGCAGCTGCACTTAGACACTTAATGTGCCTGGTAGCTTGCCCCTGCATCCCCTGCAAGCCCTGAGGCTGCAGCCCAGCTCCAGCTGCTGGTGCAGAACATCACACACACATGCAGCTGATTCTCCTGTGTTCTCATGCCTAGATTTCTGCAGAACCTAAAATACTACTTTCCACCATTTAGAAAATTTTCTATATCATTAGTATTAAACTTCTATAACTCAATTTTTAAAAGAAGTGATCGCAGAAATTATTTGCTTCCTCATATACATACACTTGCTAATACCCTAAAGTTTATTTAGGATGGTTTGATTTTTATTTACTAGTGATATGTATCACTTCTTATTTTATTTACATATTTCTTTTTAATTGTCTGGTCAAGTCTTTTTTTTGTAATTTCTAATACTCTGGACTGAACTTAGATTCAGCAGTGGTAATTGCTGATGGATATTATTTAATTTCTTGGGTTTGGAATGTATGCAATATTTGAGATTTTTTTCAGTATTTCTTCAGTTATTATAACACAACTTTAAAAATATGTATCTTCTTGATTTACTATAGTCTGTAGTCAGTTTTAGTAGCATTGGAGGAGCTATGTCATGTAGGCTTACAGGCTTGTACACAACTCTTTTAGTGATTTCACCTGCTTGTATTTTGGTGTGTTCTTCACAATATCATCTTTTCTTCCTAGATGATTCCATTTATTCTCTTAATTTCCCCTGTTAGGCTGCTTCTTACAATAGAGACCCTTTACATCCTCCTACCTTTCTGAGTTGGCTACATTGTGACAGCTTGCACTTGACACACCATGCTGCTGGTGTGTATCCTTTTATAGATCATTTATATGTCCATTTATATATCATTGTGGTCTGTAAAACTGCAGGTCAAAGGAGTCACTTCATCTCTGACATTTCTTCACTAGTTCTCAGCTCATACCACTGAACCCTATCAGTGTCAGGAGTTTTCTCATGTTGAATTCCAGGTAGCAGTGTTCCAGTTCATAGCTCTCCTTCTCCATGTTAATTGATGCTCATTTGCAGTCAAACATACTTAAGCTGCAGTCAGTGATAACAAGCACTTTTTTCCTTGGGATTATTTTTAAATGGTGTAAATTTTGTGCCTTCTCATAAATGTTGCCTTTCAAAGTAACCCAAATCCATTTCACAGTTCTTATTAACTGAGTCTTTCTGTTTATACAAGGATACCAACAGGTTGCCTGAGCCACCAACAGAGTTTAACAACGACTTATATCAAAAATTTTAAACACCAATACTCATTTAATACTTAGTGTTTATTTTATGTACCCCTATTAACAGCAATATTTATCTGAAGTGCTTACTATAATTAAGTATTCTGGTGGAAAGCCCAAACATTTAATCATTTTCCTGATTGTGAACTAGTCTTAAATCAATTTGAAAACTGACCTTTACCATTTAAAACTGCCGACACATGTTGTCAGACCCAGAATTCATATATTAATAATGTTGGTGTGTAACCAAAAAGGTATTATCTCACCATGTGATTTTTAAGAATCTGGCAGTGAGCCAGGTGAAAAATTTCTGCAATAGATTTTCCACTTTTCAAGTATCCCTTTTTCAGCTAAGCCAACACTGCCATCTGGAGTTAATTTTGTATTAAAGCTAATTTATCATGGCAAAAGCATATTTCAACTTTGTATTAAGATCTACTAAAATCTTTTAAACTAGTCTCCCTTTAAATTAATACTCGTGCTATTCCTGTATTGATATTCACTAATATTATAAATACTTATTTAGAACATTTTTGAAGAAGGTAACTTCTCTGATCATTTCTTTCACTTGTAAAAAGAATTGTGTTAGCAAAAATTATTTTGTGAATAACAGTCATATTTATTATATATGAAATCTCATTAAATGTTTCATTAAAGAGCCCACTGCACAAACAAAACATTAAAAAGGTATTAGGCAGAAACCTAAGTACACAGAAATTAGGAAGTTCCACATAGTTTATTTATATGGTCTTCAATCTTTTCTCTCTTTTTTCCTTGTTTTATTTTTTTATCTCCTTCTTCGGAGAACTGCTTTGGAGCAAGTCTTCAAAGGCAAATATTTTTTAAAATGTAAGCTCAAGGTCATAATTCTTGGGTAAAAGGGGAACAATTAGCAAGCAATCTTGCAACTGCTAGTACCATTTTCAGCTGCTTGACTGTGTGAACAAAATAATTTTAAGGTTAATTTTGTATATAACATTTTCAGCTATTATGGTTTTGGGTTCTTTGGTTTTATTTGTCTTGTTGTAAGATCATAAGTTTTATTGTGCAACTGTCACAACCCTGAGCTGAATCATCACTGTGTGCTGAATGCTGACTGCAGCATGTATTTTAAACATATTGCATTAAATAAAGAGTGTAAGCTGTTGATGGGAGAAGGCTGTCTATGCAGCTGGGAAAGCAGGGGAGTGCCCAGCCCAGGTAGTAGAGGTAGGTTTGAAAAGGCAGGACAGGCAATATGCTTTGGAATATTCTTTTTTAGGTTCCAGAGCAGTGAAAGTTTCTCCTGCAGGTTTTCTTTCCCACAGAACTTCCTGGCTCATGCCAAGAAGAGGATTCCATGGGATGGAATTAACAGGGTGTTCAGATCTCTCTCTTTTTCCCTTTCCCAGCTTGCCTGTCAGTAGTGATTAACCACGTCCCTGGTGTTCAGTGAGCAAATAGTTCACAGAGGATATGTGATGATGCTGTAGATCTCTAACCCCACATTTCTACTGCAACCATATTATTGGTTTGCTTCTATCCTGGTGTATTTTTTCTGTAACTTTAGTGTCTGGGTGAGCCCAGCTTTGGAAAGATTTTTGACGTTGCCATCTGTCAAGAATTCTTCTGAGGGTCCAGTCAAAGACAGGAAAAGCAACATCTGAACTTCTTAATCTTTTCTTAATGAAATCTGAACGTCCCTCATGCTGCAACAAACACATGTTGCTACCAACTACTGGGTAATCCCACTAAATGCTCAGAGCCTATTTCAGATATCAGGAGCATGAGATCTTCTCAAAGAAAGCTTCAAAAGCTTCAAATATTATACCTATGAATAATTTGTAATTTAAATTTCATAAACCAGGAGTAGCTGTCTATCTTGCCTAAAAAAAAGAATTGATATATCTCAATCTGAAGCTGAGTTTCAGCTAGGAATCATTTGGTGCAATTGTTTAACTTGTCATAGACAGGACATCAGACTGGATGATCACTTTGGTCCCATTTGGCATTAAATTAAATTAATTTTTGTATAAATAATTAAAGAGCAGTAGAGAAGCTAATTTTAAAGTTACTGTCAGCTGTGTGTCATCACTGTCAGCCCATGTGACTCCCAAGCTTTTCTTGGTGCAGATATAACAACTGACACTGAGAGTTTGTGATGATTGATGCATAAACTGTGAACTGGAATGGCCTTTTACTTTCTGTATCATCTGCCCTTCTTCTTATCATATCCCACACAAAGCATTTGCCTGGCTCTGCCCCTAGAAAAACTCCAAGTTGTACTCACATGTCCCTTTGAATCAGAGTGGTCAGCATGCCAAAATGCAGTCACTGCCCCACTGCAGGCATTTCTGGAGGATGATCCCAAACCTGGGGATACCACTTGCCCTGCTGAGGGAGTGGGAAGGGCTGGGGGAACCTGGACAGTGCAGTGCATGGGAGAGCTTGGAGATCTCAATCTCACCCTAAGCCTTCATATCTGGAGTTAAAGTAGGCTACCTCATTCTAGCCCTGTCATTTCTTATGCTTGCTCGTTCTTAACTAACTTATCAGGGTATGCTAAAAGTTCAGAGTATCAAAATGTTAAAATTCAGAGTCACAAAATATTTACAGAAAACAGACAAAGCTTGTAGTATCCCATGACAAAGATGGTCTTTGACTGGTATCATTTAGCTAACTACACTGAATGTCTTTTGAGTGTTTGTGTAAACAGTAAATAATTTATCTCTAAAAATTAATAATTCCTTGAATAATGCATGTACACCAGCCTGATTTATGGTGTTAATATGTAATGATAATGTGAAATTAAAGGGAAAGCCATTTATGGAATAATTTTATAACTTTGAATTATGGAATCACTATTTGTTTTATATTTGCATTTCCTGTGCAGTTGTTTTAGTATACTCAATATTTGTGGAGACCAGTTTAATTTTTGCTTTCATTCTTTAATATGTGCCTTGGTAGCACTGAATCCATTTAAGCTTAGCAGTTGGGTGTCATTGGACATTTTTTGAGTAGCATGAGGAGATAATAATAATACCATTTCTAGATAACATATGTACAATATATGATGTAATACGCTTATATACCTGTGCCGGTTTAGACAC
>VZRX01018058.1:11547-42694 GCA_013398075.1 Notiomystis cincta | reverse complement strand
AAGCGAGGGAAAGACGGAGCCGCAGCCTCGGCCCCCCTTATTCCTTCGCTTGCTGTCTGCTTGGCTTCTTCTTGAGAGCGCGGGTATCTTTAAAGCCTCTTTTCTCTATTCTGACACTACTGCCTGAGGCCGCTTTTTATCTTTTTTGTTTCGTTTTGTGACGCGTGCAGTCGTTTCAAAACCTGATGTTTTTTAACGTCATCTTTTGCTTGTGTCTCTTAAACTTGTAAGGATGACTGGATTGTTTTGTTTCCCTTTAGCAAAGAGTAGAAACAAAATTGTCATAGATAGGTGACGGTGATGTTCGATGATACAAGGAAATAATTTCCCAGTAGCTAAAGGAGACGGTCCCACATTTGGGCTGTCATTCAGGTGTTTCTCGAGCATAAATGCTTGTCTGACTACAGAATAAGCTGGATCAAGTACCGTCGGAATACTGAACTACAAAGGGAAAACAAGATTACCTAGAACTGAGTTGCCTTGAATGCAGAAAAGCATGATTCAGAAGGGAGAAGTGGGGACTTAGAGCTGAAGAAATTGTGCCTCTCTCTCACTAAACCGTTAAGATGTATCATTTGCATTGTCCTCTGTTAATCCTCCCTTTTTCAAGCAGGTATGGTGAAGAGTGCCATGGTCAAAGATGCCTTTGAAAGGTGGCACTCACTGCCATGACATGTTCTGTGAAGCCAGACTGATGCTTGAAAAGTAGTCCCTGCAAAGCTTCGTTTTGGAAAGCATCGGCTTTCATGCTGGTAGACGTAATGCAAAATTTATCGATCTAGAAAGTCAAATGGTTGGGATTGCTCACAACTTTCAGGATGATTTTTTTCAGCCTTTGATTTTCAAATTTCATTTTAATACCAATTTTTTTTTTTCATAAAGATACTGTTGGCTTTCTAAGCATTGTTTTCCAAAACATGTCTAAAAGTAAAGAAAATGATTTTTTATGGCAGTCATAGCATAAGGTTATTGCAGGCAAAAATAAGGACTGTGAAATACTTAATGACATATTGTGGCTATATGTGACTTAGTATCTCACTGTATCCTCTGTGCCTGTAGTATATATCCAAACTTGCCTGTTTTGCGATTTTTTTCTTTTTATGTACCTGAATTTATTTTTTCTTAATCCATTCTTATTTTTTCCCTCCCCATCTTTTTCAATTTAGGGAACAGCTTGTGTATATTTCAAACGTTTTTACCTCAATAACTCTGTGATGGAGTATCATCCTCGGATAATAATGTGAGTTATCAACATTTCTCGAGTTACTCTATCAAATGGAATATTAGAGATATGATCCTTATATATGTTTATGCGTGAGAAAAAAAACAAGAAGGAAAATTTGAGAGCTTAAGTAGGTGTAAAGACAAAGTATGGTTAGTTTCACTATCCTTTTGCTGTGTTCAGAACATGGTGTTTTAAAGATACACAAATTTTCTGAGAAGAATTCTTGATAGAAAGGATGCTCCATATGTCAGTTGTTTACTTGCTTGGTTTTTTCCCTCCTCAAGGCTAACATGTGCATTTTTGGCCTGTAAAGTAGATGAATTTAATGTATCCAGTGCACAGTTTGTTGGTAACCTTCGAGAAAGCCCTCCTGGACAGGAAAAAGCTCTTGAACAAATACTGGAATATGAACTGCTACTTATTCAGCAACTGAACTTCCATCTCATCATCCACAATCCTTACAGGCCATTTGAGGGATTTCTAATTGATATTAAGGTAATAGTCTCTGGTATGCTACATGCTCTGTATAGTAAAGTAATACAAGTCCGTCATGCATCATCTTAAAAAACTTTACTTTCTTTTGTGCCTGTGATTTAAAAGATCTAATTTCTACAGTGATGACAGATACCTGGAAGATAGTTGTTTTGCTTGTGGTCTTCAAGTTATTTAGGATATTTTTAAAATTAAATTTTAGCTTTATAAAATACTGTTGAATTATGTGTTCTGAGTTCATCATCAGGAGTGACAAACAGCTGCCCATTTTCCTAAATCATTACTTTTTAGACTCGCTATCCAGTGCTGGAAAATCCTGAAGTGTTGAGGAAAACAGCTGATGACTTCCTTAGTCGAGTGGCTCTGACAGATGCATATCTGCTCTTCACTCCGTCACAGATCGCTCTCACTGCCATATTATCTAGTGGCTCAAGAGCAGGAATTAATATGGAAAGGTAGTATTATCTTTCTTTTATGTGTAATTTAAACAGTTTATTTGCTTCTTGTAAAAAATTGTTTTGCTTTAGACATTCTTGACTAGTAGAATTGTGTATTTACTGATTGATAGACACTGGTCTGGTTTTTATGTTTTAGAATGGCAGTGGTACTGTTCATTTTCACAAGTAGGTGATGAAACCAGTTAGTTGCTGTCTGTTTTTTATATTCCTTTGGAAGAAGGAAAAACACCCCTGATGACTTTGCCCTAATTAAAAAGCATAGGATTTTCAGATTCTGCTTACACAGGAAAGAAAGTGGAATTATGGTAGAAACTGAGAGTCAACTGGAATTACACTGAACTGATAGCTAATGGGCGTGCTGTATCATGCTGTGTTTGGCTGCTGCAACTCAGTTTCCATGGATATGAACTAGGGCTAAGGTGTTGCTTTAAATCAATCTTTCCTTTCCCTTCTGTGTCCTTGCCACTGGTGCTTGCAAAGACATTATCAAACACTTTGATACCTTTGCTGAAATGCGTAGTTTGTTTGGTTTAGTTCAGTTAGGGACAAAACATATGCTTTTCTTCAGATAAACACCTGAGGTGGTTGCTGTAAGGAGCTGTACCTGGCATGTTTTAATACCACACCACTGCCTGTGTGCATTTTGCATCTGGAGTGTAACACCTGCTCTAAATCCAGAAAGTTCTTTTAAAATAAAATTTTCCATCTGCTTTAAATGTATCTCAAGTGTCTCTTGTTCTAAAAGAAGGAGTGTTGGGAATATTCTCTACAGGATTCACTTTCTCACAATTGTGCAAAAACATTCAGGTGCTTACTTGAAACTTTATCTGATTCGTAGATACATATTCTGTTCTGGTTGTGCCAAAATTCAGAAAAGCATGCTTGCAGAAAGAACTAAAACACTTTGTAAGATAGTGTGTGATTCAAGGTGTCTAAACTCTGCACATTCAGGAAAAACTCCAGTCTTTGTTATATGTCTGCACCATACAGTTGTTAAAACCTTTTTATTTATTGTTCGATGTGAGTTTTTGCTGCCAGACAAGAGAAGTTGGTCTGTGGACCTGTGAGCAGGTGCAGCTACAGAGGTGGTACAGAATTTGTGGGAATTGGAAAACCTGTTTCTTGAGGGAAGGGATAGAACTCCTTGGTTTTGTGGGTGTTGGTGAGGACCATTGCTCATGTCTGTTGGGGTTTTATCCGGGCTGTGTACATTAGTGTTCTTACTGAAGAGATCTTTGATCTCATTGGGGAGAGGAAGGGGCCCATAGGCTCATGTAACAGTAATAGCTTTCAGCTGCCAAAAGAAGCAGGCCTGTCTTGCAAGCTCTGCTGTTGGTCAGTCTGAAAATCACTCTTTTGTAGTATTTGCTTGTCCAGTGGGTGCACTGCACAATAACGTGATGTTGTCATGGAATCCTAAACTTAATTTGACTTAGCTCCATGAAGTTTAGAAATGGTCCAGTTTGGCAGTGTTATTTCTACATGGCTGGGGGAGTACTTTAGTCACCTTCTTACAGTGATAGATGTGCTTTTTTATCATTTTATAACACTTAAGTAACCAGAGCATTCACACATACCTTATTATAAGGCTTTAGGAGATGTTAGTAATAAACAGTACACTTTTTATTAACTCACAGTAATTGCCACAAATTATTACGACACTTTAAAACCTTTCTCTTTCATGTCTCTTTGCAGCTATTTATCAGAAAGTCTTACGCTGAAAGAAAACAGATCGACCTTATCTAGATTACTAGATGACATGAAATGTAAGTAAACATTGGAAAAATATGATAAAGAATACCTTGAAAGGAGGAAAAACCAGCTTTTTCCCAATTACAAAAGTTTCAGTTTCAAAAGTGTGGTTCAAATCGTTCTCTTCACCTTAAGGTATGCATAAGTAAAATGCAGGCAGTCCTATGAACCACCCAGCATATGGATGGAAAGGGAAAAAAGACTGAGACACAATGAACAAATCAAGTAATTTAAATGGGCAAAGGACCTGCCTGATTCTTTCAGAACGTTAACTGCTAGAGTCAGTCGAGTGCTAGCAGCTGATTCAAAAGTGAGGAATCTATTTTGGGAACTAGGTAATGGTTTTTGTAGGACAGAATTAAATGGCTTTTTAAGTGACCATTCCTTAAACATTACTGCTACAGGCAAAGCCTGCATGTAACAGCTACTACTACCGAAGGTAACTTCTGTAAGCTAAATGATTAACGTGATACATTAGTATTTATACTGCACATCTGTTTCGCAGCTATGTTTCAGAGGATGCTTAGCTTCACTGCGTATGCATGTATATATATTTTACAAATATTAAGAATACTACCATGGTTTAGCTAAGCTAAAAGGGAATGTAGTACACTATTACTTTCTTGTATTTAACTGAAAAGGCTGTGATATGAAATTCCCAGTAAGTAATCAGTTATTGAATGAGTTAAGCTAGTGTGTACACTTAAAATGGGAGTTGGTGGCAGTGAAACTGGGCTGGCTGACGTGAGCAGTGAATGCACTATACAAGTAACCAGGGTCTACAAAATCCATTTACCTTGAATTTATAAAACTTAACATTCCCTTTACTTTTTTGTCTTCTAACAAATTAAGTCTTCAGAGTTCAATTGCTGAGATGAAAAGGAATGCTGCGATTATTTACTCTTCAGTTATTGTAGATGGTATCTTTAGCCCAAAGGCAGCTCTTCTGTAAACATAAGATGGTTGGAAGGAAGTTTTTCAAGCATTTATAAATGACTGTTACAGAGTACTGGTGGTAGAAAAAAAAACCTTGTAAATTTAATTTGCATTATTAACAAGACTGGAACTGGCATTTTTTTAGGACAGCAGTTACAATGCTCATTGCAAAAAATACCTGTGTGTTTTGAAGCTTGTTAACAGAGTAATGTGGACTCTGCCTTAAGGAAATCCAGAGTCAGGATGCTAGGCTTGTTTCAGTGTAGTTAAAATGAGGGAAGGAAGGATGAACTGTTGGCTCAGGCGTGACTATGAGACATAAGCAATACTCATGCACACTGGAGACTGGATAGTGTTGTGTGATTCACAAGTGCAGTGGGGTGACCCCAGCTGGATGCCCAGGTGACTACCAAAGCTACCTTACCACTGAGCTTTCTAGCTGGGCAGGGGAGAGAAAAGAAAATAACAAGTTTGGGGACTGACATAAGGGCAGGGAGAGGTCACTCACCAGTCACTGTCATGGGCAAAACAGACACAACTAGGGGAAAATTAATTAATAAGCAATTGAATAAGAGTAGGGTAATGAGAAGTGAAAACCAAATCTTACAAAGGCCTTTCCCACATCCCTCCCTTCTTCTTGGATTCAGTTTGACTCTGGAATTCTCTCCCTCCAGTGCTGGGGGACTGTAGTCAGCTTACCATATGTTTCTGTTGCTCCTTCCTCCTCACATTCTTCCCCTGCTGCAGTGTGGGGTCCCTCCCACAGAGACAATCCTCTACAAATTTTTCCAGAGTGAGTCCTTCCCCCATCCTTCAGCTCTTCATGAACTGCTCTAATTGTTGGTCCATTACACAGGATGCAGCCGTTCAGGAACAGGCTGATTCAGTGACCATGGAGTCACAAATCTTGCCAGCAAACCTTCTGCAGTGTAGGTTTCTCTTCCCTACTTGGTATGGAACATAGCATGGTATTTCCAAGGGATCACAGCCTCCTTCAGGCACATCCACCTGCTCCAAAGTTGCCTCCTCTACAGGCTGCAGGTGCATCTGCACACTCCACTCTCCTGTTGACCGCCATGCAGCTGCTTCACCACGGTCTGCACCAGACTAATCTGTTTCAGTGCCTGGAGCACCTCCTTCCTCTCCTTCCTCACTGACCCTGGTAGATGTAGGGCTGTTCTCATATATTCTCATTCCTCTTTCCAGCAGCACTTAGTGTTGTACCAGGACTTGGTTTTTTTCCTTTAAATATGTTGTCACAGATGGATATCTGTCCTCTGTCACTTAATAGGCTTGGCCTTGGTCAGTGGTGGATACATCTTGGAGCCACCTGGCACTGCCTGTCATGCATGGGGGGAGCCTCTAGCAGCTTCTCAAAGAAGCCACCCCTGTAGTCCCCCCACTACCAGTATCTTGCCATGCAGACCCAACACAACAAGGCAGAGCAGAAATTATCTGTGTGCTGTGTTGTTGTCATTTTAGGCATGAAAAATCTCATTAAAAAATATGAACTGCCAAGGCCTGAAGAAGTTGCTGCTCTAAAACAGAAGTTAGAGAAGTGTCACAGCTTGGACCTTTCATTTAATGCAAACTCGTAAGTAGATCTTGGATGTGTTAAATTTTGGTGCTTTTTATTGGCATAGGAACATTAATATTTTCTTATCTGTGTGACTGATGGAAAGTTAAAACCCTTAAATGTTCACACAATGTTTGCCTGCTTGTTCTATTGGAAGCTGAGATCCAAGACTCAAATTAGTGCTTTCAGTAAGATATAAATAGGTTCTTTTGTGCTGATTTGCACTGCAAGCTGGTGATTTTGTAATACAAAACTGGAATATTGTGTGGCCACTTGGTGTTGTATGTAATGAGAACTAAGGGCTTTAAAATCAGGTGATTAAAAAAAGAATGTTGTAAAGGCTTGATGTTTTGTTAAGAATTATGTGGATGGCAAAGGACTTCCTGATTTTTCTTTTCTGCCCATTTCACTTCAATATGCACCCTGAACTTCCAGCAAGCTACATGCTGAGGCTTGGGTAGATTTTTTTATGGAAACAGGTATGTCCTTAATCGAATCCTGGGGTCAAAAGAAGAGAGTCTTAACTTATAAAAATACCTAAGCATTTCACTTTTCTTCTGGGTTAGGAAGAAGAGGAAAGGTTATGAAGATGATGAACATGTCACAAAGAAATGTAAAATGGATGAGGTCAGTAAACCTATAGTACAAGTTTTTTCTGGTTTTCCACTCTTAAATGCCAAGACAAAGATAAATTTACTGAGATAAATTTACACATCTGTAATATAATTTTACTTGTTGCTTAGACTGAACCTTTTTCAACTTTTTTTTTCACTTTAAATGAGCTGGATTTCATACTTGCCTGTGCTTGAAAGTGTTCTTGAACACCCCTCTCTTTTGTAGAGAGAGGAATGAACGTGCAGACTATCCTTCCTGCTGTTTCTTGTGCTTTGAAAGTTTTTATTTACCTTATTTGGTTTCTCGCTCAAAGCAGTGTAGAGTGTTGGACTAAATTTATGTCAGAGAATTTGCTAACAAGGCTGCATTAATTACAGACGGGTAACTACTACTTTGCGTTACAAGACCAGGTATAAATAAGGTGGAGATAAACTGATGAGGATGACTCAAGAAATAAAAACATTAACAAGGTCGTCCTTTGCATCTGAGATGAACACTTTCCAGAGCTTTTGTAACATGGACAGGAAGTTGGAGGGAGTCCATGCTGGCAGAGATGACGAACCCTTTTTAACTGGACTCACCTTGTTACTAAAGTCACTGGACACTGATAGTCTGAGACACACTAAGCAGGGCATTTAGAAAAACATGCTAACATCTGAAGATAAGAGACAAGATTTGTGTCTCTTGCTGTTAGAGATTATTATAGTAGGTTGATGCTATAGTGTCAAATTAGAATCTAAAAAATTATATAAACAAGATTATAATAAAATCATATTGAAGATGTGTTCTAACAAAATGTGGAACCTTGAACTTATTTTGTGACTTTATTACTGCAAAAACTTCAGGTAAGTATTTATTCCAAATGCCAGTCTTCAAAAGTATATTGAAACTGGCAACTCTATAAAACAGGCACTTGGAAAATTTCTCTTTATGACAGAATGACTTAGAAAACAGCTCTATATGAGCTTTGGAGGTTTCACTTGTTCCCTGCCCCAGTTTAAATTTGTATTAGTTAACTCTGCTGTGGTTTAAGGTAGTTTTGATTTTGGAGCTTCTAATTCATATCTGTAATTATTTTCCAAAGGAATAATCTGATAGGGTAAGTTCACATAGCCTACAGCACTTCATGATAGACTCTTTTACAGTTCCAAAGATCCTGAAACTCAGGATTTTTCATTATTGATGTATATGAACTGGGTTTCTACTTGTGCAATTTCACTTTTGAGTAATTATTACATGAAAGAGCAGATCTGAGCTGGCCAGGACATAACGAAGAAAGTGTGCTTAACTTTTTGAAAGCTTCCTGAGTGTGCAAACTGCTCATAGCGTAATAATGGCTTCATTAATCCTGTAGTTAGCTGATATTAGACTGTAGTCTACAAGTGCACAGTCAATTCTGATCTATTTCTAAGATGTTTCTGGATTTAATTGTTCACAGCTGAAGGTTAGCATCAGTAGGAAAGCCAGAACTGGTACAGTGAGCTCAGTTTGAAGTGATAGAAAAAACATGCAAGGTAATGGTTGAGCACAGGTGACGCAGCTGCCAAGGTGACAAAGCCATGAAAAGCACAAGACATTAGTAGAAGGTGCAGTATGAGCTGTTTTGGAAATCTCTACACAGTTAGCCAAAATAAAGCTCATGCTTCTTTATCTCAGACAGGTGCTGAAAAGGGGCTACTAACATGAGTCTGTCCGTGAGTGTCAGCACAGGTATGGATAGCTAGCTTTAAGGTTAAAGGCCTGACTTGCCCCACGTTAAAATATTTTTGAGTCTTCTGTTAATGGAATCTTTCTCTTAAGTTCTTAAATCTAGACCATAAGGAGCATACCACACACCACACCACATGCAGTTGTTGCTCACAGGTGTTGTGTTTTTCCTTTCTGTTAGGAAGAGTGGACTGATGATGATCTTGTGGATTCAGTATTGCTTTGAAGGAAGAGGGGACTCCTACCACTGCAGGAACTACTCTTTCATGTCGGGTGTGACTCTGCCTGCCACAGATTCCTTTTTATGTGTCATAAGGTCTTTGTGCTTCTAGTTCGTATCTTGGTAGTAAAGCCACTTTCCTAAAAGAATGAGTTGTGGTTCCATTAAACCCTCATCCATTACAGGTCAAACGCGAGAAAGACTTGCTTCAAGAAATCTGGTCCTTGTTTTTGGTTGAGAAACATTTGATGTGGCTGCTTTGTAATGTCAGAGCATCAGCTGATTTATTTCCTTCTCATACACCTGGTTAAGAGTTCTACAATACACACCCCTAAATGCAGCTTTGGATGTTCCCCAGGTTCATTCTCTTTGCTGCATTTTGTGTGTAACAGGTAAATTAGATAGGCAGCTCTGTCTTTCAGTTTGAATTTTTACCATGTTACATTGCCTATACTAAAGTGACTAAATCCACAAAATAATCTCTTTTATACACTGTTAAAGATCTAAGTAGGACAGAATGAAAGGATGATTACTTACTCCTCTGAGAAGCAGTTTAATACAGGCTTGAGAGTTATGGGACAATCTAAATAAAAGACTTCTCTGGTAACAAGGTCTTGCAAACAGGTGTATTGTAACAATGCAGAAATATTGCATGTGCCTGCCTACTGCCATACACGTGACATCTGGGAACTCTCACCTTCAAGAAGCTGTTCCAGCTGGAGACCAGGGCAACACTGTAATACCACAGCAAACGTGCAAAAGTAAAGTCTCTTATGTGACAGTGAATTGGCTGTTCTGATAGATAGGAAAAACACTGTAGGTGTTGAAAACATTTACAACAGTGTTCATATGCTAAAGTTACTTAAGTGATTATCTCATTAGTCTTTTCAGTGAATCCTTTTACTCCCTATTATTATATTATGGTCTATAACGTAACACACAGTGATGGTGAAATACCTTCTAAATCAACAGCACATTTTACCTTTCCATTTTTTAAACAGTTTGTGGCACTGCAATGGGCAGGGACACCTTCCACTAGACAAGGTTGCTCCAGGCCTCATTCAGCCTGACCTTCAACATTTCCTGAGATTGGGGCGTCCCTGGCTTCTCTGGCACTGTGCCAGTGCCTCACCCCACTCACAGGGAAGAATTTACTTTTATTAAATCTCAACCTACCCACAGTGTTTTAACATCTACTTTCTCACCCAGTGATGTACAAATTAAGGAATATGGACAAGGTGATGCTGTCTGAGGACTCATGCTCAAAAAATGACACAGTGTGAACACTGCAAAGTATGCCACCAGTGTAGATACTGTAAAAACTCCACAGCAGCTGGAGTTAGCCAGTTTCCCTAGAGTTAGAGGTATGCAGCTCACTTAATTTTAAAAACTTTTTCACTTTTAATATTTATGCTAGACTTACAAAAATGACCAAACAATACATATTTTATAAAATCGTTTAATGAATGCATGCATGTCTGATACAATGATCAATAAATTTACTGAATTTAAATCATTTACTGTTGTAAACATTTTACAAAAGCACTGTGATTTATCTCGATATACAGTTCTTGATGGAAGAACTGTTCAGACTGAATCAGTGGCACATCAAAAAATAAAGCTGACAAGACCCACTCTGCATATTCTCTTTCAACGTAATTCCAGCAAGAGAAACAGCATGGTATAAAAAGTGTACAGTAAAGGTTGTTCCTACCATAACATCAAATTCTGGAAACTGTAAATACAAGTTAAAAGTGGTTGAAACAGTTAAAAGTCATAATTACTGTAACCAGTCAGAAATTACAGTAAGAAATATTATCCAGTTATAGGTGGTTGTCAGAACAACGCCCTTCTTCTCATGTCAGTTGATGATTCTTTTCCAACCAGACAGCAAAAACTTTGGCAGTCAGAAATTGCTGAAAATTTCAAAGTCCTAGACACAGTCACAGCATTTTCTCTGTGGAAGATGAACTATACACCAAGGCTCAGAGGTTGTGAAAACTGTTTCCAAGTGGAAAAAAAAAGTGCAAATGTCCTGCACAGATAGCTTAAAAAAAGTTGCTGGTACAAGCATTCACCAACACGATCTTTGTTTTCTTTTTGCATAGTTCACACATCACTGGGAATGTGACAGGGTGTGCTATTTTTGGCAAGAGCAAGAAGAAAGTGATACTGGTGAGAGTTGCCATGTTGGATCCATGCAGAATTCGGGTAGAGAGCTGCTACCTGATATTGTTAGACACCGAATACTGATTTTGTTTTTGTTGTAGCAGTTCAGTAATGGCCAAAAGCTTCTTAAGAACATGCTGTAAAAGAGAGTGAGTCAGTAAAACTGTATGTTAGCTACTGGAGACAGAAGAGCCCTCCCTGAGCAGCATTGTCAGCATCAGCCTATCAGACCTGCGACTTGGTAGTTTAAATATATTACTAAAACAAGAAAATGTCCCATTTCCTATCAATAAGGGTAGTCTTAAAACAATGTTAGGGACTTTGCCTCTCCTCCCATGGATCTTCTTGCTGTTTTGTGGTTAACAGGAAGGCACAGAAAATATACAGCTAATAACACCGTTACAGTTTCCCAGCAGAGTTTGCCAAGCATACAAGTGTACTGGCAAACTAGGAAGCAGAAATGAGGTATCAATAGAAAGCTAAAGAAAGTAAATTTAGTTCTCAACTGAACAAAAATGCAGATCTGAAAACTAAGACCCAGAGAGTCTGTCAGGAGACAGTAATTTTGTGGGTTTAAGGCTTCGTCTAGAAACTTCTAAAAAAACCCCAAACCTAGCTGGTTTTGTTGCATGAGGAAACGAAACTATGGATGAAGTATTTCCTTCACAGCTAATAACCTCCTGGTGAAATACATCAGTCATTACTGCTACAGAAATACTACAAAAGAATCCCACTATTGAGTAACCCAGGACATAGCACCTCTACCTGTGATTTGTTTGTGTTAACTCACCTGCATCACCCCTCGCTCATTGCTGAGTGTCCGGAGCTCATCCGAGTGTGCCACACAGATCTCGTGCAAGGCCGCCAGGTCACGGGAGAGGTCAGTTCGAGAGTGCTCTGCAGCATCTGGAAGCTCAGGAACATTCTTCAACAAAACAGAAGAGAGCAGACTTAGGGTGCCAAGACCAATTTTGGTCTTTCTAGCTGAACACCTCCAGTCCATCTTCCTATTAAGAATTACGTTTATTTTCTCCTCTTCACAGACGTGTTTTGTGCATACACTGCTATTTCTAGTGCTAGGAGGATTCTTACTACAAGATCTGGTATTGCTCTACCTTTGAGCTGACCAGAAACCTACTGCATATGGAGACTCAATCCCTCTGAATAAAACAGAAATCCATCCATTAGGAGCTTTTTTTTAATCTAAATGAGAGAAGAGCAACAAAATTCAGCAAAATCTGCTGTTACCTATGAAGTAACTCATTAAACTGATGATAAACCAATAGTGCTGCAATTAAAACAGCTAATCCAACAGGTATTTTCAAACCAAGAGTTATCAGAGACCTCAAGTAAAACTATCATTTAAGGAAAACTGATGTATCATAATACACAGATCTTGCAACTTAATTGGAAAAGGATGACATCTGGAACCTACCCAAATGTCATACTTGTTAAGTATTCTGAGATGTCTTCTAGGTTACTTTTAAAGGATTAATTCAGGATGCTTAGTACATATTTTTCATCTCACTTTTTAAAATTAATTACTGGATTTAAAATACATATATATAAAATATGTTAACCGGACTTCTGTTATAGCTATCACACACACAAAATAGTAAAGGACACAGTGACAGCAGTTCACTTTCAGACTACAATATGTAGAATGCATGCAGTGAAGCTTTTCCCAGTGAAATTGAAATTCAACCTAATATTTTTTAAAGCAAAAATTAATTTCAGTCTCTGGTCAAAACCATGTGACAAGTTTGACAAGTTATATATAAAAACTTCCAGTTTAAAAACATGTTTTTGAAAGGTTTGTATTTTTGCCCAAAATTTCTAATCGCATAGCTATAAAATCTACTTCAGCTCCTCACATTTGCAGGGGCACTAAATTAATAAAGTCGTAAGACGATACTTGATGGTTTTAATTCCATATGACAGACCAGCAGATTTTAAATATGTATTAAAAAACTTACTCAGATAAAAGCATTCAAAATTATGTGGGAGCTGATGCATTGCTGAGCTAGTTAATAAGAGGTGTAAAGAATTTTAATTTACAGTCCTGCTGTGTAACTTCGACAAATACTTTTTTAACCACTTACGCCAAGTTCATCCAAGAACATGATCATGCGATGTTTGTTGCTCTTGATGAATGGATTTACCCCTTCCATATATGGCTCCTAGTAATTTTAAGAAGTATTCATTAACGAATCAGTGCCAAGATAATTGTCACATCTGAGGCAAACAGTGCAGTCAAGCAAATGACACTGAAAAACAAGTATGTAAATAGGAATAATACTATCTTTTTTTCAAGTGTATTACTTATGTCTGGTGTGCAGCCAGTCAGAAGACTACAGAATTTGGTATTTTCTTGTGTTCAGAAGATTCAGAATCTGTGATTCAGGTTTTTTACACATGCATACAGATATAAATTTTCGTTAAATACCTGTTTGCAGTGAACAGATGTTCTGTGTTCCGAGGTATCATCAGGAACAAGTGCCTTCTTTCCTGTTTTGTCATTAACTCTTACATTCCAAGTTCTGCGTGTCAGAGAAGCAACTTTCTCATGCCAGCCTGAAGTCATGTTAATTATGCTTAAGGCAAGAGATTTATTTTCAGCAATGTTTCAGCCTAGAAATTGAGACCAGTTACTGCTGGCATTCTCTTAATGTTTTAATAGAAGCTTTATTGAAAGCTTGGGCTTTTTAGTGCAGTAGGTACACTTGATTTACAGCTTTCATTATGTCTAGCAGTATGACAGTATAAACAGGAGAGCTTTGAAGTGCTCTACCACAGAAAACAGCAATCTAGTGAGTGATAAATGCAGGCTCAAAGTGGAGGAAGAGAAAGTCATAGGTTCTTCATGAGAAAATAGCAACAAACTTTTTACATGCATTACACAGGAATGTGTGAAGAGTGTATTGGAAACACAGTTGTAGGTTGTTCTCTGTATGTAAAATTATATTCACCTTAGCTCCAAATTCAACGAGATTTGCTAAATTCTGCACAGACTTGGCGACCAGCGTCAGTGTTCTTGCAGCAGTGGGGGAAGGAGAATCTGGCAGCAATGCAAAGTAGAGAGTCATTGGCTATTACATTTAAAATTAACAGCAGTCATATGAAAATAAATTCTTTTCCCATTCATATTTTTAATAATTTCTTTTTACTATAAAACAACTGCATGTGAAACTTGTCACTTGGTAAAGTAAAATATATTGCTGTTAAAATGTCAAAAAGCCATATTAATATGATTATTTTATTTTCTGTAACAGTAGCACACAAGAAGGCAAAATGTATGTTCTTAAGGGTTAGGTGAAATAATAACCATTTGTTCAAAACTTGAGGAGCTTTTTTGAAAGGAGGATTACATACCTTTGAAACAAAAAAAGAAAGAAGAACATTTTCCTTGCCTGCTTATACCCCTGTAAGTGGGTGCTGAGAAGTTACACTTTTAAGTTACTGGCAGCAGGAAAACAGAGTGAATGTTACAAGCAATTGTGGCCTATATTTCCATGAAACTGTAGTCTGTAATCACTGTGACTATAAACATTTTACGTTAACCACTTAAGTCAGTTAGAACTTGCTTATCCAACAAGTGATGTTATCCAGCAGTATCCTGCAAAATTACTTTTCTCTCCAGTTAAGGTAAATGGCCTGGTTGAAAGTACACCACTGACAGGGTTTTAGGGTTATAAGATCTGTAAGTTTGCCTTAACAGTAGTCGAGAATACTAGCTGGAGATAACTCAGCAGGATTGTAATGGACAAGCTTAAAAGGCATTATTCAAATTTTTAAGTAGTTCTTTACACGTGCAGTCACACTGCAACCCAAGTTAGGTGGTACCTAACTTCTAAACCACTCAAAGATAGTAAAATGCCAAAGTAATTATCACTTGTTCCAGGCCATGATTCTCAAATGCTTTCTCCAAAGCATGTACAGAAATGATAACTGTGTGAGAAAAAGGAACTTTGACACAGTCCTCATTTAGTACAGTTTGAAAACTGATGGTAGAAACCATGCCACACTGTCTTAAAAATTGTCTATGAATAAAGAAAAAAAGCTTTTCTGAATCAGATTTTTTTATTTCTCCTATATTTCCTACTTTTCACCCTTTCTGAAGGCTATCCCTCTCTCATCTTCAAGATTCTATATTTAAGATCGATGGTATTTAATGAGTCAAAAGAACAACTTTAATGGCTCAAAGCCATCTAAGCAGGTCACTCAAAAACTGTTCAAGAGTAATTTTCTAGGTGCACAAATATAGGCCAATCTCTGTAGACACGTACCAACTTTATAAATCTTGTTCATTTCAGAGGTACCATTCAGCTATTAACTCTAGAATTGCACTGCATTGAAAGTAACATCTGAAGTTCCCATAATAGCATTTTCCACACTGTTAAAATACATTAAACAATGTTAGATTTAACTCAAAAATTTATTATTAAATATCACAATGGATGGTTTTCTAGACATTAAAATTACATTGGGGATATCCACAATCAAGCTTTTGAGGGTGAAAAGCATATGCCCTAAGAAGTCAGCCAAATGATGTGGATAACTTGATCTCAAACATAGCATTTAAAAAAACTTCCTATTTTGCTACATTAGGCACTACAGTGATTTCATGTCTCTTGCTGCATAAAGTATGGATTCAATCCAAAGCACATATTCACCTGAGATGATATTAAACATCCTTGGGTTCAGGATTGCAGGACAAATCAGTCGAAGAAAAACAAAGCCACTGAAATGGAAAGAAAATTTTATTTTGTTCAAAACCATTAAAAAATTAATGTATAATTGTGTAGCCTTTCACGAATAAAGTTAATGTGGGATCTTGCTGAGACAAAACCAAGAAACTAGCCTGTGCACTGTAAAAATATAAATTAATATCATTATGCTACGATTCTGTGAAATGCAATGAAGAGGCACATTGATTTCCCAATACAGGTGAACTGTTGAAATCATGTAGGAAGAAATTAATTGCCAAGTAATAATAAAGTCAATCCCAGACCATGCTTGCCTCAAAAAGAAGCCGCCCTTGGTATCTGACATCCCAAAAATTCTCCACTGTCTGCTACTGCAAGTCATCCATCCCACAGCCACCCACTTCCCCAGGTCATCATAAGCTGGAGCACAAGAGTGGATGGGCAAAAGGATCTCTCTTGAAAGAGCACACCTTCATGTTAGCTTCAGCTGATCTATTATCCTGATGATAGTACAGTTTAGTAGAAAATTAAGGGATCTGCTACTTTCCACCATGAAAGAATTGCTGCCATTTAAAAAGCTGGAAAAAGAATGCTGTGTTCTAACCGCAGAACTAGGAATTCATTCAACAGGAACCCGGAATAGGCTTCAGCAGCAGAATCTGTCTTCCTGTTAATACCAGAGGTAAAAATCATCACTCAGGTTAACCTCAACTCTAGCTAATTGCTGTACATGAAGTGACATACAGACCAATTAAATCAATCTAAAAATCTGTAATTTTGTCCTTGGATACCACCAGCAGGCTGGATTTCACCACTGCGATAACAGAGCCTCACTCCTACTGGAAGGAGGAAGGGAACCTTGCCTGTTGTAAAGTACACAGTTAGGGAAATGTCCACATTTCTTTAAAGTGACAAACAATAGTGAGGTTCATGCACCTTCCTGAAGTCCAAGACACCCAGTATGTTGTGTTATAGATGTATCTTACCTCTCTAAGGAACACAAGTTACGGGCTGGTAAGAAAAGAGTTTTTGGCCAGAGGTTAAGCTAACATACTTTCTGTGGTGAGAATGTAAAGCTATGAGTCAATAATTAATTCTGAAATCATGGCACATACACCAATCCCTCTTTTAAAATGCCCAAAGTTGAAGGCCAGCAAAGGTACACATCTAGCAGAGATCTTGCTAATAGGGAAGATGTGATGGTTCTTACCTTTGTCTTCCTGCCTAAATTAAGAATGAGCAAATTTCTACTTGGGAGTTTTAAACCAGAGAGAAATGGTAGCACATTCTGACTGATATGATAGAGAAGATACTCAGATACCAAAAAACTGTCCATCTGGCTATGAATGTTGAATTGCTTTTAAACCAAAAACAGTGCAATGAAAGGTAATAAACATCACTGAAGGCTGTGAAACCCTGCACTCTAAAGAGAAATCTCTAGGATCCACTTGTGAAAATGGAACACTGCAAAAGCAAGTGATGAAGTATTTTTAGCATTCAGTGAAAACCACTGGGAAAATGCTTAAAGTGAGTTGTGTGTCCACTAAGGAAAGCCACATGGTCCTCTTTGGAGCTGCGGAGGAATAGCCAGAGATACAAAATTCACTACTGATCTTTACAGCCTTCCAGCAGCTCAGCCCCTCAGAGTGCAAGGAGCTCTCAAGAGTAGGAACAGTCTCCATTTTGAAGGCAATGCCACTTCACAGTATGAAACCCATAAGGCTTTTGGTGTCGAAATGAAAAACAAAAGCCAAAGATAAATCCTCTGAAAGATCCCTCCATGGGAGATTAACCTCTGCTAATCATCCAACTGCCTGATACCCCAAGAAGGAAAGCTGTGGCTCTGATACTCTTAAAATCCCTGCCATGTTTAGAAAAAGTGTCAAGACTACAGCATTGTCAAAGGTTTTTGTTTGACCTGCCCTGGCATTGAACAGAGTTAGAACTTCTGTATTGCACTGGTTTAATAATGTAGATTGGAGTTTTGGTGGCTAGTGTGAGTTCAGAAGAGCCAGGTTCTGTAACCTCCAGTAAAATTTTCAGAATATTTCAGTATGATTGGGCTGTAATACTGTAAATTCAAAGTTAAAACCATTAAGTAAATCTATACTGACCTCTATACTACATCATTTTATTCTGGCAAGGCTCTAAGAACAAGACCAAGAATCCAGCAAGCTCACACTTTAATTGGGACATTGCTTCATCATCATAAGTATCTTAAACACTGCAGTAACCTGTGTAAGTTCATACAGTTCTGTCACTGAAAGAAACATAGATAAGCAAACTGAAGTATGTCTTCAACAAGGCTTGAAAGAAATATTTCCAGAATAAGGTTGACAAGTAACTTACCTAACAACTCTGGTTCTCATGGTAGTATTAGCTGGCCATTTGTTTTGAACAGACTTCTGAAGGCACCCATAAATATACCTCAACGTCCTGTAGAAATAGTAGATAATTACTGATTACATTAAACTTACAGGATCAAAAAACCTGGTCAGAAAGGACCTAGATCAACCTCCTACTTGATTGCAGAACTGTTACCAACTTTGTATTAGTAACTTAGAAAAATCTTTAAACAATAAATTAACTTTTACTTACATAATTCATAAAAGTTCTATTTTAAAAGTTTGGTTTAAAAAATAAATTTATAAAAGATAAGGAAAACCATTCTGTGTAATTCTGTAGTCATTGAGATGTGCATTCAATGCTTTGTACCTGTTTCCTTGAGTAGTATACCCTTTTTGAAAAAAAGGCCATTTTGATGGCTGATTTTCCTTTTAGTTTCTCTCTTAACTCAATAAAAAGTATTCTTTCCATACATGACACATAGTGAAAAAAGCCAAAAAAGTTAAGCACTACAGTAACAGTCCTCTCCCACTAAAAAAAAAGGAAATTCGTGGCGTACTTCAGAAAATGTTGATCACTGCGTCATATATTTAAAAGGAGTGCAATTTTTCAATGCTAACCTTGCCAGCACTAACACAAAAGAAACTTCCATGCTACTCCAATGTCTCAAAATTGAGTTTTTTTTCGTATACTTTAAAAGCTAATGACACTATGAAAGAAATTCTGTACTATGTACTTTTCATTAGATGATTCAAATCTGAGGTATAAAAACAAGTTACTTTATCAATTAAAAGAAGCAGGAAAAAAACAAGCTCTGCATTTCCCTAGTGGACAAAGGGACAAATAGCATGGTATCACTGTCACTACCTACTTGTATTTTTAATATGCGGTTAACAATTCTATCTCTTTCTCAGAGAAGAAGGACTGCCAAATAGATGTCGTTGTCTGCTAACTACCACTGTCTTCTACCTTTTTGTAAAAATATGAGATTAATTATTTTATTACTATTTTTTCCCTATCTCTTGGGTCTAATAGCTTCTCTTTTAAAAGAAAATCAAATGTGCAAGCCAGAGGCTTTTGTAAAACACTATTAATTCCCACAAGTGTTATTTTCCCCCAATCTATCTTCCTCTGTGTCTATACAGCAACGCTAAGATAAATTGGTAAGAAAATAATTTTAAAGTGCAATGTAATTCATGGCAACAGGAATTTTCAAATATAAATCTGAACAGAAAAGTGCAAACTTACGGGGGCAGTATCTCTGCAGCCATGAATATCTTCTCCACCAATTCTGAAAGTATACTGAGTAGATGTGCCAAATTAGTGTTTACATCTTCATTTTTTTCTAACTTGGAGGGATTTAACTAAAACAGAAAAAGATTAGGTTTCTTCTTCTATTTAGAACTACATATAGATATATATAGTTTCTTAATATTACACACTGAATACTATTTCAAAGCAAATTAAATATTCTGCTGCTGTACAAGTCTCTTCCAGAACCTCAAGCATGTTTCAGTGGCTTGTCAGGAAATGTAAAGCAACAGTTCCAAGTTCTAATATACATATCTGGCTTTTATCAGCTTGGATATTCACCACTTTTCATCTGCATGACTTTTTTGTCTCTCTCAATCCAGATTTCTGATGATTCCCATCTTTTCCAAATTAAGTTGAAGTGAAACACGGGAGTTAGGAGGGTCATTTTAAGAAGAGTTTCAGGATCAGTAACCACCATTTAATATCAGGAATTTTAAAATTAAAACAGAAGTTCGGACCTTAATTTCTACAGTATCTTGGGCTTCATAAGAGTTACTTAGATTAGGACATTCAGTAACAGCTACAGAATGCCTCCAGCTGCTAAATAATTAAAAGGAATTTTGATTAAAAAACTTAGTAAGTTCTACTATGAATAATGTTTGGAGCCAAAATCCAGGAAAAAAAATAAATAAGCATCTCTTAATGAATTCAGTTCCTGTATTTCTGATGTAAATGAAGTCTAGTTCTAAGAGATTATTAAATGTCTCTAAAACTAGTATTTAATGTAAACATAATGCTTAACAACCAATGGACTACTGTGTCAACAAACCAAGATGTTTACAAGCACAGTTAAAGGTATCACCTCACAGGACTGCTTGCTCTCCATGATCTTTAATATAGAGTCTTTCAACGCATGATGAACAAAACTTGTTGCTGTGGCTTTCATATACTGCTCCATAAGTGTGCTTGCCAAAGTGGTGGCACGGAACAAGGTAGTAGCTTCATCTGAAAAAAGAAATTGGAAAGAGAAGAACTGAGAAAAGGAGACATCAAAAAGTGAGGAAGAACATAGCTCTTTGACATAAGCTGCAACTAAAAGAGGAAAAAAAATAGAACATTAGAACCCTTTTGTTCCCACCTGCCCAGAATTCCAGTAAACTTTCATGTGATTTAGAGCAGTACCTTCCATGCTTATCTCCCTGTCATTTAGTGTTCGTAGCAACAAGGACTCAAGCTTTTCATGAAGAAAAATCTTCAATAAAATGCCAGCCAACAGTGTTCTATCCTGGCCACAAACATGTGATAAGGCATAGACTACATGAAGTTCTTTCTGGAGTATAAGCTGAAAGAAAAACAATTTTAAAATATTCAGAAGTTTCTCCTTACATATAACAGCTTTGGAAAAACATGGTATTATACATCTATAGCTATCTATATAAAGCTGTCACTTAAAAATATTATTTGATTACATCAACCAGCGTTACTGAGATCCCTCTCAACCAATGAAAAAAATTCATTTTGACAGATAAGCCACGGATTGTTAAACTTAAATTCATACCTCTTTAAACTCATTGTACTCTTCTTCTGGCATGATCTTCTCCATGGAATATCGTGCTCGAACACGCAAAGATCCTGGCTCAATACCTTTCAATGGTATATGGGAACTGAGTTGAAACCACTCATCTGTTGCATGTCCTTTTTGTAATCGGCTTAATTGGCAACGCATAAACACTTAAGGAAAAAAAAGCATTGTTCAGGTATGTTATCTCCATCAATACAGTGCTACTGTTGAATTAAAAATTTGTTTTATTTTCAGCACATCATTTCATTTCAGGATAAAGATAACGGACAGAGTAAACAAAAAGTTTGTCATCAATATAGTAATGAATTAATTCTCTCTTCGATGGCTTAACAGTGTCCTGTAAACTGAAGAAGAAATATATGGCAATCTGTAAAGAATGTATACATATAAATTCAAAAATGCCACATGAATATTGCCATGGCTTTCCTTGTAACACCCAAGTAAGTAGGTAAAACAGTGCTATCCTGAAAATACAGACAGCAGTCAGTAACTAAAAAACAGGTTAAATCTTTAGAATTCACTACTCCCTTTCCAGCCTTGGGCTGTCACCACCATCGTGTCTGCTCCTATTTATTATTACAGTGTTGCTATGTTGTTCCCAAACATTGATATATGCATTACTTCTATAATAACTCCAGCCTAAGTAAGAGTTTGTGTGTATTAGGTTAAAAAGTATTCCAAATCTCTTGCTGACTAGATAATGAAAGTCAGCTCAAGAATAGCCAGATCATTACCTGTTGATGATGGTACACTGAAATTGACAAGCAATGACCTGGATTGCAGCTGAAGTCTGGTGCAGCAGCTGGCTAGCCAGCTACAGCAGCTGGGAGGTAACACAGGCCCATCCAGAACAGGAACATGTAGTCCTGAGTGGAGGGTTTTTTTCCCACAAAGGAAAGGCCCAGGCACTTTCAGAGGCAACATTGTGCCTGTGAAACATCTACCATACTCCAAGAGGAGTCCACGATTAGTTTTACATTTAATCCATCAGTATGCACCTCTCTGTCAAACACCCTCTCTTTCCATGACAGAGATTTGCTTTTACTTCCTCACATGAAAAACAGAAAGCCCATAAAACAAAAAGCTTATGTTTTTTACATTTCTGCAAAGCCCATACACCAATCTGCCTTGCAGAAATTGTCAACAGTTCAGCAGATTTCTCATTGCCCCAGTGTTGCAATATATAGTAAGATACAATTTGATACTGGAACAGAAAAAAGATCATATTTATAATGCCTCATTCAGGACAATCCAGCTGCCTATTTCATATTCTTTGGAGTTGATGAACTGATAGAAATTAATGCATTTACATCAGTCAAGTAGCATGAAAAACAATCCATCACCATTGGCCACTTATCATGCTACCAATGTGGATGGGATGTCATTAGACTACATAATAAATTGACTTTCGCAGCATACTTCTTCCTGGCATCAAAGCTCAGTACCCACAGCTAAGCAGTGTCATTTTCTTCTTATTTGCTTGGACATGTACCACAGTGAGAGGAATGGTGAATGAGATACAGGACCTAGAATAAAGTGATGATTCCATTTTTCCCTGTGGTTATAGTAGCATTTCATAGCTATAATTTGACTTGACTTTGATTAACAAAAAAACAAACTAACAAATATCTGTACAAGGAGTGCAGAATAGTTGTTATCATAATTTATATTAAATTACCTTAAATTAATAAGACTTTTTTCCTGTTTATCAGGTTATATCAAATTGGTAGGCTCCTTTCAGTAAGAGGCTTCTACTCAACATGAATTAATTTGAAATTAATCATCATAGTGCAAAACCAAACCAGAATCTCCACTCCAGTTCAACACTTTGTGGTGGTGTCCTGCAAGACTTACTAATTCAACTGTCAGTAGTAGCAGATGGAAGTCTACTAATAAATTCTAGGATTTTGGATTTTTCAAGCCATATTGTGTATTTACTTGAATAAGTCCTTATGCAATTTACAATTAGAGAAACAAATTTAAAAAATGAACAGAACTGATGAATTGATGCTTAACTGTTTAGTATCATTTCTGACTATCTGAAATATTTTAAAAAACTCTAACTATGGAACATTTATAATAGGCAAACTTCAATGTAACAACCTGAAAACTTAGGAAATATTTTAAAATACTAAATATATATATAATTCTAATATAATTTTGATATTTAAGTTTTGCGTGTTATGATGAAAGAAACAAAGCAGTGAATCCAACAATTAAATTTTGGGCCTTCAATCTGCATTACATGGAAGGAAAAGCAAGCAGAAAAGGCAAGTTAGCCTAATTAATAACTGGCAAGATGAATAGCATCAGCTGTACAGGACTGCCACTTCATAGCACTCCACAGGTAACATCTGTGGCTGAAAAGGAAAGGAAAGATGGTTGGTTAAGGAAGGGAACCTGTTATCTTGCTTTTGAAGAGTTACAGGTTTATTCTGGCAGTGCAACACAACATACATCAGAGAAGATGTGGTTTAGCTCATTTTACCTCAGTGAACTTCACATATTTTATAGGGCTGGGGGTATAAGCAGAGGTGTATATTCATTCAAGTTGACTTGTTCATTCAAGTTGACTTAGTGTACTCTTTATCTCAAAATGAAAGAGTTATGCTGGACTACTCTTATGCTATAAGAGTGTAGATAACTACAGTAAAGAAATTCAGCTAATCCTGCCCCTGACCTAGAACAGGAAGCCTTCCATCACCTGAATGCACAAAATTAGTAGCATCTACGTAACCTGGACCGAGAGGAGGAAACTACAAAAATACTTTCAAAGAAACTACTGAAGTATCCCACTCAAGAATTACCCTTTTAAGATTCTTTTCCTAATCAAGGCTTTGATGTAAATAGGTAGTCAGTTTTCCAGCTCAAATGAATTCAAGACCAAGTTCACAACTGCAATTATAGCCCTTTAGTCTGTCAGAGAGAATGTATCTTTATTCCTCCTGCTACACAGAAACTTTTCTAGTGAGAGGAGGAGAAAGAGATCTGAAATTGAATCAGGTTCTGCAAGACCATTCAAAATGAGTTGTAAATACCTACTTTGGCTAAGGTTTCCCTACAGATCTTAATAAACCCCTGAAAACCAAAAATCAATAAACTAGCACTAAGGCATAACTTACAGGCCAGTAACACAATATATACAAACTCAAAACAATTACACTAGATTATATATAATCTGATTGCCTTGGAACAGACAGCTCCTAACATAATGAAAAAAAAAAAAGAGATCTTGGAACAAATTTGAAGAGGGCAAGGAGAGCCATCCTGCCCTGCAAGCAGCAAAGAGGAGGCACAGAGCTGAAGCTGCTCCAGAACACGATACTAGAAAACAAGATACCTTGAAGAACAAGAAAAACAAAACAAAACAAAACAAACAAACAAAAAAACAACCACAAAGCAAAACAAAAGTAAAAGTAATATGTGGAAAGATACCTGATCTTAAAAAAAAAATATTTTTTTTCTACCTAACAGCTTCAAATTCACATTCTTCAAACTCTCTTTTCTAGGAAGCTAACAGATTTTATCACCTTGCTGGAACAGAAAACCACAATAAAAAAGCACCTGTCTGGCTAACATGAGGAGAAAAAAATACAGATCCTTTCCTATTCCAAGTGATATTGAGGTAATTTCAGATTTCAGCCAAAGAGTGGTAATAAGGGAAGAAGACAGATGAGGTAAAATGGAAAGAAAATAGGGGAAATTTTCTTCAGAGGCTGCTAAGATTATTTTTTTAATAAACAATTGCACCTTTCCCAATCTCACTGGAAGCAACCAAAAAACCTGAAAAGAAATTCCATGTAGTCAGACTCCACAGAATTGAACATTTTATGAAGCAGACTAATATAGAAAATTTCTCTTTGCTCTCTTTGATAAGCACAGTCATTGTCTAGCAATAGTTACTGTAGAGCAGAGCTATGTCAGACATACAGGACTGGAGTATCGTGCATTTTATTACTAAAATCAGTGGAAGTTACCATCATAAAAACATTAATGGAAAGCCACTACCAAACATCAAAAACATACATAGGCAGTATGGTGAGCCTAAAACACTACTTAATTCTGTTTCGACAATGCTTGACAAAAGCAACAATAACCACACAAAGTATCCACTGCTGTAATGTTATAAGCATTTTTTACAGAAAAATACTTACATATATCTGGATCTTTACTTTTCTTTGTTTTGTTACTAAGACTTATCTCAAATCTATTAATATCAGATGAAAGATCACTAGGAGAAAAGACAGAGAGCCTCAATTAATACTATATTTGGCTGACATTTAAGATTTTCCTAATTTCATTTAAATCCCAAGTAATCATTATCAGCCACTTACATTAGCAAAGACAGGTGCCTACAGAAAATTCTGCCCATGCAGAATTTGTCTGAAAGGTTGCTGCTGTATAAACACATATACAATGTTTTTTAAAATACTGTAAAACAATAAGCAAGTGCCAGGAATCTTAAATCCAATACAAATTGAAAGTAAAATTCACTAATTCAAGATAATTAAGACTTACTCAAAGACAAATTCTTCTGACCATACAGGGTTCTGACCTTCCCTGATATGTGTTTTTGCTACCTGGACACTGTTCAGGTAGATGTTACAATATGGATTAGTAAAATGTTTTACTGGGAGCGTATGAGCTTCTTCTACATGCAAAATGAGACTGCTGACCTGAAAAAAAATAAACAATTTATTTCTTGTTGCTAAAATACAAAGCACATGAATTGATTGTTTTTAATCCTCTATGCAGAGGCTCAATGTTAGTATGTGAATACTGAATACAAAACTCCTTATTAGAAGAGCAAAGACCAAAGGTATTGGAACATTTTAAGAAGCCCAAACAACAAAATAAGAGTAACTCAAATATCTAGACCCACGTTTTTAAGGCAACTTGGGTTTTCAATTTAAAATCATTTTTGAGGCATTAGGATTTGCAAGTAACACTTTTCCAGACACAGAAGATTTTGCTGAAATTGAAGACTGGCACTTCAAGTAAGAGCCATAAACAATTCCAAATACAGTGGTTTATTGTTTGGCACTTTCGTAACAGATTATGTAAAATTCTCTTGTGCAACACATTACATTGTATTCTTTTATGTAGATAAGCATTGTTTTCGCTTTTTGAAGAAAGCAATTCCCTTTTTCTTTTGGACCCTCAAGCTCCCAACTGCACCTGTCACTTTATCTGTAAATTCACCTAATTTAGTATCCAAACTTCTTTAATGTTCACAACCAGCTGCAGTTTATTACTTTTTATTCACCGTTTTATTCTTTCCTCTACTGTAGTAACAAATAAATCATATTAGGAATTGTTGAAGTATTTACCTGTTATTCTCCAGTCATTACAGACATAGCTATTTAGGACTGA
The DNA here is from genome assembly GCA_013398075.1 of Notiomystis cincta. Lineage (NCBI taxonomy): Eukaryota > Metazoa > Chordata > Aves > Passeriformes > Notiomystidae > Notiomystis > Notiomystis cincta. The sequence goes on along the minus strand of VZRX01018058.1, from coordinate 16,283 downwards.
CTGTCCTCAGTCTCTGAAGAAATTCTGGCATATATAGCATTTTCAAGAGGCCAAGACAAATTGAGACACAAGCATGGTTCAGCATGTATTTCTTATATAAAATTAGTATTATTAGTTAAATATCATGTATTCATATGTAAATAAAATGTAAATAGCGAGTATTTTATGTATGTTTTATAAATTTTTTGGTTTACGTGTCATACAAATTTTTTAAGTTTCCCATGTGAAGTGTATTCAAAAACCTGCTGGCTTCTTTAGACTTTTATTCAGGATTTGCTACTGTTGAAAGGAAAATTCTGAGATTTATGAATATCATTTTGCACAGAGGAGACAAAGTACTTTTCCACAAACACCTCCAACCCCACAATATCAGCTTCACCTGACGCAAACGTTTATTTGATGTTCCAGGACTGGTTTTTCTTAAACTGCAAAACATCTGCAGAGCTTTCATCCAGTCCTAAGAGAGAAGGATGGAGAAGAAGGCAATGAAGTCGACTCAGATATAACTTCTTGCAGAGGAACAGACATTTGCAAGAAGCATCTGAATTTTCACTTTAGCTTAGCAAAACCTAAGTTTTCTCTAATTCCACAGTACAAAAGTTTGAATATTAAAACAAATTTACTATCTTTACTAAGCAAAACCTCAAAAAGGATTTGCAAATCTGAAACATTTTCTCTTTTAGAATTATCAAGCATTACTAATGAATATACAGGGTGACCTTTGCCAATTTTCCAGTGTAGTGATACTACAAGAAATTAGAAATTGTATATAAAATTAAGCAAAACTTGTTTGCTTCTGAGAAAATTGCATTTAACAAGCCAAACTGGTCAGATTATTCCCTTCAGTACTTCTGTATGGCAGTCATGTTTGTCTTTGGAAGGTGGAAGATATATTACAGCCTCATTCTCTAGTTACTGTTTCCCAGCCATTAAATCCTGTACATTTCTTGCAAAGCATAAAATTTAGGTTTCGACCAGCAGTCTTCTCTTCAGTCTGTATCTCAAAGATCTGCCATCTACTCTCAAAGTACTATTTACCAATGTCATTAAAACCCCCACAACAAACCCCAAAAACTCCCCTTCAATCATTCTTCACAACATCTTCCACATTTTAAAAATACAGGAATATGTACTGCATCTATTCTCAGCTAGATCACTTTGTGAGTTAGGCTTCAGCTTTCAAATCTTTCCAAGGAAAAGCTTTCAGCTATACCCCACCAAGTTTCCATTTTTCTATGAAATGTTAGATAGTAAAGAAAGATGAGCTTTCTCAAAAGAGAAATATTTGTAAACTTTTCTGGGCCAAAGCCATGCTATAAAGAAACCTGAAACAAATGTATTCTGTATAAATGCAGTGAACAGCTTCTTAAGCAGTTTCAAAATCAAAGCAAATTAAACCAAATGTTCAGGAAACAAACCAGGATATTCTATCTTCTACACATTCTTAATTCTTTTACTTTTTAGAATACAAAAGATTTTACAGATATGACAAAATTAATCAAGGAACATGGAATTTATATATTCTCAATTACGATACAGCACACTGCTTCTCAAAGACAGTAGGCTGACACTTGTATGATAAATGCCACTACATCATTCTTATGTCATCTCTGCAAATTTAACAATTTGCATTAATTTAACAAGAAAATCTGTGTTCTCCTTTATATACAGCACATAAAAAATACTGTATTTATATAGCCTTCATGCTCTGGTGAATATGGTCTGAGTGATCTAAAAAGCTTTTATCCCACTCAAATAACATCAAATGCAAAGCTTAACTTCTAATGCAATGTTTACATCAGAGCTGTGAACTTGCAGAGCTTAAAACTTAATAAACAAGAATACTGTCATTTTAGATACAATCTGCTGGTAAAATAAAGTAGGCTTCTATCCCACAATTCTTAATCAGTGAACGTAACTGTTAAGAGAGCTAGTAAATAAAGATACCATATAAACCCAGAAAACCTTACACTGTGCACCATTAGGGCCAAAGACTATGCACAACTACAACTATATTCATGGCAAATAACTGGAAAAGGCAGTTCAATGCACTTTGGTCACTGGGCACACAGACGTGCATTAGCATTTTATTTATTTCACTCTAAAGTAAAACTCTCACTTACTATGCTGTGTTTTATAACATAGAAAAGACCTGTACATTTTTTCTTCTGAATTAAACTATGTCAAAAAATATGTATGTTCTCCAGAAACAAAAGACAGAAAATAATGGAAGTTCTTCACATGGGACCTGACTGGAATTTGTCAAAACTGAAACCCTGAAGAGCACGTAATAACAGGTGTTGGATACAGCTGCAACCTTTCCCCTCAGAGATCTACTAGTCCACCTGCTATATAACCATTAAATATTTGTGATACATTTGCTTCCTGTTTCAGAAGGGCAACATTACTGAACAACATAAGATAAAAAGTTACTTTTTTTACACTAAGCAAAAAAAAAGCTCTCACCTGTGCTTGTTCTGGAGTTTCGCCTGCAAAGTAAAAGATGTAATGCTCTTCACTAAAGTGCTGAACTACTATCTGAAAACAGTTTGGCCTTAAAAAAAAACAAACAAAAAACCAAAAATTAATTAATCTTAGTTCAGTGTAAACTTTGTTTTGGCAAACAGATTTCTGTTGTTTGTCTGTATGGTGCATTGAGTAATTGCTTCGATTGTTGTTTATCTACATGTTACCATCACACATGGAAAGAGGAAGAACTCCAACAAGATTTCTCAGATCTTCAAAACCGCATTTTGTTTTTGAATGTATTGTGTCATTTTAAGAAAACTACAGTGCATGCAGCCTGCTTCAGAATATTAACACATTTGTAGAATGGTGTGTACTGAACAGGCATGTATGCTGGCTTACAGTCGAGGCAAAAAAACAGCAATCTGAAAAAACTTGTCGATAAGGATTATTTCTAGAGTTTAAAAGCAGCAGAGGTTTAGCATTATTTCACAACCAGTTAATCATACATGAAGGATTTTTCTTTCAGGGAACAGTATTAACCTAAGGAACCCCCTACATGAATGTATCCCGCAGCTCTCATGACCAATGAAATGTGTACTGGATCATACACAGAACATTCAAGTGTACGTGACACAAACCTTTACAACCGTAAATGCCGCAGAAGTGCAGACTTCACTGTACTCCTGAGGAAAGGGCAGAGGCGGTTTTTTATCATCTACTTGAAGTGCAGGAGGAACTCTGTCTCAGCTGCAGTTCCTCACTAAGAGCTTCCTAAGCTGCTGCAACCTTGTATTGTCCTCCTACACACATCTAAGTACCACCTAGCACTCAACTGTGCTCCAACCCACAACACAGGGTTTCTTAAAAGCTGTTTAAGAGAAAAAACCAGAAGGTTTCTTGATTACAATATATACCAAAGCTTGTTGCCTAACTGTCAACTACCTAGGGAATATTTCAGTATTTTTTTAATAATCTTTACCTATATCTGTGCTCCTCATTCCAGTAGTTGCATGTTAGGGGTTTCTTTTCAAAATTAATATAGATTTTAAAAACCCCCAGAGAGAACAAAGCATCAGTATTTGCAGATCAAGAAATGACACTAATTTTAAACATGTGGTCTCTAAGTTTTTTCACAAAGTAACTAGAAGTTGACTATATATAATTTTTCAGTAAATCCTAGGATACTTAGGATAACCAGAATTTCTAACCTCTGTAGTTATTTCTTCTATAAAACACGATAATACAAGCCATTGGAGTTGGTTTTGTAACTACCAATTAAAAAATATATAAACTCTATTCTTAATTACTAGTGATATCTAAAAGACTCCTGATTCTCAACTTTCTTGCTGATAATCATGTCCCCTGTGGTCAGCATACTTTGAATTTCAAAATACTACAGTAAATAAGATTTTATGTGTAAGTAACTCTGAGTATAGTAATTGTGCAAAAACAATCTCTGAGGATGTTTACTTATAGTAAAGAAGTAGTACACTATAAACAAAGAACTTGTTTTTAAATAGAAAAGCACCTACAGACTTCTAACCAATTTAGCTTTCAAATACCTATCAAAATAATGCAGAACTTCTAGAACTTACAAGAATTCTTTATCTTATTAATCCTTGGTGAAATAGGATTAAAAAAAGCCAACGTCCTACCTGCCAAATAAACTGTCATGTACTCCATAGACAGAACACACGCTAAGGTCTATTAGTCCTTTGGGTTTTGTGGCTCGTTTTTCACTTTCAAAATAGATAAGCTGGGCATCATTTCCCTCTAATATGAAGTACAAGTTTTTCCATCTCTTTCCTTTACCTGTACAAGAGTCAAGCAAACGGTTACAATATTGTCTAAAACAACATGTAAATTTTGTAAATTAAGAAAACAGAAGAGGGCAGTAAAGTTTCTGTCAAATTTTGAAAAGAACAATGTACAGATTATCACACTTTAGTTGTAATATCATTATACAGATTCAATTTTATACAACATGTGACTAAAACCAGACCCCCTTCACAGATGCAGGCAGAGTTGCAAAAGGTTCATCAAACATCTTCAGTGCTCTCAACAGCTTTATGCAAGTGCATATGAGCTGCCTGAACAGTGAGCTCCTCTCAGTGTTATGCCTGTATCTACACAGATTGCAAGTAACGACAGTGTGGAATCCATCCATCAGATTTTTTTTAAGAAACAGACTCTTGACATTAGAAAGTCACTCCTAAATTCTGACCAATGTTTCTGAAAGATTGTATTACAATATCTTAAAACAGTAT
>VZRX01018057.1:16023-30416 GCA_013398075.1 Notiomystis cincta | reverse complement strand
AAAAAAAAACCCCCTCACCGAACCCCTAAAACAAGCAAGAAAATAACGGGAGGGGGAAAGAAGCGAAAAATAGGGAAAACCACCCCAAAAGAGTGGGCGGGAGGTGGCCGGGGACAGGCGGGGCGCGAACCCGCGGCGGGGAAGCCCCTTCCCCTCATCCCCCCCTNGGGCGGGAGGAGATTCGTGAGGGCCGCGCTGGGGGTAAAGAAAAGAAAAAAAAAATAGAAAAAAACAAAAAAGGCTTTGAGGAATTGCGGGGGTTTGGTTGCGTTTTGCTTGAAATTTTGCGGCGGCCCGAGCGGGGCCGGGGAAGCAGCGGGGGGAGCCCCGCGGTGCCCCCGGGTGAGGAGAGCGGAGCGGGGAATCCGCCTCCTTCCTGGGCAGGGCCCTGAGGGAGGCAGCGCTGCCTTGGGCAAGTGGTTTATTTTTTTTTCCCTTTCCATCCTATATTTTAATTATTTTTCCCTGTTTGTTTGGGTTTTTTTTTGGGCGATTTTGAAAGTTGTCTGGGTTTTGCTCGGTTTTTTGCCCCGATTTCGCCTCACCGCTCTTACAGCTGGCAGCTTCTTCCCTGTTTTAAAGGCGGATTTAAGGCTTTAAAATCAGCTTCCCAAAGGGATAAACTCGGCTTTTCCCCCTTTTCCATGCTTGGATTTTGTGCTGTTTCTGCTCGGGTTTGCCTCACGCCAAAGAAAGTTGGGAAAAGTCGGAGCAGGAAGGGATTCCCTGCTCCTCAGGGCTGGGAATGGGCAGCGAGGAGCTGGAAAATCGGGATCGTTTCACCTGTCAGCGCTTGGCTTTCCTTGGAATTTTCCGGGAATTTGTTGGTTTGCTCCTCCCAAGGCTGTTCTGGACTCCAGGTTTTCAGGGAGCTGGGAATTCCAGTTGGGAATGTTGTTGTTGTTGTTCCGAGTTGCTCCCAGCTGTGTGCACGTGGGTTTTTTTCGGGAATGAAGTCGGTGGGATGAGTTTTGTTCCTGTAAAATATTACAGGAAATTCCTGCTCCGTCCTCCCTCTGGAAGCGAGATTTACAAGGAATCTTGATGCCAAAATCATTTATTTGTGGATTTCAGGAAGTTTCAGGCGGGCAGGATGAGTTTGGAATTCTTTTTCCTTAATTTCGACTGCTCGTCCTTATTATTTCCCAATTTTTACGTGGAATAGAAAGAAACCCTGGGAAAACGGCCCTGAATTTTGGGAATTTCCTGCAATTCCACGCTGCTGTTTTGATTTATTTTATCCAGAATTCAATATTTGGATGGGGATGGGGTTTCCTGAGCTTCTTTGGGATATTTTACACCTGGATCTCCCATTTTTCCATGGAATTCTGGCCTTTTCCATCGGCTCATCGCAGAACTTGGAATCCTGATTAATAAAACATCCTAAAGAGATCCTCAGGTGGATTCTGTGGAGAAATTCCCTCCCCATCTTGTTTTTGGTGCTTAATTTTTTAATTTTCCCTTTTTTAATAAAAATTAATTCGATATTGGGAAAAATCTGGATTTTAAACCTGGAAATTTGGGAATTCTGAGTGTTCCAGCAGTTTTTTTCCCAGATATTCCCACTTTTTATCCCATTAAATTTATGAACGACAGCAAAATTATCATTTTGTTTGTCTTATTAATATAAATTTTAATTAGAATGAATTAATTCCCGTCAATTTCCTTCAGGAAATGCTCCCCTGGGAAGTTTTTGGCCCTTTCCTGATCATTCCCATTGGAAAATCCAGAGGAAAATCCAAATATTCAGAAGCAGGGACAGCTGAGGGGTTAAAATTAGGCTCAAAATTGGAATTAATGGGGGAAAAAAATTCCTTGATCAGCTCCAGCTTCCAGCAGGGATCAAACCTGGACTTGGATTCCTCCTGCTCCTGGCTTTAAAATTCCCGATTTTCTCATTCCTGGATTTTTTCCCCCTGGAAATTTTAATTTCAGAGGGAAACAATGGAAAATTCCCTTTAAAATTAAAAATAGATTTTAAAAAAGGCTTTTTCCTCTTGTTTTTCCTCATTTTTCTGGGATGCTGCTGGATTTCTTCTTTCCCTCCTGAGAATTCCCATTTTTTGGCAAGTTCCAAATGTTTTCTGGGATTCAGGTGGCCAAATTCCAGCCGGAAAAAGAGGGAAAAGTTGGGGTTTAACTGGAATTCTCTTGGATTCCACCTCTTGGAATTCCTGAAGGGACCGAAGTTCTTATCCTGCCTTTAAATTATTGGGAAAAGGTGGGAAAATCCAAACTTTCCGGGATTAAACCTTGGGAAAAAGTGGGAAAATCCAAACTTTCCTGGATAAAACCTTGTCCTAACACAGCCGTGGAGCAGGAGCAGCTGGAATTCCATGGGATTTCCCAGGGAACAACTCCTGCTTTTCTGCTCAGAATGTATCCCAAAAATCGGGAATTTCACGGGATTTGGGACTTTGGAATTTGCTGTGTTTAAAAATTCCCTTTATTTTCCTGGTGACCCCTCCTAAAACTCCATGGAATGGTGGCAAAAACTTCCTTGGCTGCTTCCTGGAGTATTTCCATCCGGAATATCCCTTGGCACGAGAATTCCTGGATGTTTCCTTAAATATTTGCATCCCATAAATCTGCTTCTCCTTAAATCCTTGCATTCCCTAAGGAGGTGGGAATTCCATGGATTGCTCCCTCCTCCTGCTCTCCAGGCGTTGTTAAATCCTGGGAATTCCGGCCTCGGAACTCTGGGATACACCAGGGATGGATTCAAAGTCAGGGAATTCGGGAATAGCGCTTGGAATTCCCAGCACTTCTGGGCTCCCGGAAGGAGCAGGAATTTCCTGGGATAACGGGAAGGGTTCAGCTCAGATCCTCTGAATCCAGGAATTCCAGCTGGGAATAGGGGGCCGGAATGTTGGGAATGCTGGATGACATTCCTCATCCTGCAGGAATTTTTCCCTGTCCTGCAGACAGAACAGCTGGAAAATGGGAATTTTCCGGGATTTTCCTGGATCGCTCCAATCAATCCTGAAATTTAGGGAAGCACAATCCCTGAAACGCTTCCAAAACCAGGGAAAAATCCTTCCCACCACTCCCTTATCCATGGATTTACTGGGATTCTTTCCCTTGAAAGCCATAAAAAAGCAGGAAAAGCTGCTCTTTCCCGAGTCTTTTCCGGAATTATTCCTTAATTCATTGGAATTGAAACGCTGGAATTTTTTCCGAGTCTCCACCTCGTCCCAGGAATGCCACAAAGGCTCCCAATCCCAACCTGTGGAGTTTTCCAGGGAAAAGCGCCCTGCAATCCTGGTTTTTCCTTCTGTTTTCTTGGATAGGAGAGGAAAAACCTTTGGAATGTGGCAGCGCCGCTTTTCCAGGAAAAATCCTTGGAGCTGGAGAGATCCTGGGAAATTCCAGGCAGGAGCAAAGTGATCCCAGCTGCTGGAAAAGAATGGGAATATTCAGCTGGAATGGGATTTCATGGAAAGATGAAGCTGTTTATTACCAGGTTTGGAATATTGGGAATTTTTATGGAGTTCCCATGGAATTCCCAGTGAAAGTTTTCCATGGAGAGCCTTCCTGATTTATTAATGGATACCCTGAGCGTGGAAATGTGGGAAAGGGGAATTTTGGGATTTAGGGAATGTGTTGGAGGTGGATTTTTCCTTCTGGAATTTCTTTAGGATTGGAGATGCTCCATAATTAGATCCAGGAATTCCTGGGATTCTTCACCTTTCTGCCCCTCAGGAATTCCCCTTGGATTCTCCCAGAATGGAGCAGAGGGATGTGGAATAATTGAATCCATCCCTAATTTTTTTGGATGGGATTTATCACTTGAAAATCCCAAACATCACTCAGAATTCCAGAGCTTTTTTCCGGAGCTGTGTCCGAACACGGGGCAGCTTGGAAGTAAAAACTCCATGAAAAATCCCACTCGACAATTCCCAACTGATCCAAATTCCAGGAATTTCCTGTCCTTTTTCCCAGCTTTTCCTGGCTGGGAGAGGGATTTTCTGGACTTCCAGAGGGAAGAGGCTGATCCATGTGGGATGAGCCGAGTTTAAAAGGTGCCTGTTCAGGGCTTTAGGAACCCGGGATAGGGATCCATAGGGATTTAGGAATTCTGGGATAAGGATCCACAGGGATATCCGTGTGTCAGTGCTTGGGAAAGCAGCACATTCCCAAAAATCCAGGTGTTTGTGTGGCTGCACCGTGTCCACCTGGCCGGACATGCTGGGATTTGGGAATTTCAGGCCAAAATCCTGGGAATTCCCAGCTCTCCGTGCCCATGGATTGGAGGGTTTCTGAAGGAGACTTGGGATGTTTTTCCTGGTTTATCCCAGAAAAAAAGGAGGATTAGGAAGGAATCTTCTGGCTCTCCATGATTCTGGTGGGATCGGGATCTTCTCCCAGGAAACAGGGATGGGATGAGAGGGCATTCCAGGATGGGGCATCAGCAGGAATTTTTTCATGGAAAAGGTGGATAAGCATTGGAAAGGGCAATTCCTTATGGAATCTCTGTCCCTGGAGGTGTCCGTGGAATTCCGGGATGTGGCACTCGGTGCTCTGGGATCAGGCACAGCTTGGATTCCATCCTGGATGTCTTTTCCAGCCTCAGTGATCCCGGGATTTCGGAAGCTTTAATTAGTGATGGGATTTTTCCAAGGAAGTTGCAGCACAGGAGGAATTCCAGTCTGAATTTTGGGAAAGCCGGGATGAGTTTTGAGTCTGGAGTTTTCTGGGATGGGAATTTGATGTTCCCAGGTCGGGTGTAATCCCAAAAAAGTTGGATCCCATCCAGTCCCATCCGTGCCTTTCCTGGGGGATTTTCCAGCCTGGAGGATTTCCAGGATTTCCAGGGAATTGGGTCAGGTTCCGGCAGAGTCTCTCCCTACCCTGGGATTTTTGGGAATCTCTTCCCAGTACATTCCCAGCCAGGAGCTGCTCATGGGTAACTGGATGGAAATGGGTTTATCCCATCTCGGATATTCCCAATGGGAATTTGGTGTTCCCAGGAAAGGTCGGCTGGATTCCGTGGCTTGGTGGTGTTTTCCAAGGATTTCTGATTCCAGTTTGGAATTCTGGGGTGAACGAGGCAGGAATTCCAAGGAACCTGGGAATCGTGGATTCCCCGGATCCAGCAGGGAGCTGCTGGAGGGCACAGGATTTCTGGGATAGGGAGAGTGTCCCTGGGGGAATTCCCATCAACTGGAGCTTGGAGAAATCCCAACAAATTCCTGGGAATCCATAGAGGTGGAATTCTGCTCCCGATCCCAGGTATCTGTGTTAATCCGATCCAGTCCCTTCCCTGCCTCTCCTGGGGGATTTTCCAGCCTGGAGGATTTCCAGGATTTCCAGGGAATTGGGTCAGGTTCCGGCAGCGTCTCTCCCTGCCCTGGGATTTTGGGAATCTCTTCCTGGCCAGGAGCTGCTCGTGGATAACTGGATGGAAATGGATTTATCCCATCTCGGACATTCCCAATAAAACCTCGGAGGGCTGTATCCAAATCCCAAATCCCGTGGGGCTTTGGGGACAGAATTCCATTGGCCATCACCTGGGGCAGGAAATTTTCCTTGGGAATTTTCCCTTCCCTGGGGAATCGGATCCTGCTCCAGGTCAGGTCCTCATTCCCGAGCAGCAGGAGTAGCTGCGGATCCCCCCTGGAATGGGAATCCCCTGGAATGGGAATCCCCTGGAATGGGAATCCCCGGTGGCCAGGGGCCATGGCACCTGCTGCCCTCCCTGCCACGGGCAGAATTCCAAGGGCTCCGAGGGGGCCGAGCTCTGGAAAACCTGGAAAAGCTCCGGAGCTGCGGCCAAGCGGCCGCAGAGCAGCTGCTGTGATCCAGGCCGGAGATATTCCATGGTCTCCTTCCCTGTTTTCCACCGGGAGCGGGATCGCTCGGAGGCTCCCGTGGGGTTGGATCGTGGAGAGCTTGGAATTGCGGCTGGAAAATGGTGCTGGATTCAAGGAATTAATTATTTTAATTAGGTTCTCCAGCTTGGGGATATTTGAGGGATGATCCTGGAGCAGGGATTGGCTCCTGGGAGCCTTGGGAGCAGCTCTGGTAAATCCAGGGATTGAGGATGCTCATCCAGGTTTTTCTTGGCATGGTCACATTCCAGGTGGGATCGGAATGGGAAATTCAGGGAATTCTCACCTCCAGTTGGGAATTTTGGAGGAGTTTCTGTCAGTGTGGGGAATGTTCATCTCCTTGTCTCCATGGGCTCCTGCAGGAGTTGGGATTTCAATGGAATTCTGTGGAATCATGGAATAATTTGCGTGGGAAGGGATCTTAAAGCTCATCCTTGAGCAGAGAAATTCCCATTATCCCAAGGTGCTCCAAGCCCCATCCAGCCTCAGGCATTCCAGGGATCCAGGGGCAGCCACAGCTTCTCTGGGAATTCTATCCCAGCCCCTCCCCAGTTCTTCCCAAATTTTCAGCCTTCCCCAAAACCCGGGAATGTTGTGCCTCCCTCAGAGCCTGCAGCACAAATCCCATGGAGCGAGGAAGAACCTGAGGAGGTTTCTGGCCAAGATTCCCAGATCCATGTGAGGACAAATTGGGAATGCTGGGAGTCAGGGAGGTCATTCCTTACTGGAGAGAGATCCAAGGGTTTTCCTGGCTTGGAAGAGCAGCGAATTCCCAAAATTCCCAGTGTTTATGTGTGTCCTTCTGTCACCTTGGGAAGCCTCCAAGGACCCACTGGGATTTGGGAATTTCGGCCCAAATTCCTGGCTCGCCCTGCCCATGGATTGGAGGTTTTCTGAAGGAGATTTGGCCTTTTTCCTGGTTTATCCTGGAAAAAAGGAGGATCAGGAGGAATTTGGCTTCCCACAACTCCCAGGAAGGAGGGAGCAGCCGGTGGGATCGGGATCTTCTCCCAGGGAACAGGGACGGGATGAGAGGGAATGGCCTCAGGCTGGGCCAGGGGAGGCTCTGGTGGGAAATTGGGAAAATTCTCTCCTGGAAAAGGTTGTAAACATTGGAGCTGCCCAGGGAGGTTTGGAATTCCCATCCCTGGAGGCGTCCATGGAATTCCTGGATGTGGCACTCGGAGCTCTGCTGGGAATCAGGCACAGCTTGGACTTAGTGAGCTTGGAGGGCTTTTCCAATATCAGCAATTCCATGATTTTCCAGGTCCCCTCTGGAGAGGCTCCATGTCCTGGGTGTCCCTTGGGAGTAATTCCATGAAATCCAGTGGCTGCTTCCACATAGTTTCCTGTTCCTGCCCGTGGATGCTCCCAGTGAATCCCGTGGCTTTGGGAACAGGGAATGTTGGGAAGAGATGAGAGCCCTCCTTATCAGGCAGGGAAGTCCTCAGCAGCTCCAGGGAATCTTCAGTCCATGGGCTGGAGGTATCTGGGAATGTCGGGAATAGAATGTGGGACAAGGCTGGGCGAGGAACACTTGGAAGCTGAAGCTGCTCCAGGTGTGATATCCCATTCCAATGGATTCTGGATTCATCCCAGGAACCAACTTCTGCTTTTATCCCCCACACTCCCCTGGGAGCGCATTCCAGGAGGTTTTTCCATGGAGTTTGGGCCTGTGGGTGTGGCTTTCCCGGCATGGAGCAGTTTTTTGGGATAACTCCAGGTGCTGTGGTCGGTATTCCATGGGTGCTTATTCCCACTCCGTGGTGTTGGGATGGAGTTAAGGACACACAGGCTGGATTTCCTGGTCTGCTGGACACAAATTCCCAGAGGATTCTTAATCCACCGGGAGCAGCACCGGGATTTCCGTGTTTTTTCGGGGATTATCACCTGATCCAGGTGCGCTCCGGAATTCCCGTGTCCGGAAAGATTTATCCCATATTTCGGTGACAAAAAACAAGGAATAAATGGCAAAATCATCACTTCACAGTGGGAAGCTCCAATCTTTGGGAATGCTGCAGGAGCTGGAATTTCCCCTAATATTCCAAGAACTCCTGAAAGGCAAAGGAGGAGGAGATTCCAGTCCTGCCGGGCTCCGGGGAGCTGGTTTAGCTGGAATGTGGGCACATTCCCACTTCCCTGTGCAGCTGCCGGCTCTGTGCTCCCAGCGGGATGCAGCGAGCCTGGATGGGATCCAGAGGGCTCAGGACGGACAAATCCTTGGAAAAGTTCCCTGTGGAAAACCTTTCCCAAGGCTGCTCCTCCTGGAATATTTTATGGAGAAGGGAATGTGCCGTGGAAGGAAGAGAGCTGTGGGGTGTCAGGAAAAATCCCACAAATCCCGTTCCTCCTCCTTTGGCACACCTGGATTTCCTTGGGGATTCTCAGGACATCCGGCCATCCTGGAATTTTGTTGGGAATGCTGTAGTTTCCAGGGATTCAGGGAGTTCACACCACAAGCACCAAGGTCACGGTGCTTTTGGGAGGGGTTGAGAATGTGCTCTGCTCTTCCCAAACCTCCCAGCTCATCCAAGCTTTTCCAAAGCTTGGATTCCAGCAGCTTTCTCCATGGATTTGTTGGATTTGTGCCTTTGCCCGGTGCTGGGAACAGGGAAGGAGGGAATGTGGCACTTGTGTATCAAAACTTCCTGAAAGGAAGAGAGGAAGCAGCCTTTCCTAAAAAATTCCACAGTGGGGTTGGAATGGGATGATCCCTAAAGTCCCTTCCACCCCCAAAAATTCCAAGATTCTAAAAAAAACGCAAAATAAAAGGAAATTAAAAACCCCAGTTGGATCATTTGCCATGGTACTAAAGGATTTTCCTGTGTATCCAAGGCTATTTCCAGCTCTTCCTTAAATCTCTGTAAATCTGAGGGAATTTTTGTGCCATTCCCTGTTTTCCATGCCCTGGGAGGATGGAGGGATGGATATCCCACCTCCCGGATCAGGCCTGGAGCTGTTTGTCCCTCACCGTGAGCTCCGGGCTCATTCCCTTCCCTCCATTCCCGCTCGCCTCAGCTCCCGAAATTCCTGCGAGGAATTCCCAAATTCCTCTGAGACCAACCCCACCTGGAGCTTCCCATTGTGGATCCCAAACCTTCCCAGCTCCGTGTCCGGGGGTGCTGGGATGAGATAAGGGAGCAGGGACAGAGATAAGGAGGAGTCGCCTCCATTGCGATTTTCCCGCCTTTTTTTTTTGGCAGGAACTCCGAGGCGCGTGAGGGGAACGTGAGGGGAAAAACTCTTTATTTATCCCAAACGGACCCTCTGGAGAATCCTAGTAATTAAACATCGCTGAGGGAAGAGATCCACGTCTTTTCCACCTAAATTTCACTCCCAAGGAGTAGTTTAGGAATTTATTCTGGGAATTCTGGGGGGGGTTTCCCCTCAGCGCACAGGATCAGGAGCAGTGCCTCGATCTTGGGTTTCTTCTCAGCGCAATCCCAAATTCCTGCTGAAAACCTTGCTAATTCCTTGGAATTCCTTCTGTTTTCCCTGGATTTCTCCCCTTTCCAGGTGAAAGAGCTCGTTCTGGACAACTGCAGGTCGTACGAAGGGAAAATCGAGGGCCTCACGGATGAGTTTGAGGAGCTGGAATTCCTCAGCACAATCAACGTCGGCTTAACCTCAGTTGCAAACTTACCAAAGTTAAACAAACTTAAGAAGGTAAATTCCACCTCCCCGAAGCCGAATCCATCCCTGTTTTTCCCCCTTCTTCGTGGAAAAGTGGCTGGAGTGGGATCAGATGGGATTTTTGAGGATGTTTTTGGGCCTTTGCAGCTCGAGCTGAGCGACAACAGAATCTCAGGCGGCCTGGAAGTGTTGGCAGAGAAGTGTCCGAACCTCACGCACCTAAACCTAAGCGGCAACAAAATTAAAGATCTCGGGACAATAGAACCTCTGGTGAGTCGGGATTGCTCCAAGGAACGGGATAAATCCCATTCCAAACCCCTCGGAATACCCTCCTCTATCCCAGCGTGCTCCAAGCCCAGCCTGGGGCACTTCCAGGGAATGGCCTGTCCTCATTCCTTCCCAAAATCCCAGCTCTTCCTGCCCCCTGCATCCAGGCCCATATCCCAAGTCCTGGGGAGCTGGGATTCTCCAAGGAATGGGATTCATCCCATTCCAAATGCCTTGGAATACCTTGTGCTATCCCAGCTTGCTCCAAGCTCAGCACTTCCAGGGAATTTTGCTCCTGGAACCTGTGCCAGGGCTTCTCCCGCTCATTCCCTCCAAAATCCCAGTTATTCTTGGGATTCCTCCCTGCATCCAGGCCCACCTCCCAAATCCTGGGAAGCTGGGATTCCCCAAGGAACGGGATTCATCCCATTCCAAACCTCTTGGAATACCTTGTGCTATCCCAGCTTGCTCCCAGTCTGGCCTTGGGCACTTCCAGGGAATGTCATTCCTTGATCCTGTGCCAGAGCCTCTCCTTCCTTCCCGATATTCCAGCTAATCCAGGGATCCAGGCTGCATCCCAGTCCCTCTCCCTGT
Organism: Notiomystis cincta; assembly: GCA_013398075.1. NCBI lineage: Eukaryota > Metazoa > Chordata > Aves > Passeriformes > Notiomystidae > Notiomystis > Notiomystis cincta. The sequence goes on along the minus strand of VZRX01018057.1, from coordinate 20,091 downwards.
TCCGGGTGAGCCGCTGCTTCCCTCTAGTGGCTGCTGGGCTGGACTCCCCCATTCCCTGTGGGAATCCCCGCAGCTTCCCAGGATTCCGTGGGCTCCGGATCCACCTCCAGGCACAGTAATTCCCACTAAAATCCCTCCAGGAGCAGCTCCTTCCCGGATCTCCTTTCTTGCTGAGCTGTTAAACTCACGGAGGGGCCTGGAACTGTTCCCAGTGCTCCCACTTTTCCCAATTCCAGCCCTTTTCCCCAGGTGCTTTAAAGGGAAGGGAGAGATTCCCTTGGAGTTTGATATTTCTTATCCAAGGATAAGCCTCGACACAAGTCCTCAATTCCTTGGGCTTTTGTGATTAATATTTCCAAGTTCTGTGGGTACTGCAGACCTCTTCCCAAAAAAACCCGAAACATTCCCACAAAAACCTGCAGGAATTTAATTCCTGATCCATTTCCACGTCTTTTTTCATTTTCCAGAGGTTAAGGAAAAGCCATTCCGTGTTTTAAACCTCTCTTAGGGAAGTTCCTGTGTCCAGATGATCCATTCCTGCTTCCATCTGCAAGATTTCCTGCAGGAATTCCAGGCTCTGGGCCCTTTGGGATAATTCCCTGGATACCAGTTATTCCCAGCATGGTTCTGCACCTTCAGCTCTTCCCAAATTTTAGGTTTGGGAGCTGCAGGATTCCCAGGAGAACCTTTTCTCTCCCAGATCCCAAATGGAAGAGCCCAGAACAGCCCCAGGAATCCCTTGAGCACATTCCCTGTGGGATCCTTGGCTTTGGAGAGAATTCCTGGCCCACTAAAACCTGCAGGAATTGAATTCCTGATCCATTTCCAGGTCTTTTTTCATTTTCCACAGGCTAAGGAATAACCTTTCCATGTTTGAAACCCCTCTTGTGTCCAAATGCTCCATTCCTGCTTCCATCTGCAAAAATTCCAGCAGGAATTCCAGGCTCTGGCTCCTTTGGGATAATTCCCTGGACACCAGTTATTCCTTTGGGTTTGGGAGCTGCAGGACTCCCGGGAGAGTCCTTCCCCATCCCAAATCCCAAACAGAAAAGCCCAAAACACCCCCGGGAATCCCTTGAGCGCATTCCCTGCGGGACCCTTGACTTTGGAGGCAATTCCCTCGCCAGCAAAACCTCTGGAATTGCTGTTTTTTTCCCAGAAAAAGTTGGAAAACCTGAAGAGCTTAGACCTGTTCAACTGTGAGGTGACCAACTTGAACGACTACAGAGAAAACGTGTTCAAGCTGCTGCCGCAGCTGACGTACCTGGACGGGTACGACCGGGATGACAAGGAAGCGCCGGATTCCGACGCCGAGGGATACGTGGAGGGCCTGGATGACGAGGAGGAGGACGAGGATGGTACGGGAATGGCCCAGGGTGGGATCTGGGAATGGCCGAGGTGGGATTGGGACTAACCCCGGAGCTGGTGGGGGAGGAGAAGGGTGGGAATAGTGACCGGGATGTGGTGAGGGAATGAGGGAATGGAAGGAAGGAATGAGGGAGTGAGGGGAAGGACTGAGGGAAGGAATGAGGGGAGAGAATGAGAGAAAGGAGAGAAGGAAGCAGTGAGGGAATGAAGGGAAGGACCTGAAGGAATGAGGGAAAGGACCTTGGTGTCCTGAGGGAATGAGGGAATGGAATGGCGGGAAGGAGCTCAGGGAATGGCGGGAAGGAGCTCAGGGAAGGCGCTGAGGGAATGGCGGGAAGGAGCTGAGGGAAGGCGCTGAGGGAATGGCGGGAAGGAGCTGAGGGAAGGCGCTGAGGGAATGGCGGGAAGGACAAGGAATGGCAAGAAGGAGCTGAGGGAGGGCGCTGAGGGAATGGCGGGAAGGCGCTGGGCAGGGCCTGAAGGAGCAACTTGCTCAGCTTTATCCCTAGTGAAAGACCGGGATGACAAGGAAGCGCCGGATTCCGACGCCGAGGGATACGTGGAGGGCCTGGATGACGAGGAGGAGGACGAGGATGGTACGTGGGACGTGCTCCGTGGAATTCCCAAAGGAATGAGGGGAGGAGGTGGTGGCAGGGCCTGGAAAATCCCATTCCTCAATCTGGGAATGGAGGGATGGGATATAAGGAAGGAGCCAAAGGGAGGGACTGAAGGAATTGTGGGAACAGGGATAAGGAGGAATGTCCTGGAATTGTGGAAATCCCAATGGAAAAGGGTGAGGGGAGCACCAGCTGGGGCCTGGAAAACAGCAGGAATTAGGGAGCTGCTCCATGAGGGAAGTGCCTGGAAAACCCCCGGGAGCTCCAAAGAATTCCCAGCCCTGTGCCAGGCCCTGAGGAAGGAACAAATGGGAATTCCAGGGAATCCGGGTGCTGTAGGTACCACCTTTCCCTGGCTGCCCCTGGAGCCATCCTGGGATGAGGATCCTGAGGAATTTGCTGGATTCTCCCATCCCAGCAGCACAGCAGAAGCAGAAAAGCTGGATGTGCACTTTTCCCTGGAATGCTGAGTGGGAGCTCCGGCTTCCCAAAAGATCCCGAACACATGGAAAACGCTCCAGGGGCTCCGTGCTTCCCGCTTTTCTGCTGGGAATGCTTGGACTTGGGGGCTTTCCTTTCAGGAATGCCCTGAAAGGCTGGAATTCTGTGTCCCTGCGAGGGCTCCCGGTGGATAATGGGAATGTTCTGCTCCATCCATTCCGGGAAAAGCTGGGATATCCCCCAAATCCTTGGGAATAGTGGGAAGTGGAGCAGGTGGAGCTCACCAGCGACTCCAACCCTGCATTCCCACAGCTCCCGAAAATCCTGTGCTGTCCCTAAGGAATTCTCGGCTCGCATTCCCAGGTTTTGGGTGGAATTCTGGAACAACTCAAGCTTTTCCATGGATTTTGTTTTTCCAGAGGAGGAATACGACGACGACGCTCAGGTAGTGGAGGATGAGGAGGATGAGGAGGAGGAGGAGGAAGGGGAAGAGGAGGATGTGAGCGGAGAGGAGGAGGTGAGCCTCGGAATTCCGGCTCAGGAATCAGCGGGATCCGGCTGGGAAAGGGAAATCTGGGATTTGAGGGGGTTTAGGATCCGCTTTGTGCCTGGGATGGGGGAAAAATGGGATTGGGGGGAAAAATGGGATAGGAGGAAGGAAAGTGGGATTGGGAGAGGGAAGAATGGGATTGAGGGAAAAAGTGGGAATGAGGGGAAAAATGGGATAGGAGGAAGGAAAGCGGGATTGTGGAAGGGAAAAATGGGATTGATGGAAAAATGGATTGATTGAAAATGGGATTGAGAGGGAGGAAAGTGGGATTGGAGGAAAAAAATGGGATTTGGGGAGAAAAATGGGATTGAGGAGGGAAAATGGAATTGGAGGGGGAAATAGGATTGGGAGGAAATGGGATTGAAGGGGAAAATGGGATTGAGGAGGGAAAATGGGATTGTGGGAAGTTGTTCTCCCTCTCCTCCATCCCGCTCTGAGGCTCTGGATAAATCCAGCTTTTCCCACTCCCACAAATCCCAATCCAGTTTTCCTAAACCCGGGAATGGCGCGTTCCCGCCATTGCTTCCCTGGGATTCCAGTGCCACATTCCTGCTTTTCCAGACAGAAAGGGAACTAGGTGGGAAGTGGCTCCTTGCTGAGGATATTCCAAGGACTTTTCTCTCCTTGGCAAACGGGATCTCGGGAAGGATCCCGGGCTGATCCCAAGCTTTTCATCCCGCTTTTTCCCGGCATTCCAGGAGGATGAGGAAGGCTACAACGACGGCGAGGTGGACGACGAGGAGGACGAGGAGGAGCCTGGTACGGAGCCGATCCCGCTTTTCCAGCCCCATCCCGCGGGAACGGGAATTCCCGGCAGAGCGGGAACGGGCCCCTCCCGGGATAACGGGAATTGTTCTCTTTTTCCAGAGGAAGAGCGGGGCCAGAAGAGGAAACGAGAGCCCGAGGATGAGGGGGATGAGGACGACTGAGCAGCTTTTCCCTGGAAAAAATTCCCTCTTGTGATTTGACTGTTTTTATCCCGGAATTCCCCCTTTTCCCACCACCTCCCAACCCTTTGGAATTCCTTTTCTTTTCCTGGTTTTTTTTTTTTTGTTTTTTTTTGGTTTTTTTTTCGGATTGTAACGTTGCTGT